>JADBJO010000039.1:85000-227500 GCA_016801955.1 Conus betulinus | reverse complement strand
TTGAAGATCCTCCAAACTGGTTCTGGTTTCCAGTGCTTCAAAGATATCATGACAGCAAATAATCCTGCGCTTCCAAGACACATAGGATCAACAAAAACACGAAACCTAGGATTTAATTCCTGTTTGAACATCTCGCATACTTCTGGCTAGGATCAAGTTAACCTTTCTTTTCTGGCTAGGATCAAGTTAACCTTTCTTCTAAGAACAGTGGAAAGTCTGAATCAGCTGACAAACAAAACCTGCATTTGGTGTGAGCCCAAGGTATTATACACCAAATTTAATTGGGGGGGGGGGGGGGGGGGGGGGGGGGGGGGGGGGGGGGGGGGGGGGGGGGGGGGGGGGGGGGGGGGGGGGGGGGGGGGGAAACAGCAGGGGGGGGTTTTCTTTGCTTGTACAGGCCTGTGGTGGTGAAGGTCAGGAATACATAGAAAGCCGGCTGGGAACAGTGTGAAGGTGAAGGCTGAGCCACTGATGCTCTACATTGCCAACGACGACTGGGCTGATGCCTGTATGGCAACGACTGTACCATTTGTAGCCTGGTTATGGCAGTTTCACTCACAGTCCTTACAACTGGGCTGAAACCCGTCACGGTCTAGCAAGGGGCGCAACACACACAGTGATGCGTAATGTGGGACATGATTACTGGCCTTTCATCAAAAAAAAAAAAAAAAAAAAAACCTGCGTGCGTGCGTGCGTGCGCGCGCATAGGCATGCTTCTATTTTCTCTCTTTCTGTCTCTTGTCTGTCGTGCCACACACACACACACACACACACACACACACACACCTCGAACAGTGGGGTTTTTTTTTTGTTTGTTTGTTTTTTGAAGTTACTTCACACACACACACACACATACACACCAAACAGGGTTTTTTGTTTGTTTGTCTTTTTAAGTTACTTTCCTTTCTTCTTCTTAAATTTCAAGTTTTGATTACATAAAATTTCAAAACATGTTAATATACACCTATAAATCATTTATGGGTACAGTCACAGGACCACCGACAGAAAAGATAATCGACTGACAGACAGACTCTAAATGAATAATTCAGAAAGCTTCTTTCCATCAACAGATCTTTCTTATGGGGATAAATGTTGGGAGAGAGTAGGAGGGGGGCTGAAAGAGAGAGAGGAAGAGGAATGGGGGTGGGGAAGAGAGAGAGAGAGAGACGGGGAGAGACAGAGAAAGAGAAAAGAAGAGAGAGAGAGAGAGGGAGAATACTCAATACTCCCCCCCCCCCCCCCCCCCCCCCCCTCCCCCCCCCCCATCCTCCTCCTAACAGGTTTACACCAAACACATACAAGAATGTGGTTTATTTGTACCCCGAGCCCACCTAACCCCTACTCTTTCAACTCAATTCACTTTCCAAACTGTTTTTGGAACTATCAACAAGAAGTTATTTTTTCAAGCATTATTCAATACCAAAGTCCCAGTCATGTTCCCCTATAAAACTGTTCAATTCAAATAAGCTAACAACCAAGCTATAAACAGCATAATGACTCACCTGTAAGACAGGGCAACATTACTCAGAATGCGTAAATAAAGTTCTCACAAATTTGTATTTCAAAATGAATGAAGACATACAGAGCGTACAAACACACCATCATAAGATCTCACTAGTGGCATGAAAAACCATGATTTGTTTGTTTTTTGGGGGGGGGTTTAACGAAAAATGCCCTGAAGTGTATGTGGTGCCTCAACACAAACTGCCACTTCACTAGCTGTATGAACAAGACAGGCACCTTGCATATTGGATTCAAATGCCCCTGTGCCACTGTCTTGTCACTGCAGCTACTCCCCAAACCTGCAATTGAGACGCATAAACCTCGACTGTGTAGTCTTTGGCTGAATGATGCAATGCACTCACTCTGTGCCAATCAAATGATGTAACTTTCTCACTCTGTTCCAATCAAATGATGTAACTTTCTCACTCTGTGCCAATCAAATGATGTAACTTTCTCACTCTGTTCAATCAAATGATGTAACTTTCTCACTCTGTGCCAATCAAATGATGTAACTTTCTCACTCTGTGCCAATCAAATGATGTAACTTTCTCACTCTGTGCCAATCCAAATTTCCCATACAGTCCTTCGAATGAGACTGTAAGCCGACGTGAACACACACGTTACATCTTGCACACACGTAAAATCTCATCACCAACTTCAGAAGAGAAGGCCAGTTTGGCCGTTGGTATGGATGACACGTTACACATAGCCTGCACCCTGCATGAGAAATAGAAAGAATGAAGTATGGAAATTGAGTGAACGATATTGACTGGATGACATGGAAAACGACTGAATGAAGCGCCAGCTGGCAGCTCTTCAGTTGGCACTACCCAGGTAGGCAGTCCATTGTGTCAAACAAGTGTGGATTGTAAAGTGCTTAGAGCCTGGTCTCTAGCAGATAATAGACGCTATATAAGTACTCATAATAATAATAATAATTTTAGCACCTACTTGTACCAAATGTTCTGCACCATCTCACGTCTATGGTGTCCATGACGTGTGTATTATTTGCTGCTTTTCATTTCTGAATTGTCCCACCTTTACCAGTGCAAAGTTTGATCTACCCACAAAGGCTAAAACAGGTACTGTGAAAACACAGTGAGGCTGTGTGACAGGATGCTTTTATGGGGCCTCTCTCTCTTGATTCACAACCAATCATACTCTTTGCCATTTTTGATGTTTGAAATGCATATATCTTAAAAGGCCAGTCTTTGTTCTGTCCCCTCCATAGCTAGGTAGACATTGAAATAAATGGTCTGATACTTTTTGAAAAAAAATAAATAAATAAAAAAATTTTAAAAAAAGAAAAAAACTGTTGCACTAACAGAGCTGGACAAATTCAGTCACATACTTTATGCAAGGCAAATGAGAGCGAGTGTCAGTAAGCAAGTGGATTTCAAACTTTGTCCCATCAAATAACTCAAACATTTGCTGTCTATAGCAATCACTTCTACAAGAATTTTTGATAAACTTATAACTTTCATTCTAATCTGAAACAGCTGTCACCTTGATCATTCTCATTTGCTAAGCAGGAAGGTGTTACAGTTATAATCCCACTGGCTTCACATAATGTTGCTCTTAGCAGGTGTACAGCAGTCTCTTATCCATGCTGTCAGTTCAGCTCTGAGATTCATCTATGAGCTCAGTTCAGTCATTGCTGCTTCATCGCTTTCTTTGTCACTTTGCTCTTGGTATCTTCATGCTAGTATCACTACCTGAAAACACTTCTAAAAAGAAAACAAAAAAGAAAGAGGGAAGAATGTGAAAAAAGAGATGGAGGGGTCTTAGGCAAAAAAAAATCAACTCACCAGAGCATTCAAGAACATGAATATTTCCTCAGTTTACCTATACCACTGCTTAGTGTGAAAAGAATGGCTCGGCCGGGATTTTCTGCTGATCTCCTGAACTCCCAGTTCCTTTAGATTTCAATGGTTGCTACACCTGGCAAAAAGCTGTGGTGATAAGTTTGAATATCGGGCCAGCAAAAATTTTGGCAGGCTAGATGAATTTTTCTACCCCCAAGCCCAGCTTAGAATTTTCTGCTGATCTCCTGAACTCCTTTTTCCTTTAGATTTCAATGGTTGCTACACCTGGCAAAATACTGTGGTGATAAGTTTAAATATCAGTCCAGCAAAAATTCTGGCAGGCTAGAAGAATTTGTCGACCACAAGCCCAGCTGGATAGCCTAAAACTTCAAATTTGCCCAGCCTACTTGCTTCAGTACCATTTAACTCTTTTTTTTTTTTTTCCATAAATGTATAAAACAGTGGCAAGTTTAAGATGTTGGAAATGCTGCTGAAAACCTAAAGCACCATTCACTAAAACCTTTACTGCATGGGATGCCTGGAAAGATTTTACGGCTGTTCATTATTTTGCCAAATTTTGTTCTGCTATCACTGAGAAAAAAAGCAATTGTTACTTTACCACTGTGAACACACACACACACACACACACACACACACACACACACTGAGTGATTACATCGGACCCACTTTGTCATACACGTGGAACAAAAAAAAGGTGATCAGTGTGTGCTGACCCACTGGGTTAAACCTAGACGCTTGCATGGTAATACAAACACATGCATGCATGCATGCACAGATGAATTCCTATCATCATGTGCTACACCTCCCTCTTTCTTACCTGTCTCTTTTTCAGTGACTTTCATTAAAAAAAAATTAATTAATGAAACAGCAACAACAACAACAAACAATAAGGCTGCCCAAACATTACCTGACATACTGCTGACAATGCCCCACTGTTTTTCTCAACAAAAACAATTGCTAATACCAGTCGAGCAGCAAAGCATACCACAATTAAATACTGAGCTTATCAAACATCACAACTATGAAAACTGTAAAAGGTTGCTTACAAGTGTGCAAGATGGAGAGTGGGATACAAAAAAAAAAAAAAAAAAAAAGGAAAGAAAGAAAGAAAAGAAAAACTTAAGAAAACCACCAAACTTTTCAGTTTCAGATTGCTTTGTTAGACTTACACTTCAGACATCACTTTCTCTTCTTTCAGACCAAATACCAACCAATAACTGGCATCAGAACTGTGTATTTATTACAACATGTATTCTCTGTGATGGAAATGATTATGATGATAATTTTCATTTTCAAGGGTAAAAAGAACTACGTCTGTGTGTGTGTGTGTGTGTGTGTGTGTGTGTGTGTGTGTGTGTGTGTGTGTGTGTGTGTGTGTGTGTAGGGGGTTTTTTTTTTTTTTTTTTTTTTTTTTTTTGGGTACTTGTTGTTGTTGTTGTTGTTGTTGTTGTTGCTTTATTTTTCACTTATTTATTTTTTGTTGGTGTGTTTTGTTACAAAAAGCTCTTTCCTTGGTAAGACTAAGAGGCTAACACAGTAACAGTTGTACTAAGCTAAATTACAAATGTGAAAAACAGACATTCTAAAGCCATTACATGGGGCTATTGCTGGATTTAAATTCTTCATCAACATTAACAGAAAATACTGAAAAGAGTGACAGAGTGACAAGAGAGAGAGAGAGAGAGAGAGAGAGAGAGAGAGAGAGAGAGAGAGAGAGACAGAGAGAGAGAGAGAGAGACAGACGAGAGAGAGGGAGGGGGGCAGACAGACAGAGAGAGACTGAGAAAGAGAGAGAGACAGACAGAGAGACAGACAGACAGACAGAGAGAGGACAGACAGACAGACAGAGAAACAGAGAGAGGGGCATGAAGAAGGAGAGAGAGAGAGAGAGAGAGAGAGAGAGAGAGAGAGAGAGAGAGCAAGTTTGCATACATGCATGTGTGTGTAAGCTCAGTATTTAACTGTGTATGCTCTGCTCTGTGTGAGTGAGTGAGTGAGTGAGTGAGTGTGTGTGTGTGTGTGTGTGTTTGTGTGTGAGTGTGTGTGTGTGTGTGCATGCGTGCGTGCATGCGTGCGTGCGTGCGTGCGTGTGTGTGTGTGTGTTCGTACATAGATGTTCATGTGTGTGTGCGCGTGTGTATGTGTGTGCATTTGAAAATGTGTGTGCTTTAGCATGTGAATGAGAGTGTGCGTACAATCTGAGAATGCGCATGAATCCACGATCCATTCTGATCCAGAACAGTATAACAATGTGGAAACTACAAATCCAATGTTTACAGGAGTACCTATACCCTCTTCACCATCTAAACACAACAACAACTAGTTCTGCTTCACATGCAGCAAAAGTGACTCCTAAAAAAGCTCAACCACAGTGAGCAGGTGAGGTCCTTCCACGAGAGCCTCTGTTCGTTTTTGGTGACTTCAACTCCAAAGTTTATCGAGAGCCTCTGTCGTTGGAAAAAAGTTGCTCCAGAGTGCTAGTTCAGAACCTGTTTAAAAAGAACATGACTTAAAACTTGAGCTCTAACCTGGCAAACAACAGTGATCTGCTTCAGTATAACACAGTATCTTCAGTATAACACCACCTTCAAAACTACCCCAAAACTTCCTTTCCAACCTCTAATGCTCCAAGATCCAACATGGTATTTTGTAAACACTCCAACTTTGCGCTCCAACGCTTCAACTTTCACCTTTAGCCATACTTCAACTTTGCTCTAGCTATACTACTACAACTCTGAGCTCCAACACTTGGACTCGGAGCTCCCAACACCTATACTCTCAGCTCCAACATTTGAAGTCTTAACTACAACACTTTGAAGTCCAGTGCTTCTTGTCTAGGACCGTTGTCGCACTAGGCTGGTCTCTTGATCGAGGGTATGAAAATAAAAATTCTTAATCTTATGCTGGGCTAGCTCTTTTCCCTGACTTGCCAATTTGTGGTCATAGCAGGCCAATTAGTTTGGCGTCATTTCACAGATCAACTGACCAGATGACCTGCGTGCCAAAGTCATTCTTTGTTCAGACAGTACTCGCCATGTTGTTCAATTCCATACATGCTAAGGTGTTCTGAATGGCTATTTCAATGAAAAGTACAGAAGTACAAGTAGAATCACTGAAAACAAAAATATCTCATTTTTCTCCCTTTTACCATTTAATGGATAAAATCACATTTAACAGAAGTGATCTCTTTGATTTAAACAGCACAGAATGAGGAATGTCAGACATTTTTGTGCTGAGCAGTCAAAATTACATTTTTGTTTATTTGTTTGTTTGTTTTTTAACATCACAACAACAAATTTCCTCAATGAGAACTGAACAGCAAACTGACAGGAAAGTTCTTTTTTTTTTTTCTTAAACTCTTTTTCCAAAAGAAATTTACAGCGTTGGGCTATTACATTTGAATTAAGATGTGTAAAGAAATTTACAGCGTTGGACTAGTACATTTGAATTAAGATGTGTAAAAAGAAATTTACAGCGTTGGGCTATTACAATTGAATTAAGGTGTGTAAAAAGAAATTTACAGCGTTAGGTTATTACATTTGAATTAAGATGTTTAAAAAGAAATTTACAGCGTTGGGCTATTACATTTGAATCAAGGTGTGTAAAAAGAAATTCAGAAAAGCTCATGCATCGGCAAGAAGAGAGAATTCACTATGCAGCATGCCTCCACTGGAGAAGAACTGATGTTTGTGATGTCATTGTAAAGCACAGTCAGAACTGTGCACTGGGCTGGGTAAAGAGCTATATAGCTACTTGATTGTCATCATGCAAACGTTATAGATTCATACATCCTAAAAAAAATACACACACACACACACACACACACACACACACACACAAATGCACATATATACACACCTTTATACACACAAACGTGTGTCCCTCACTAGAATACCAGAATACTAGGAAAACTTTCTTTTTCCCAGAGAAAACTTTAACATCGAAAATAGTAAGTATAAAAGCCTATTAGTATAGGGTTTACAAAAAAAAAAAAACACAAACTCCTCGGACATGTGTTGGACAAAATCATGTCAAGTTCTTCAACAGCTGGGTTTAAAACCCTTTCATCCATTTATTTTTCCTTCATTCTCTTGGTTCAATGTGAGTTAAAATTACTTTTTTTTTTGGTTGATGTGCGATATCATTAGTTTGTTGTGTAGTCCAACTGTGCTTTTTATTGTTTTTTATCTGAACCCATTTCACCACTCTGGTTTTTTGTTTTCTATAGTTTCAACCCAAAATGCTGTAAAGTCTGAGTTGTATGGGACTGACTTTGACAGGGAGACAGCCCCGATGTTGTCCCTTGCGGCCGGTTGGGCTATAAACAACATGCACTGCATCGCTTTCAAGGGAGTAAATTGACAATTAACTGTGCATCCACGTCTGCATGCACTGAACATCCAATCACACACCTTCCACGTTTCCCTCATTTCTCTACAGAGAGGTCATGAGACTGAAAAACAACTAGAACAGGTTAATGGGAGCAATGCATTAAGTGATGTAATCTTTTCACACACACACACACACACACACACACACACGTAGGAAATGAGTGTGGGTAAGGGGCAGAGGTAAGGGGAAGGACAGGAGGGAAAGGTGAAAGGGGAGCAGACACACTTAGCCTGTGAGGACTCTTGCTCTCCATCACTAACAAGAGAATGACCTGGCTGACAAACCCTCCTACCCGGTTCCGTGTGGGTCAAAGTACACTCACCCTGAGCAGCCATTCTGAAGAGCTGGGCGATTTCAAAGCCCATGCTAGGAGGCGCAAAGTATCGGAACAACTCGACAGGTGGAATACTGGCACCATTCGTCTGCTTCACCGGACCCATGACTTCTCCGGACTCCTGCCACGCCCCTTTCGATCCACGCTGTCTCAAGTGACTGGCCGGTTATCCTTCTCTCACAATCCACTCGCCCTGGATGTCACTCTCTCATTGTTTAAATGCCATCAATGCGTGTCCCTTCTACACACAACTGCTGGGACTAGGCCTACAGCAGACGTGCACACGTCTGAGATGACACGGCGAACTCTCCAACGTTGGACACAGAATCCGGACAGTCAGACTGAACGGCGGAAATGGCGTGGAGAAGCCGACACACACACACACACGCACACCGGATGATCGTATTCTTCCTGGATTATTTCAGATAAAAACGGAGCTAATATGATCTACGTCGAAAAATGGTTCCATGTTGTAATTCATGTTACGCTGTCTATCTCTAGACAATTTTTTTTTTTGCTAGATTATGCGTTAACAGTCAGAGGCTTAATGCAAGGCGTTTTTGCACTGTCTCCCTGAAAGCAGACGACACTGGCACGGTCGACCCAAATAACAGCTTACATCAACCAGAGGTGACAATTATAACAAATACATATATACATCTACTGTTGAACATACATGTTTACTGGTTTCTTATTTTATCATCAGCGATTACATCCACTCTCTCGCTGACCGAGCCAGACCGTTTGGGCCAATGCTAAATTTATGGATTTCTCATTCTGACGAAGCGGTTTCGAGGCGATTCCGAGCAGAAGAGCTCGGTTAGAACACTCAACTGTACCTGACTCGCCAATCTCAAAACCCACACTGAGTCGGTTACTAAAAATGCAAAAGCTGTGACAGTCGTTGAGTCGACTGCGAATGTGCTCCTAAGTCAGCGATACTGTTGCTACTGACAGGTAGTTCAGATAATGTCATGCCGTTGTTTTGTTGTTGTTTTTTTTTTACGCGCTGTACACAGTTGGATGTTCATCACCTGCAGCTAGTAGTTCTCGATAATTCGATTCAATAAATGTAATGCGCACGCACTCTGGCCATCCGATTTTGAGTTTCCCTTGGCCTTTTTTTTTTTTCTCCCTTTTCTTCTCTCCTAAGACATCAACCAGAACTCTTTGTGGTATGTACCATGTGTGCCTATGTCACCCCAGGTGAGACCAAAACGACCGGTGCTAACTGGTTCGCTGAACTTAGGTCTTCCACTATCGATTCCACAGGAGATAACTCGAACTGTGCACTGTCGACACAGGCACACGATGACACATGCATGTTTAACCGTTGTTCCTGCGCACTTGAGCAGTTCTCCAGAACATGAAGAACTTTGCATGGGTGGGGATGGGGTTGGGGGAATGGGATCATTGTTGAGAACACATGCATGAGGATATGACGAGGGTAACAACATGTGTATGGCTCTGCCTCCCCATAAAAAGGAAGTTAACTGGACCAATCATGTTGCCTGGATTACATATTAATATCTATTTAAAAGAATATTTATATAAAAAACAAATATGAAAACTCAAAAATCCAGTTTCTGATTAATTGTCTGTTTGTTTAAAAGCCCCTTGGGAGGATATTTATTTTTCTTTAAACATAAACAACAAGAAAATTTTAAAATCGAGTTTCTGATTAATTCTCCTTCTTGATTTCAAAATTCGACCTTCGAAGCAAAGTTTAAAAAGTTTCCTTGAAACAAAGTACACAAGACACGATGCATTTCGACCTCTTGGGTCTTCTTCAAGTGAAAACAAAATACGTCTTTAACATTTAGGACAGTACAAACAAAGAACGAAGAGCTTACAATGGACATAGATTTCTTCGTTCTTTGTTTGTACTGTCCTAAATTTAAATGTTACGTATTTTGTTTTCACTTGAAGAAGACCCAAGAGGTCGAAATGCATCGTGTCTTGTGTACTTTTTTTCGTCAATGTCCTCGGCGGAACAACCCCCACCCTTTCTAAACTCTAATTCTCCTTCTGTTAAAAAAAATCCCTTAAGCTTCAACAAAGCAAAATTGATGTCTGAAAGGATAAACAGTAAACTATTTTCAATGGCACCAAAAAGAGGTTATCTGATAGGGGAACATATGTCATATCCTCATGAGGGAAATGTATAAATGGGAGGACTCTGAGTGTGTGTGTGTGTGTGAGTGACTGTGTGTGTGTGTGTGTGTGTGTGTGTGTGCATGCTTGCATGCGTGCATGCGTATGTGTGCATGTGTGTGAGCGTGCCCGCGCTAACTGATGAATACAAAGTGGTGGATGATCAACTATTATCAACACACAACTGATGACAAGAAGGTTGGGAGGGGGAGGAGATAGTGGAGTCAAAGTATATTCATTTCTGGCAACACCTACCTAGTTCTGTTAGTTTCCTATGGGATCAAAAGAAAAGACTGGAATTATGCCATTTTTTTTCTTCCACTTCAGCTCTCTGATGCAAACATACTCATCACAGAGACCAAACTAAATAATATTTAATCAAAATCAATCTGGCTGCAGAAACACTTCATCTTTGCTGCATAATTTGTTGCAAGACAGCTGAACATATGTTTCATGTCATTTGACCGGTGAATGACGCAGAAAAGTTTAATTTAGAAAAAAAAAAAAAAAAAAAAACACAAAAATGGAACAAAATCAGCTGCACAATTTCTGTGTGTAACAAACATTGCTTAAGGTTTGCTTAAATTCAATCTCCCTTCTGTTTCTGATGTAAGACATGTCATACTTGATGGCTGCTCATTATTCAGAAAAGCTTTGATAGGGGAGGAAAACAAATATGTAATTCGTCAAAAGCATGAAATCATGACCATCACCAAAATGTGTGCATTGTCTTTGTTCTGATTCAAACTAACGACAGCTTCTGAAGTCAAAACTGGCATTCAATGTGCATGGAAATGAATTAAGTTTACATGCCTAACTGACTTCGTAAGAAAATTATGCTGTCTTCCAAAAAAAACTGTAATCAAATGAGCAAAATTCCTTTCTAGTTTAGTCATTTTTTTCTGACAAGAAAATGGTATTTGTTTTATTAATGTGTTTTCTTAAAAGTGTTTCAGATCCATCTCTCTGCAAGGTGTTAATACTGTGACAACCGGAATATATCACACCATCTGCTTACTCTTACAACCACCACCCCTGTCCCCCACTCCATTCTCTATATATCTCTCTCTCTCTTTCTCGCTTGCTCTGTCTGTCTGTTGTATCAACAGATGCCTTACATCAGAGACACTGCCACTATTTGTCCCACCCATCCATTCAATCTTCTCTCTCTCTCCCTCATGAGAACCACAGAATGCTCAGCAACAATAGGTAAAATCATGTCATGGAGAAACCACAGAACGCTCAGCAACAACAGGTAAAATCTATCACTGGGAATATTCTTCTCTGTCCACCACCTCACCTTCTTCAGAAGCCAACCTCAACCTGAGATCGTGTCAGCACTTCGGACATGGGCTCCGACTAGAAAGTAAAGTTCTCCTTGCAACAGGAATATAAACACAGGTTCAGCTGATTGACACCACTCCAGCTAATGAAAACTGGGTATAGCTCACCATTTCTCACACAACGGTGATCGTTTTAAAGTGGAACAGTCTTATGTACCACCACACCAGCAGAGATCGTTCACAGTTGGTGGTCCCTTCCTCATGCAGGGCCCGATTATTGCAAGTATGCCACACACACTCTCATCTGAGGAACACACTGGAATATGGCAGTGGCCAACTACATTAGGCCAAGGATATAACAGAAACATCAAGCAGTTATGTCCATTCCTGTCTCAGTGCCAAAGTTGTCACCAAACAGAAGGATCGTCCTTCCATGATCTCCCAGGTGAAGCCAGATAACATCAAACAAAAGACTCACACACAAAATTCCAAATCTCCATCATGGTGTCCTAATAAGGCTACAGCTAGTGCCCTGTATGTAAGGAATTAAGAATGGGTTTCAACTATCCATATGCAGTTTCTTTCAGGACAGAATGTTTCCTTTAGAAGGTCAATGTCGAGTGGAATATGCCATTACCATTCACCTTACCTTTAACACTACTACCTCTCTCTCTCCCTCTCCCCTTGTTGTGTCAGCGCAGCCCTCACATCAGTGAGACATTGACGGGATTCATAGTCATACACACGCACCCTCTTTCACCCTATCCTTCCCCCAACATTCTCCCCTCCTCACAACACCTGCACAATGATCAGCCACAACTGGTAAAAATTACCCCACATACAGTGTTTCTCTGGTCCTGATAACACTGATCAGCAAACAACGTAAGGATCATGTCCACTCCCCCCCCCCCCCCCCCCCCCCCCCCCACCACCAATTTTAACTGAATGATGATAACGATCAGTCATTTCCTGCAGGTTGCCTCTCACACATTAAAGGTAATGCTAATATCTACTTAGTTCTTCTGACTGCACATGTTTACCTAGCTGAATTACCTAGTGACAAGTTTGTGTTTCATGCTTCCCAAAAACCTCCAGAGAGCAGCAATATTTTTGCATCTGATGTCAGCTGCCAACAAACAGCCAGACTGTCAACATAAAAACATGCAGTTGTCAATCCATGCAACTCAAAATCACTTCATCTCTGAGTAGGCTTGCTGCTTACCTGGGTAAGCCGTGTGGCTTGCCCCACTCAGTCTTAAATCCACTGGCTTGTCATTTTCTTTTGACAGCCTCTCAATCTTCTAGCGAGCGACCTGGTGTGAACTGCACCCACTCTCTCTCCAACAGACTGGTTACAACAACAAAAAAGAAAAAAAAAAAGGGGAGGGGGGGGGTGGGAGCGGGGGGGAATATTCCAGGAGACAAATGCGCATCATGCCACTCAGAGATCCTGTCTATGCATCACTGATTCTTTTTTTTTTTTTTTTTTTTTTCTTGCTGTCCCCATCTCTGCGCCACCTCAGAGGCAGTGCATCCACGCCGCTCATTCCGACAACCCGTCCACAGCCACAGCCCGGTCGGCCCCACCGCCGCCCCGACACCGACAATCCACAGGGAGCAGCCACTGTCAAGTCGTCAAGAGGCAACCCACCAGAGGAGACACTGCACTGCTGCCGAGTCACTTCGGTGGTGTTCAGTGGTGCCTGTTCTGATCTAACATACGCAGGACACCACCTACTAAACCCCCTACTGACGACAATAATTGCTTAGTCGCAGAGCCGGCATGAGTGAGCTCTCCCTCCGGAGGGCGCCACCACGTCCGTCCAACGACAGCCCCCATGGACTCGCCGATACCGGTGACCCCGACAGAACCAAACCAAGGCCACAGACGTGGAGAGGACATCGAAACTGAGGTCACCATGAGAGCAGGGCATGAAGGGCCACAGAACTTGAGACTTTTTTTTTTTTTATGCTGATCGATGAGAATGAGGATGATGATGATAAGATGATGCTATGGATTTCCATTTCGGTCTGAGACTACATGACAGGGCTGTACTCTACACTTCTTTCATAATATATCCCGGCGTCAACCAGGCCCGAGTGATACAGACACCTGCAGTGTTGGTCAGGAAATTTGAGCAACACTCTCAGAAACGCATCCATTAAGTGGATGAAACTCGACTGTGTGGTCCCAGTCTTCCCAAGTGAGTCCGCAGCAAACTCAACTCTCGGTAGGAGCTGGTCGGGGCAGAAAAAAAAACCCACATGACTCTGATGGGATTTCGAACCCACGACCTCCCAGCCGGGAGTCCGCGACGCTAACCACTTCGCCATGGCAGCTGGTATGCATCACTGATTCTACCGAGAAGTAAAAAAAAAAAAGCAGATACATCTATCTATTTTCCATGTCTCTCGACTGTTTTGCCTTGCATTAAAATTCTAGCAGGTTAAATTATACTTTTACACTAATGATTGGTGAAATCTGTAATGATTATCATTACTTGATACCAATTCTTGTGTAACAGAACTAGAGAGATTCATTCAACCACCTAATAATTTCCCTAAGTTGAAGACTTTTGTTTGTTTGCTTTTTTTCCTTCAATAGATTAACTTGGTTCTTTACTGTCTGACCCTACTATTTACAAACCACTTGTATCAGTGTGCTATGAATTACAGTGGAGACAGTAAAACTGGACATGCTACTGTTAAAAAAAGTCTCATTATGTCCGATAAGGCCTTGTCACTTTCCTCCAAAGTTTTGAGGTCAAGTGTGAGGATACTTCCAGCCGAGCTCAAAGAAGTTAACCGTACAAACCAGAGGTCTCTGTGCCTGTGACGCTGATGAGGAACATGGCTGAGAATCCATGGCAAAACAGATCCAGATAGACAGCTGATCGCACCAGCCTGCCAGCCCCATTCATCACATCACCCCAAACCCAGGGTGACACCCTGGCTATAGCTAAGACCAGCACTGTCACATCCCACTGACATTGCAACTGAAATCAACAAATCACTGAATGCTCTAAATCCACAAAAGCGACTTGGTGAAGAAAATAAAATGTGTAGGGACAGCTGGACAGAGGCCAGTCTGATTTCTCTCTCTCTCTCTCTCTCTCTCTCTCTCTCTCTCTCTCTCTCAAGTTTTGTCTACTTCATTTTTTTGGTTCAGAAATAAAGTAATGACTGTGAAAACTCACTTAACTTGTCTTAAATGAATGTCAGCAAACCGCCAAGAGAAACGTGGACAAACGAGTCACAAGACAACACACAACGCGTTTTGACCTCTTGGGTCTTCTTCAGGTGAAACAGAGACGAACAAAATAATGAAATGTACTTAGCTTTCATCGCTTCAGATTGCTTCTGAGTTCAGCGCAAGGAAGAAACTTCATATTTGATCGCTTCAGATTGCTTTCTTCCTTGCGCTGAACTCAGAAGCAATCTGAAGCGATCAAAGCTAAGTACATTTTCATTATTTTGTTCGTCTCTGTTTCACTTGAAGAAGACCTACGAGGTCGAAACGCGTTGTGTGTTTGTCTTGTGACTCATTTGTCCACGTTTCTCTGGGCGGTTCGCTGACATTTATTTAAGATTTGTTTAGATTTCCGCCTGCAGTCATTTCACTTTGCAACTAGATCACTTAACTTGTGTCAGTTGATTCATAATACAAGTTTGTATTCATTGAAAACCGATTAATAACTCAGTGACTGACAGTTTTGTAGCTTCTGGCAAAAATACAACTCAAGTCTTGTGAACTGATAATTTTGTTCAGACTGCATACCCCTATAGCCTATTACAAGTGTGTGTGATGAAACACAGATCGGGAAAATAACACAATTCGTATTCTTACCATTTCCATGATTTTTCTGTGCATAAAATTTTAACTTTAAAGGGCACTGTACCCTCATACTTGATCTAAAACACTGCTCATGCAAAAATCAACAACTAAAAAACAAGCTTCAAACTTTAACTAACCACAGAGTAAACATTATTCTACTGGCACAACCTTTTTTATGGCAAAATTGATCACACGTAGCGGACAATAACCCCAAAAGTATCTTGCGAGAGATGGTAACTTTTTCAGTGACTATCAAATGTGCACATTCAGCTGTTGAAAACAATGAAGTAAATACACTGACAATAAAAACTTTAACCAGCTGAGTCGCTCATTCTTTTACTGGTTCCAACAACTAAAGGAGAAAATGAAACCAGAATATTGTGATAATACTTGCATCTGGCAGATGATCTGCAAAAAAAAATAAAATAAGATTCATGCATACGTATGATGAAGTGCACCCTTATTTCAGTTTAGTGTACCTACTTACCTCTGTTTTGTTTTCCTATGTTTCTGTTTCTTCTTGCTGTCTCTGGTCTCCTCATCCCTGCTGCTTGAGGCTGACTGAGATCGTGAGAAGACTCCTTCAGCAAGGAGCTGATGGACTCCCCCTACCTTGTTCAGCAAGTCTTTCTCAGTCCCAAATGGTGGTGAGCGAAGCAAACCTGACGTGGCACTCACACATTCTGGAGAATACTTTGACTGGCTGGAGTAACCCCCAAGAGAAAAGTTAACCGATTCATCAACACTGCAAAGTTTGGTACTGGTGGAGGTGACAGTGTTACGAAGGCTGGAAATAGTTCTTCCTTCCTCCAAGAACCTGGAAGACCGGGAGAAATTGATGGAAGAGGTAGCGGGGTCACGAGAGCATTCGAGGGGTCTCCACGAGTCCCCTGCCATGTAGGGTGCTGCGTGGATGTCATCACTATCATCCTCATCATAGTAACCGTGCTGCTCAGAGCTAAATGTTGTCATCTCCACACATCTTCCCCATCCAGCTGAGTCACGTCATACTCCCGTGTGCTGGATGTGTCACTGCGAGGGGACTCGATGGACTCATTGTCCTGCTCCAGTGGCACCTCTTCATCGTACTCGGGATTGTAGGAATGACTCACCACCACCAGTTCTCTCAGTTTTGTCACACATCAGCTCTCTCCTCCATCTTTTCTTGCACACCGCTCTTCTTTTGCTCATCTGGACAAGGGCAGAGGGACCCACACTGATCCTTCTCCTCCATTTCCATGGTGTCATCAGAGGACACACTGATGATAGGCCTTCCTGTCTTTGTGGAGGAGGGCAACCCAGAGTCATCATCTTTCACTCCGGATGCAAAGAATCTGTGGGATGGGGAGCTGGCACTGAAGTCCAGTTTGGTTACCTGAGAACACCTGAGAACCTGACTTTCATCTTCATCGCTGTGGTCACTGAATATCGCCTGTCCATTGGTGCTCATGGCCAAGAGTGGGGATGGAGGTGGGCGGCCACGGGCCAGGCTGAAGTCCCGAGCATTTAACACAAGCTCATTGAACTCATCTTCAGGAAGGTCAGCAATAAACCGGGCTTGTTCCTTGATACTGTCCACCTGCCATCATACAACAGGGAAAAAAAGATGTCAGACCCTCAAATGAATTCCTCAATTATCAAACACACCAAAGTAAAAATATCCTCAATCAATCTTGAGACAGAGAAGTAAAGAAATCATAAAGGTGTCTGATCTCTTCCCACATGCTATTGTGCACTTCCTATAATCAGCATCTTCAGCGTTTTGTACTATCTGAGAAGTCTACAATGCTCCATTCCACTATCTGCCAATGCATCATACAACTGAATACTCACAATCTTTAGGCATCTTCTTAAAGCTGCCCCTGCACTCATAAATCAATCATGTTTTGTTTGCAGTGCAGAGTCATTGAGTTCTGAACTGTGAACAGAACCATATGTTCACGCCCATCTTCCGTCTCCTTTCATCTCCAGGAGGACAATACCTCTGGAGACATGTTGTGTTGTCTCTTGCTTTATGTGTCTCCACAACTTACCACTGATTGTTTGTGGATCCTCAAGCTGGGCTCAAATACATTCCTAAATTTTCATTATTCATTACTTTTTTTTTAAATTTATCTACAGACTAGACATTACATTTCAATTTCAGTCTCATACATGCAGATGCTCAATACATCTAACTCTAAATTCTGACAAACTTTGGATCACCCTTATAATACATTCTTTTCATTTGTTTTGGTACTAATGATATAGAATTGGGTTTGTCACCTTGCATGGTGCAGTGCCTGATTACTGGGAAGACCAAAATTTTATATTTGTTTTTTACATAGATATATTGATACTCTTTTCCAAATAAAACTTCTTTTAACAAAAGCACTTGCTCAAGTTACAAAGAAAGATTACATTCATATAACAGCACTTTCCCCCTCACATGCACACACACACACACACACACACACACACACACACACATTTTACCTACCTTCCTAAAACAAACTCAGTTCTAACAGATAAAAAGTCCCGTGACTACAGATTACTTTAATCTGTTCAGTTCTTTTTTTTTTTTTTCTTCTTTTTCTAGAGTGTTTGTGTGGATGGAGTGGGTGCAGGGAACAAGCTGGAAAAAAGATAAACAGGTGCAACTCAACTCAAAATTCACATTCTTCATCTTTTTCCAAAATCAGAAATTTCCCTTTCTGATGCATCTCTTTTCTATTTCAACTAACCTGCATGTGCAGAGTGTGTACTTGTGCATGTATCTATGTGTGGGCATGAGGTGTGTCATCATTTCATAATGTTCAGCCCAAATCTACTACAAGTTTAACAAAGTGTGGTCTTGTCGTAAAACTGTGCCTCTGGTACAAACTGGGCCCTAGGTTCTACATTGAAAAGGTCTGTTATGCTGTGCAATGTTATGTGAGGACTGTCTTCAACCAGAATTATGCTCCTAGCATGATCTTCATTCCCCTGAAAAGAAGTCAAACCCTCAGAAGACAGAGTATGGCTACCTACCTGGCAGAGTAATAATAATAATGGGAGGTGAAAAGGTGACCAGCCAGCCATACATACAATGCTCACCCTATTAATATACTGACCATACTTTGTCAAGGAACACACACACAACTGAAAAAAACCACCCCACCACCCTGCCCCCTCCCCAGGTGTTTAGTGGGGAAGTGAATGAATAAAAAGGAAGGACAGCTGGACAGTAGAAGATCTTCAAAGAAGGAGCCCCCCCCCCCCCCCCCACCCCCCAATTCCCCTTGCTCCCTTTCTCCGTCCCTTCTCTCTATAGTTTTATTACAGTTACAGCCCGCCTAGCTGACCATACAAGAACGTCACCACATAGGGCAAACAAGTTCCATCCTGCGGGGAAAACAAAAACAAACAAACAAAGCAGCTTTCAAATACAGGTCTGATTTTTAAGGGCCTAAAATGGGTAGGCATTCAGAAAAGAAGAAACTCTGCATACTGGGAGGAATGAGGGTTTCCATCACAGACGAACCCCAGTGTAAAGGCGTTAATTTACCACCCACATTTGAAAAAAGAAAAGAAAGAAAGAAAAAAAAAAAAGAAAGAGAAAAAAGGTAGGGGTGGAAACAAGGGTTTGTAAAAGAAAAAAAAAAGAAATCATTTAGAAACAATGTTTTATTTTTGTTTTCTAGACTTCCAAGCCAAAAGGGCAAGAAGACAATGCAGAACAATTCATTCTGAACATGTTCACACTTTCACTACCAAATCAGAGTGTGGATGGACCACAAAAGCACAAAAAAGTGAACAGCAAGAAAAAAAAAAAAAAAGAAATCCATACACACACACACAAAATATATATCTATATATATATTTCTTTTCTTTTTTTTTTTCCAAACATGGCCAAAGAGAGTGACAGAAAAAGAACATTTTTAGCAGCAGCACAAGATTTCTACAAGGCAGGCATTCAACTGTATACTGAAACAGCCCACAGATTCCCTAAAGAAAAAAAAAGAAAAAAAAAAAGCCTCAAAGCAGTGCCCATTCTAGTGTTCAATGACAGCAATCTCACTATCTTGTTGCCAGATTAGAACAACACAACTAGCATAACATATAAACAGGAAGAAAATATGAAGTCAAATCTTTCAAGTACAAAGACAGGTCTCTCTATCTTGTTGCCAGATCAGAACAACACAACTAGCATAACATTATAAACAGGAAGAAAATATGAAGTCAAATCTTTCAAGTACAAAGACAGGTCTCTCTATCTTGTTGCCAGATCAGAACAACACAACTAGCATAACATTATAAACAGGAAGAAAATATGAAGTCAAATCTTTCAAGTACAAAGACAGGTCTCTCTATCTTGTTGCCAGATCAGAACAACACAACTAGCATAACATTATAAACAGGAAGAAAATATGAAGTCAAATCTTCTTTCAAGTATAAAGACAGGTAAAGGGATCATGTAAGCGCAAACAACAAAAACTGTACAACACAGTCCTGAGAAAGATAAACAGGCAGCGTCAAGAGTGTCACAGAAAAGGACAAATTTCTTGCACAGATTTTTTCAGAGCCAACTAACCAACCAAATGTTCAAAATTTACCCAACCCTTTAGGGGGAAAACACACACACACACACACACAAAATGGCAATAATACGGGTATATCCCTCAAGTTCAAGCAAAAACCTAAGTAACTAACTAAACACAACAACAACAACAGTAAGGGTTTATCAAAAGACAGGAACACAACTGTGGGATTCTAGTATAATCAATATAAATCATCGTGACACCAGAAAGCCAACATTATAAGCAATCAAGATAGACTGATACCAGAAGACCAACATTATATTTTTATTTTCAACAGATCACACGAGACACTTTTTTTTCCACACAATATCTAATTTCACTTTAACAGCACTCACATAACACATGCTGTACACAAATAAATGTGTTCCACAAGTTCAGAAAGTTAACGCGATCAACAAGTAGACTTTCAAAGAAATGACCCCCCCCCCCCCCCCCCCCCCCCCCCCCCCCCCCCCCCCCACCAAGAAAAATCTCATTACAATAGGAGAGAACTAAAGGTGACAAAAATGACTGTGAAACAGATGATGACAATGATAGCAATGACTGTAAAAGTAATGCCATCACGTAGCATTAGTACCAGTCATAACCATGACTGGAACAGTATCATGATAATCAATATAAAGAGCCACAAAGAAAATGGACTATTCTGAACTGAACATGCTCACCTGCCCCAGATATATGATAAGTAACAGGAGAAAAGAGAAGAAAAAGAAGTTAAATCATTCTCTTTAGTTACTTAAATGGTCATTAAATAGTCCTGCAATTCACAGCCTAATGACGTGTAAAAATTATTTAAACATCCAAAGGAAGAAGCCTCTCTATGCATACACTTAGAAATATCACATGAAAACAATAATTACCGCACACTGTTGCAGTCTTCATAAACAGTCTGTTCACTCAAAAAGACCGTGATAAATATGGCACTTTGAAGCTACTCATCTCCTACTTGCCATGCCTTGGAAGCTTCATTCTGAATACATTTTCTAACAAAAGGCATCATCTGAATAAATGCCAAGCAGGATAGTGTTAAAGTTCACAGTGACGTATGTCCAAAGAATAGGTTTTCACCAGATGTGTACAAGTCATGGCCACATTCTACTGTTACAGGAAGCTGAGGCTGTAGCCAAGCAAGTGTCTTCAACCGTTAGGTTAGCAGTGTTGGCAAACTTCACTTATGTATTCCCAACACAAACTATCCAACTCCTCGAAAGAGGCAGAAAAAAAAAAAAAAAAGGGTAGAAATGCTCATCTTTTTGAGTCAGGAAAGCATGACATCTATGCAGTACAAAACTGTACTGGATGACTACTTGATGCATCTGATTTCAAACAACAAAAAAAGCCCATCCAGACATACAGTGAAAATATTATGCTATCGAATGACTCATCAGTGAATCAAAATTTCATAAGAAAAAACCATCACCTTAACAAACAGAACAAACATGCATATATAATAGAGAGAGAGAGAGAGAGAGAGAGAGAGAGAGAGAGAGAGAGAGAGAGAGAGAGAGAGAGAAAGAGACAGAGACAGAGAAACAGAGAGAGAGAGAGAGAGACAGAGAGAGAGATGTGCATAAGCAGGATAGCTTGCTCTTCTCTCTCTCTCTCTCTCTCTTACATACACCCACACACAAACGTACACACACACACACACACACACACACACACACACACACACACACACACAACACACCACACACACACACACACACACACACACACACACACACACACACACACATGCCATCTCCTGTCTTGAATCATCCAGGAGCATCATAATCCTCACTGCAACAAAAGATATTATGTTTTATAATAAATACAATATAAAAGAGACAAAAACAGAACACAACTTACAGAGTCTGGTGTCTCACAGATTTCTAGGCCATATTCCAAAAACACACAATGACAAACACACAGTATGCATCCACACAGAATGCTACTGGGGCAGTGAGAATAGTTACATAAGTGATAACAAACAGTAGTCATACTTTCATGTTAAAGTCAAACTTTCTGCATTGGTCAGCTTGATGCATGTATGTATATATATATATATATATATATATATATATATATATATATATATATATATATATATGCATCAAGCTGACCAATGCAGAAAGTTACTTAGATTATGAAAATAATCATAAAAATGAGACCAAAGAGATATCATATACTCTCACATAAAACGTCAAGCATCCCCTCTGCAAAAAAAATACAGACCAGAACTAGACCAGATGTTCTTCGTTTCTGCAACAAAGTATTGATTTATGTGTAGAAAACTTGGTTCCCTTCCAGCATTACAGACCTGTTTACCCTGAAGCTGCTTTTGGTGTATTTCTCCATTACAATGACCGTATTTTCCTTAAAAAAAAAAATGTGTACACTTCTTCCTTCTTCTTCTTCTGCATACGCAGGCTGATACTCCTGCGGACACTCCCTGTATAGACAGACAAGTATTAATCCCATCTACCCAACAAATGGAGTGGAGTTTTGTGTGCATGACCGTTTTTTTTATCCTGCCATTAACTGATTAAGGCAGCCACACTCCATCTTTGGGGAATGTGCATGGTATGTGTAACGTGTCAACCATACCAACGGCTAAACTGGCCTTCTCTTCCGAAAGTTGGTGATGGGATTTTACATGTGTGCAAGATGTTATGCCTGCGTTCACACGGAACCTCGGTTTAAAGTCTCATTCAAAGGACTGTACGGGAAATGGAGTCAGAACTAATGTTAAACTGCAAGGGAAAAATCCCCCTGTACCGAAACGGCCAGATGGAGATTCAAACCCGCAAACCCTTGGATTACGAGTCGGGCGCTCTACCAACTGACTGAGCTATTCCGCCCTTCTACACTTCTTCCAAATTATTTAACTTTTGTAAAAGCATGGGGTCCCTGCTATTGTTTCGTCATCCTGCGTACGATTTTGCGCAAGTTGTCACTCTTTGGTTGTGGCACTCAAACACAATGGTTATACACCGCAAGTCCAACTACCTCTCAAGAACTTTGTCTCAGTTTTTTTTTTTTTCTTTTTTTAACATATTTTTTTCTGGTTCGTCATATTCATCACATTTTCACCAAACATGTGTACGAAATACAGCAAAATCGTATGGGTAAACAGGTGTGCATTCACTGTGCTGCAAAGTCCTGTCAAAACTTGCCATCCTGATCAGTGATCAAGGTGATTAGGGAACAGCCAGTCCAGCCCACACCGGTACCTACAGCAGGGGACTAACCCTTTGCTAAGCCCCTGCCATGGCAGCTTACTGTCGCACTGCTTTGTCGCCTTTCTTCTGCTTCTTTCCTTTCATTCTCATCACAATACCTTCAAGTATGGTCATAAGTTATGTCATCAGACAACAGCTCTCAGCACCTTCAAGTACCGTTTGTTTGCATGTGTCCATGCATACATGTGAGTGAAGTGTGTATGTGTGCGATACTCTGTGTCTCTCTGATCTTACTACTATTGATTTACCCCATCAAAAGTACCAGCATGAATAGCGGGCTGCAAATGAAAATAGCAACAAATGTTTGTACACTAATTTAACACACACACACACAAAAAAACCAAGACCCACTTGGGAACAGAAATTCACACGATTTTTCACAATCATTTGATGAAGATGCAGTTGTCACAAATTTCAAACTGAAGTGGAGGAGAATGGGACGGACTTGATGATTGAGTGCCAGGGGAGGGGGGTGGGGGGGTGGGTGGGGAGGGAGCTGAGAGAGAAGTGGGGCGGGTAAAGGTGTTCGACTTCTTGCACAATTGTGCTCATCTGAGAGTCCAAGTGTCCATGATGGTGAAACAAGTAAAATTTTTGCCATTTAGAACACACACAAAAATGATTTCAGTTTCATTGGTAACTCTAATAATTCTTGATGGAGGTATTACAACTCCCTTGTTTCCTCAAAAAAGGCAACAATACATATTATTCTCTGATAGTTCTGCATACTGTTACATATTAAACTGACTGTTTGTCTTATTTTGTGAGGTGTGTGTGTGTGTGTGTGTGTGTGTGTGTGTGTGTGTGTGTGTGTGTGTGGACATATATACGCATGTGTCCGTGCATGCATTTGTGTATGCCTGCACTCATGCATGCATACATGTGAATGTGTGTGTGTGTGCATACAGTGTGCGTGCATGTGTGTGTGTGAGTGTGTGTGAGTGTGTGCATGCACATATGTGTGTGTGTGTGTGTGTGTGTGTGTGTGTGTGTGTGTTTTGTGCGCATGTGTGTGCACACATGTGCGTGCATATGTGTGTGTGTGTGTGTGTGTGTGTGTGTGTGTGTGTGTGTGTGTGTGTGTGTGTGTGTGCATGTGTGTGTGCTTGCACAGGTGTATGTGCTTTGAAAGCCTGTATATTAGTCTAAAAGACAAATTACTTTTCGGTCAGCAACATTGCCATACCTACCCACTGCATAACTTGCAAAGATGCCACCAGCAAGCAATTACATCATGTCAAACTAAACAGATGGTGTTACAGAAAACTAAGTGAAAAATTTTTTAAAAGACAAGGATCCTTCAGTGCATGGAAGATTGGGACCCATAAAATCTACATTTCACTTGCGGATTTCTTTTCACGCCATACTGTGTCTCTAAATTGTGTGTGCACATCCTGTTGTGTCCATAATTGTGCAACAGTGTATGTGGGATCATGTGCTCTGTGTGTGTGTGTGTGTGTCTGTGTGTGTGTGTGTGTGTGTGTGTGTGTGTGTGTGTGTGTGTGTGTGTGTGTGTGTGTGTGTGTGTGTGTGTGTGTGTGTGTGTGTGTGTGTGTGTGTGAGAGAGTGTGTGTGTGTGTCTGTAGTATCAATATGCCCCCTTATGTATGCATGGTACTTATTGCATTATTCATCTTCATATTGGTTTCATTTTCTTTAACATTTCATGTATAAGTGCTTAGGGCTTAAGATGTAAGATTAAGTGCCATAAATAATCATTCTCATTATCACTATCATTAAATCATGTGATCCTTTATTTTTATATTTCTAGATGTACTACGACTAAACTTAAGGCTTGTTAAAAACAGAAGAAATTCTGCAATGATTGCTTGAAAGTAAAACTCCATGTTCTTTTTTTGTTTGTTTTGTTTTCTTTTTTTTTTTAATTCTAACCATCTCTTCAATTTCCATCAAATTTAAATTGTGACTGAAACATACATAGTAGATGCTTTGTCATCTTTTCTTTAATTTGCTTTGTTTGTATATATCAATTTAAGTAATAAACCTATTACCCTCAAGAGGAAGAAAACAGCCAGGAAAACAGTTCAACTAAAAATCCGGAAATAATGCAAACAAATAATTTCAAATAACAACTATTTCAAATGCATCTAGGAAAAGATCATAAATAAATAACTGAGCCATAAGGTTGCTAGAGCCAAACTGATTTATAATGAATAAGATAGCAAATTTCCTACCCCTTTCATATAAGAGCCAAACTGGTGTCATAAGATAGCATGTTTGCTGCTCCTTTTATGTAATCATGTTCAATTCATATGACATCAAAAAAAACACCTGGCAATAATCATCAACGTCTTGTAACAAAGTTTTTTGTTGTTTTTTTTTGTCAAGACAGGCATAGTATGAATAACACTGTGCTAAAGCATTTCATAGATCCTGTACACAGCTCATGGAAAATAACCAACCTGATGGCAAGGCTACAACAGTTTCATGTTAAGTTTACCACCTTGGGTGAGCTAAATGTTAAGACATTATGTCAATAGGATAATCAATACCGCAATGAAGCACACAAGTCACATGCTCTAAATATAGAAAAAACCAACCAGTTCTGCCAACACAAACCTTCTGAGACAGCGAGGCATCTCAATCTAAGCCATGAAAAGTCAGTACGACTCATAAAGGTATTAGTCATTTTATCACTGTTATTTATCATTGTTATTATCATCATTATCATAATTATTACATTACACTTGTTATCATTAT
Source organism: Conus betulinus (assembly GCA_016801955.1). Taxonomy (NCBI): domain Eukaryota; kingdom Metazoa; phylum Mollusca; class Gastropoda; order Neogastropoda; family Conidae; genus Conus; species Conus betulinus. Next base: position 201,669 of record JADBJO010000039.1, on the reverse strand, counting down.
CATTATCACTGTTATCATCATAATCATCATTATGATTATTATCATTATCATTAATATTTTACTATGATATTGTTGATGGCTGGTTTTCACTGTTATGTCATCACTGAGCTATTACCATTAACTGTTAATCTGGTCACTTGAATATATTTCTCCATATTTCTTCTACAAACTTTTTCTTCTTCTGACAGCCTGCACCAGCCTTCTGATGATTCTACAAGACTGATTTCTGCGTGATTGATCTGGAATTTCCCCCTGATAGCCATTGAACTGTTTTGCACTTACTTTATTCATGACTTTCATGATGACTGGTTGAAGTAGTTCTAATGTAATATATGCAAAAAAAAAAAAAAAAAAACTTTCGTGGTCATGCAATCTTCTCATAAACAATTACAACCCACTAAGAAATTTGAAATTCACCCAAATCATCAACTTCTTTTCTTTTCAAGTACCTGAGATAATGTATAATTTTAAGAGAGATAACCATAATTTAAATAAAATGTCAAAATTTTAATCATACCTTTTGCAAGATCCAGACATTTCTGTTCATAATACATATCTCATAGGTAAAAGGAAGAAGAAGAGGCTTAAATAACCGTGTATGATCATGATTTATATGAGTTATAACTTCCACTTTTTTGTGATAGAAGTTGTATCCCTGAACTCACTCAAAACAACTCTGGGATGAATTTGGATTTGTTAATCAATCTTATTCTCTGAATTCATCCTGAATCACTGATGGAACATGAAGTCCCCTTGGATTGTTCATATCATATAAATAATATGATACAAAGCTTATGTACACACAGTATACAATATGTGCACACACACACACACACACACACACACACACAAGCATGTGCACATGTTCTTTACATTTCAAGTCCAGTGAAACTTTTCCAGTTAATTAAACATCTGATTCCTCACAAGGGACTCAGGTCTTGTGAAGGTATCAAAAGGGATTAGAAGAGGTGGGGATTGCTAGTGTACATTTTCCATCCTGCAAATTCCATCCTGCAGATTGTACTTCAGGACTATGGGAATTTTTTTTTCCCAGTCAGATAATTTCAACACCTTACACCATCGTTTTCCAATATTGTACTGAAGATGTAGATCAACTTTATAAAATTTCATATTTCAACCCTCATAAGAGAAGTATAAGTCTTCATTTTGTTAAACAACAGAGAGAGAGAGAGAGAGAGAGAGAGAGAGAGAGAGTGCCTTACTGAAAGCATATGTTTACAGGATGGGACAGAAAGAAACTAATAGCAAATCCTTAGAAACATACTAATCAAACAACTACATACACTACACAGTAATCTGGGCGGTCAAGCCGCATCCAAGTATGGTCCCAAGCACTGCCAGCTTGACCTGTTTAAGGTCAGCACACTTGAGGTGTGCAGCCAATCGTTTGCATGCTACGGTAAAAGCAGTTTCACTCCGGCAGGATTTTCATCCTCTCCAAAGAACCGGCATGCATCAACAATACTTTCCTCCTCTCCTCAACAACCAATGACACAGGAAACCGCGCACATGAGCCAACGCAAACAACGTTTGGCAAGACATCTTACCTTCAATACCAACACCAATTTTCCTCGTCGTCTTTGACTTCGCAATTTGTTCAAACGAAAATAGCAACTTGCCAACCGTTTCAATGTTTGTCCAGAATGAACGCAAAAGTTTCCTTGCAAAAACTATGCACAATCTATAACAAGACACGTCATTCGAAACAAAAAAAGGTCTTGTCTGTATACACACAATCGTACGTTTGAAGGTAATATGTGTCATTTCAAAACATCTGGGTCACAGAAAACACAAGCACTCGGGAAAGATGGGAGAGCGCGTCGACGGGTTGGGTTGGTGGAAGGGAAGCTGGTCCAAGGGAAATAACTTCACTTTACAACCCGCGGAACACGAACTCTCCCTTGTAAGCTTATCGAAGAATCTTCTCCGACTTCATGATAATGTTACTTGTAATAAAAGACAATAAAAAAAACTAATTGCCGCACTTTTACCTACACGTTTGCATGCATGTATAATGATGTCGTTGACATAATTACAAATAAGTTTTACGGGTAAAAAAAAAAAAAAAAATTGCGAGTTGTGTTTTGAAGTTGACACAACATTCACCTGAACATCGAGTTGATCTTTGGGAATTGATGGAGTCATAAATTGAGAAGAATTGTTCCAGGAGTCGTTGCTTGTTCCAGCTTGCTTCTCAAAGCTGAACCGAGGAGAAATGCGTATCTGTCGTTGTCGGCAAGACACTTCCCTTGCAAATCCATTTTGCTAGCCAGCCATGTTGAATGTACATCGGTCGCCAGGCAAGATTTGGCAACGCGTGAATTTACGAGAACACCTCTTGGCCTCTGTGTGTGTGTGTGTGTGTGTGTGTGTGTGAATTGTTTTAATAACATATGTAAGAACTGAATTTTTGTAAATCATCTATTTAGGTATAACTCTTCAAAGAACGTCAGAAATATGACCCCAGATGGCAGCTTCAGCCACTTTATAAACAAGAACGTATCCACATCTAATTCTGTGTAGGCGTACTACTCAGCTCTCACGTATACAGAAAAAAAAAAAAAAGCAAAAAAAAAAAAAAAACAAAAAGTTCAAGTCAGAGCACCTCAGGCAGTAATACGGTTCCATAACAAAAGAGCTCAAGTCTGCCCGATGGAACACCTCAAAATTGACAGCCTGAATGATCACTTCAAAATGGAGCAACTGAATGATCAATAGCATGCATAACTGAATGATCACTTCACTGAAAACTGAATGATCACAGAAACTGAATGATCACTTCAAAATGGACATAACTGAATGATCACTTCAAAATGGACATAACTGAATGATCACTTCAAAATGGACATCTAACTGAATGATCACTTCAAAATGGACATAACTGAATGATCACTTCAAAATGGACATAACTGAATGATCACTTCAAAATGACATAACTGAATGATCACTTCAAAATGACATAACTGAATGATCACTTCAAAATTTACATGATCTTGCGTATTGTCCTTTTGTCTTGAATATTTGGAGCTTCCTTTTCTTTCAAAGGAAGTTTCCTTATTTGTTCTGTGTCCCCTCTCTCGCCTACATGCGCGTGTTTGGTGAATAGGTACAGCAAACAGCATGATTAGTAGATATGCCTTTCTACTCCGGTGGTTCGGAACTGACTTCTTCATTACTTAGTTTTTGAGCGTCTCAGATCCATGCCTCAGTCAAAATCCCGCCTCCCTACCCCTCTCAAGTTCTGCCGCCCTCCCCTACCCCCTTTACATACTCCTCCCCCCCCCCCCCCCCCCCCCTCACTCTCTTTCCCCTTTCGGTTGACTGATATAGGCCTAGGGCCTAACATCATATAGCAGCTCCTGAAGATCGGTACTTTCCTTCCGTGCCCCTGTGATTGTCAGTAGTCTGGCACTTTCAGGAAATAGATCTCAAAATATGCCAGCAAATAACCGAATGCAGACTTTGACCATACGGCATTACTGAAAGTGTGATCAGGAAAGAAAAGAACAGAAAGAAAGGCAAGAAAAAGAATGGAAAACGACAGAAGAAAACGGTTTTCAAGAGAAGGACTGCAAAACAAAAGCAGTTACGTGGCCGCAGGGGCAGGGAACTGTGTGAGAGACCTTGTGTTTGGGCCGTCCACGGCATACGGAAGGCGAACCAGTCCCTCTTGCAGCTCCACAGCGGAAAGCTCCACGCTAACCATTCGACTACACTCTGCTACACGCACAGATAAAGGCTAGAACTACATCGTGCAGTGTTATAAGTGAATTAGATCTGAAATATTGGGAAGTGTTCAAACCAAAATTTTGAGAAAGATTTTTTTTTTTTCGTCTGAACAAGACTTTCAGAGCACATCACTCGCTCATTCACACACACGCGCGCGCGCGCGCGCCCGCAGAGAGAGAGAGAGAGAGAGAGAGAGAGAGAGAGAGAGAGAGAGAGAGAGAGAGAAGACAAGACAAGATAAATTCTTTATTTACGAGGGTAATAGATAAGCACTGATGTGCTTTTCTTTTACATCCAGCCCTCTCAAAACATACCAAGGAGATGCAAGACAATCGATTTTGAAGCACCAGGAAAAAAGAAATGAAATAAAGCACAAATGGAGAAACAAAAATGCATAATAATAGCCCAGTCACCACGGGTAGGGGGTGGGGAGGGGGGGGGGGGGGGGGGGGGGGGGGGGCGATATCATATAGATAATAAATCAAGTCATTCCAGCAGAACCGTGAGAGAGAGAGAGAGAGAGAGAGAGAGAGAGAGAGAGAGAGAGAGAGAGAGAGAGAGAGAGAGAATACAAGAGATAACGACATAATGACAAGAGGGCAGAGGCAGTAGGAAAATACACACACACACACACACACACACACACACACACACACACACACACACACACACACACACACACACACACACACACACACACACACACATACACACACGCACGCACGCACGCGCACGCACGCACGCACTCGCGCACGCGCACGCGCATACTCATATAAGACGTACTTACTAAACAGAATAGCATGGGCATTTCAAGTACAAAACACTTTCTTAATAGTCAGGTTCATACATAAGGCAAAGAGGGTGGTAGTGGTTGGTGGTGGATTTATGGCGGAGTATGCAAGTATTAGCACATAAGATGGTTGAAATAATGGTGTTTGAAGGTTGATATGCATTGGTGTTGTTTGGTTGGCTCAGGGAGCGAGTTCCATTAACAGGAACTAGAATACGTTAAACTGGATTTGAATAAGTCAATTCTAGGAACAGGGACATGAAGTTTGAGGAGAGAGAGAGAGAGAGAGAGAGAGAGAGAGAGAGAGAGAGAGAGAGAGAGAGAGAGAGAGAGAGAGAGAGAGATGTTTGTATCGTGGTGTAACATGTAGATGATAATTAAAATACTCGGCTGTATATCTGTCACGTGCGCGCGTGTGTGTGTGTGTGTGTGTGTGTGTGTGTGTGTGTGTGTGTGTGTGTGTGTACACAACCCTTCCTTCATATGTGTGTAATAATCAATACACAAGCCTGTGTATCCGTAACTGATCTGCCCCCCCCCCCCCCCCTGCTGGTGTGTGTGTGTGTGTGTGTGTGTGTGTGTGTGTGTGTGTGTGTGTGTGTGTGTGTGTGTGTGTGTGTGTGTTCACAGCTCATCCATGAGTGGCCATTGCCATCATTGATTTAATCATATCCTCTCTCTCTCTCTCTCTCTCTCTCTCTCTCTCTCTCTCTCTCTCTCTCTGTTCTCTCTCTCTCCAAAAAAAAAACAACAACAGAAAAACATAAGAAAAGACAGAAAGAAAAGGCGTAAAGGGTGCAACACACACACACACACACACACACACACACACACACACACACACACACACACACACACACACACACACACACACACACACACACACACACACACACACACACACAACTGTTTTGTAACTTCCAACATTAAGATCTGTCTGAAACCAAATCCAGTTCCTTTTTTAACATTACTGGTGTAGGTTCCCAAAGACGACTAATTCCGTCGGCGAAAAAAAAAAAAAAAAAAAATAAAACATTGATATTCACAGATCTGTTTGAATTTGAAGGATGTTCTCTTGTGACATAACTGTTTCATGAGAACAGGTTGTTAGCAGTTTTGATATGGTATTAGTCATGGAGAAGCCTAAAGGTTTTGATAATCATGTCATCTCCCCACACATGATATTCAACACCAAATACTCTTAATAGTGTAATACCCCCCCCCACCCCGTCACCCCTCCCAATCCTCGTTTTGGGCTCTTAAGCTAGTGATATAGTTGTTTATACAGTTTGATATGGTATTAGTCATGGAGAAGCTTAGAGGTTTTAATCATGTCATCTCGTACTCTTCAATATTCAAGGCCAAGTGCTCTTAATACTTAACTACCCCCCCCCCCCCCCCCCCCCCCCCCCCATCCCGCACCGCCTCATCTCTCCCAACCCAAGCAAAAGGCCCTCAGGCCTACGATACAGTGAAGTTGCTAAATGCGGCTTCTGTGTGCATTTTCAACAAGGGTTGTTGCATTTCTTTTCAGACGTGGGGATCAATGTGACGTCGCCACATTCTAAATTTGGCCTTAGTAGAAAGACGTCGTTTTTATTTTGTTTGAAACTGAACATTAATGGCATGTATTATGTGAGCCTTTTTTCTTTTCTTTTTTTTTTTAAAAAGCGATATCTTAATCAATAAAGAGTTGTTTTTTCATCCCAGTCATGTCTACATTTCATCTCCTCCCCACAAAGTCTCTCCATGTTTGTTAAAGGTAGAAATCAATGGCGTATGATATGCAATTTTGGCATTGTAATCACCAGTGTTTGGTATTTTGCATCTTTCACTACTGAATGCGGGTTTCCAGTCGTTTGTCCTCCAGTCTAAATGCCAACAAATTCCTGCATTTTGATTCTGTTCATCGTCAAGAACACTGCTAGTATGCATGAGTATAATAAGCAAATATGTTACAGAACAGTTAACTCTGTATCTGGCATATATCACCTGTAATGCAACAAGCATTGTGGTTTCCTGTAAGTACACTTTTCTTGCGGACTTTCACTGCAACCAACACCAGCGATGTCCGCTGTGATTTGCAGTAAGTGTACACTCCACTGAGGAACTTCACTGCAACACCTGTTATCTCTTGTAGTGGTTTTTTATAACTATTTATACTTCCCTGAGGAACTCCACTATAACATCCGACATCTTTGCTGTTTGTTTGTTTGACTACAAATGCATCCTTGAGGATCTTCACTGCAACACCTGTGATCTCTGCTGATTTGCCTCATCTATACTTCCCTGTAAGAACTTCCTTGTAACATCTGTGATCTCTGCTGTGGGTTTTTACTATCTATACTTCCATGAGTGTCTTCACTGTAACACCTGTGATCTCTGCTGTGGTTTTTTACGATTTACTTCCCTGAGGAACCTCACTGTAACACCTGTGATCTCTGCTGTGGTTTGTACGATTTATACTTCCCTGAGTGTCTTCACTGTAACACCTGTGATCTCTGCTGTGGTTTTTTACGATTTATACTTCCCTGAGGAACTTCACTGTAACACTGTGATCTCTGCTGTGGTTTTTTTTACGATTTATACTTCCCTGAGGAACTTCACTGTAACACCTGTGATCTCTGCTGTGGTTTTTACGATTTATACTTCCCTGAGGAACTTCACTGTAACACCTGTGATCTCTGCTGTGGTTTTTACTATCTATACTTCCATGAGGGTCTTCACTGTACACCTGTGATCTCTGCTGTGATTTTTATTATTAATACTTTTTTGAGGAACTTCATTGTAACACTGTGATCTCTGCTGTGGTTTTTACGATCTATACTTCCCTGAGGGTCTTCACTGTAACACCTGTGACCTTTGCGGTGATTTTACTACAAATACTTCCCTGAGGAACTTCACTGGAACACCTGTGATCTCTGCTGCGGTCTTTACTATTATACTTCCCTGATGTACATCATGGTAACATCTTGTGGTTTTCACTCTTTACACTTCCCTGGGGGTCTTCACTGTAACACGTTTTGATTTCTTACTGTGGTTTCTATTATCTATACTTCCCTGATGGACTCCACTGTAACATCTGTGATCTCTGCTGTGGTTTCTAGTACAAACACTCTCCTGAGGTACATCACGGTAACACCTGTGATCTCTGCAGTGGTTTTTATTATCTATACTTCATTGAACAATTTCACTGCAACACCTGTAGTCTCTAACCTCGCCATGGACGGTCCCAAGCCCGGCTGAGAAAGAGGGAGGGTTGGGCGTAGGGTTAGCTTCCCTACCCTGTGATAACAAGCTATATAGCTACAGAAACGCCAACAAGGAAATCACAGAACATTGCAGTCCTGGGAGAGGACCAGCTGGAGAGAATTGCCCCGGACCGTGATGCCTGGAGGGCCCCTGTTGGCGGCCTATGCCCCAGAAGGGGTTGTAGGCGTAAGTAAGTAACCTGTAGTCTCTGCTTGTTTACCACAAATTATACACACTGCTTTCTTGATAGCAGTATCCAGCTCCAGTTCCACACAGACCTTCGTTTTGAATGCTGTATTTGATCTGTTTGCGTGAGAATCTTTCACTTTGAAATAGGCTTTAAGCCTTCTACGGATCTTTTTTAAAAAAAGAGAGAGAGCGACAGACAGAGAAAGGAGGGAAAGTGCACGCAGGCACACTCACACCAAAAACAAAAAGAACAAACAAAAAACGCGTTTATCATTAGTTTTATTATTTATCGATGTAACCCCAACCATACATTGAAATTAACATTTGGGTCGTTCATGATCAGCTAGTTATGACCCTTAACCAACCATTGAGTAATAGATTAATCTAAAGGAAATCTTTAATGGGGTCTGAGGTTCGACACCCGGTAAGCCAAGGCTATTGACGAGGGTCTGACGTTGTCTTCTGCAGACTGCCTATATACCCACTGAACTCTGAATGAGTGGTTTTTCCGGGCCAAAATGAGTAGTTTTACAGCAAAACGAATAGTTTGCACAGCATTTTATTACATCAACATTTCACATTGGGCCATGTGTTTTGCTAGCTTATGTTGTTTCTGTGTGTGTGTGTGTGTGTGTGTGTGAGAGTGAGAGAGAGAGAGAGTGTGTGTGCGCGTGTGTGTTGTGTAGGTGTGTGTGTGACGTTGTGTGCATGCATGGAATAGTGTGTGTGTGTGAATTCCAGTGTGTGTGTGTGCTTATGAATATGAAATCGAGTGTCTGTACTTGTGTGTGTGTGTGTACGCGTGTGTGTGTGTAGGCGCGCACCCATCTGTATGTGTGTGTGTGTGTGGGGGGGGGGGGGGGGGGGGGGGGGGGTGTGTGGTGGGGTGACACAGAAAGACTGTGTGGCCCTGACTTCATTGTTTTGGAGATTGCTGGAGGTTTGAGCTGCCGTCTCCATAATGACTGCTGTTGCCTGGATCTCTGGGCAAATTTGGAGTCGGGAAACAGTTTTCATGGCTGCTGTCATGCTGAATCAGCAATTATCTAACAAATCATTGCTTCTGCTCTCAAAACTGTACGCTAAAAGTTCTTTTGTTTTTTTATTCTCATCAGAGCTCTTGCTGGTTGTCACAAACGCACTCAATTTGCTTTGCTTTCCTACTCCCCTCTCATCGAACTGTTTATGTGACGCACACTTCGAGCATGCGCCTGCGGTCAAAACTGCCACGGCTCCGGACAGAAAAATCGGGTTGCACAGAGTGCAGTGCAGCAGTGCGCGAAATGGTTTTCCTTTTTTTTTTTTTTTTTTTTTTTTTGATGCTGTGAGGAATGGAAATGTTTCTGATTGCGTGGCAGAAACGTCTGTGATGCAGTCTTGGCCTTCTTCACAACGTTTTCTTTTTCTTTTCTTTTTTTTTTTTTTCTGTATTGGAATCTTCTGAATCCAGGATTTCACATTGGACTCGTGACGGTGTATCCGTTTCGTGAGCCCAGTTCTCGCCATATTGGTAGAATGAAGTTGGCAGCGTTCAATATTGCTGTCAGATCTGCCCGCTTGGATTAAGTTTAAGGCTATCATAGCAAGAAAGTAGCAGCCCGCACGGGTGAGCGTTTTTCTGAACGCACTCACCTTGCACTCGACCACCTAAAAAGGTGGTTGGGACTTAAACCCTCGCTTCACCAGCGCTGCTTTCGCGTTTATTTTCATCAGTTAGAAAATGATGTAGTCAGCCAAATCTAATTTACATAGTTGCATTCCAAGATACGTAGCTACGTAGTTTGGCAAAAAAAAAAAAAAAAAAAAAAAAGCGTAGTCAAAACGTAGTGTCGGCAGGTCTGTTTCTGGGGTAGGGAAGGGGTGGAGAGGTTCCATCTGAAGGTTTGCCTGCGAATATTTGAATTGAGATAATGGGTGTGTATCAATACTAACCCACCTCCCACCCTCGATACTCCCCTTGCTTGTCACTGTTCAGTTACCTCTCCCCCTCCAATATTCCACTGCTCGACATTCCCCTACCCACAATGGAAAGCTGTCATTCTGGGGGAGACCAGGTACGAAGGGATATCTCTCATACCACTGCTTAACACACATGCACGTACACACACACATGCCATAGGCCAGCCAGGTATTCCTGCCAAATCCTCATCAGTGGAGTCATCAATGTTCAGAGAGAACGTCTTAAGATGTCAGGTGTTCAAGATGCCACTTAACAGAATGTGTTCACAGGTGAAATATGAGGAACTTGTCATCAGAGGATCAACTGAGCAGATGCATACATGCCTACCCCTAAATGAATTTCAGTAGCACTGATTTCGAATTTCAGTAGCACAGACTCGAAAATCAGTAGCATTCGTTTTTTTTTCTTTTGAAACGGTTTGTGGAAAGAGTTGGTCAGGGTGTCCTAATCAGCTCAACCTATGCATAGAATAAGACAAAACTTTACTGCCATGTTTTAAATTACAGAAAATGCGCTGTCACAATCACGCACTTTGCTTTTGAATCGTCAGAGTCCAATTTCACAATGAAAGGAAATTTGCCACTGTATTTGTCCAGGAACTTCTGTGATGGCTGACGCTTTTTTGATGCAGGTTCATCGGCATCACCAGTTGGCACATCCATTCGCTTTCGCTTTGTATTAGACGCCATGTTTCTCAAAACTTCAATTACTTGCAATATCCGGTTTAGTACTTCCGCTTTCAAAAGCTTTTGCTTGAATAACTGAGTTTAAACGTCCCTCTATAGCAGAAGCTGTGGAGACATATGCTATTCGTCTGCTTGATGAAGACGGGGCTTTACGCCCCTTTTACCATTCGGTGTTCTGCTTCTGCTTTCAAAAGCATTGTCTGCTTCAACTCGTGATCGTTTCAAGTAAATTTTGTTTTTTTAACCGTAACGAAAAATAAATTTCCGTAATTGCCGTAGCTACTTCATTTTTTTTTGTTAATTGTCGTAGAGAAAATACAGAAGTTCCGTAGGGGCAGGCATGTATGCAGACGTTACTGCTTGAAGTCTTATAATCGATGTTATCACTGAGAAGGTGAAATATCTGAAGTTGTCTCTGAGTGGGCGGTGTTTTCGCAGATGACATATGAGGAAGTTGTTACAGAGTAGGTGTTCACAGATGACGCATGAGGTCATCAAGGTCAACACTGATTGGGGTTCACATAAGTGAATGCTGTGATAAAGGTCACCACTTACTGCTATGAATGTAGAGATATTTGGGGACTACCACTGCGATGACAGCCAATGATGGTATGAAGCCATATGAGTGAATGCTTCGATGTTGAAGTAATACGAGTGACTGCTTTGATGACTGTAGGTCATACGATTGAATACTGTTATGAATGATCAAGTATGGAGTCAATGCTTGATTGTAGAAGTCATTATGGTCAATCTTTAGCCAACTCATGTTGTTTATTGACCAGCTTACCAAAAGGGCCAGTATGAGGATTTAGTCATCAAGGTCAACTCAACAATGACTGTGGGGATGGTGAAAATCAACACTTGTAACATTTGTTGAGGCCATCAAGGACAATGCAGTAACAATGGTAGAGGGTTGCAATTTTCATTGCTGTGATGACTGGAGAGGCCATTGTCAAACTTGTGATGATTGTATCATTCTCTAATCAAAGCGTTAATGATTTAAGAGGGCATATAGGTTGAGATCTATAATTACAGAGGTCAGTTGAGTCAATGTTGCAATACTTGTAGAGATCATTACAGTAAATACAACTAACTATGGAATTGCACCATCCATGGTTTTACGATTGTGGAGATAATTAAAGTCTTGTAATGACTTAATTAATGTTGTAATGAGATAGTTAATGTCTTATAATGACTTGTTGGGGTCTTTAGATGAACATTGTAATTGTTCAGGTCAACGTTTTTTTTTTTTTTTTTTTTTTTTTTAGTCTCTTAAGAGGTCAGTAATGTCAATGCCTACTGTCACTATCTTGCCTCATTAGCTTTCCCACATTCATGTGTTTCCAACCCCCACAGCATTTGTTCTACTCCAAAGTTCTATGGACTCTTTATATGTTTAGTGCAAATGCTGTTGTCTCCTGAAACTTAAAATAAGTTAACTTGTTTTCTTTTCTGAATCTCTCTCCCTCTCTCTTTTTTAAAGTACACACACTGTTGTCCCCTGAAACTTGAGTGAACTTTGCTTTCAAGTTTTCAGCACAAAAACTCCCTCCTCAACATCTGCATCCTTAAAAAAGTTTAATGCTGTAATGCTTTAAAAAGGAGATTTTACACCTCCACTCCAGGTACACTTGTTCCAATTAAGAAAGAAAAAAAAAAAAAAAACAAGAAAAAAGAAAAAGAAAAAGAGAAAACTAAGCGTAAACAGAACTGTCATTTCTTGAAAACCAACTGCAGTTGTTCAACTGGTTGGTTAGTTTTAAAATTCTCAGTTTATGCACGCATTATTAGTATTAACCTCCTTCCAGTCCACAATCCTGTTTGTTTTAAAATTGTTGGTTCGTGCAGCCATAGCAATATTACACTCTTTTCACATGCATAAAAATTGTTGGTTCGTGCAGCCATAGCAATATTACACTCTTTTCACATGCATACAAAGCATTCCTGTATCATTTCCAGATTATCATTATTTTATGGCAATGGGGTGGGGGATGGGGGTGGAGGTGGATACTGGAATGGAGGAGAAAGAATGATGGCACGACATGCTGGAAAGAAAATCAGATGTTCCATTCCACAAAGACATATTTTTTAAAAGACTTTTATTTTCAGGGTCACAGTGGTGACTGTTTATACCCCCCGCCTCTTCCCTCTCTCTCACCCTATGCAGCATTTCAAAACGAGATAGAGAGAGGCTGTGGTGGTGGGGTGGTGGTAAAATACATTCAAACGCTTTAACTGATATTTCACAAGTTTAGTTTACAGTAAAACAACACTTCATACATGAACACAGCTTAAATGAACAGATGCCCATCTAACAAATGCCACACACTGTGTAAGTATATACATTAAGAAAAACACACTGCTCTGAACAATATTTAAGTTATCATTCATAAACACTCAACTGACGTTTCTTTCTTGATGTTTCCTTTCTCCCTTTCTTTGCTTTTTAAATCTGTAACTGTAACAAAATACTTAGCAATCAATTCATCATTAAAACAACACTCTTGTTTCATCGTAAGTAATTTATTTAAAACAAGCAAATACAATATCAACAATAGGATATTGACAAATAAAATGCTGACCAACTAGCTGTGCATGCAAAACAACATTTAAAGACAGAGAGAGAGAGAACAAACTGAATGCCTAAAACCATCAGTAGCACATTCAGAACAAAATGGTAGAGAGAGAGAGAGAGAATAAACTGAGTCCTAAAGCATCAGTAGCACATTTGGAACAAAGCGTTAGAGAAAGACACAGGTAAGTGTGACAAATAAACGTCCGTCATCAATTCAATCATAAATTTTGTCTTAAAAACCTGAAAGAAAAGCTTGCACCCAAATGTATCAAGTCTCCATTTCTCATAGCATCCATCATTGTCATTGTGCCGATTTCTTTTCTTTATTCAATCTCTTATTTTATCCCATCTCCCATAAAACCTCACTCAATTACCACTGGAGAGCAGCATGTTTATGGATTCGTGTGTGCGTGTGTGTGAGTGTGTGTGTGTCGCTCGCGCGCGCGTGTGTGTGCGCATGTGTGTAGGTGGAAGGTGTCGTGAAAGAGGCATGATAAGGCTGTAAGGCTGGTGTAGGTATGCATGTTTACATAATTCAAGGCTCTCACCGAGAAAAAAACCAAACACTGATGAAATTCAAGGGGTGTCCAGCAGGTATACTCCCAATGCTTTGGAAAAAATTGAAACTTGCTTTCAAAATCATGTAATCCGACACTAATCTGAATGCTGATTAAGTGGCGCATCATCCACTTTCTAGTCCAACCGCAACAAAGATCATTTGTTCACACTGCTTTTGTCCATCTCTTCAGTGTTGCAGTATCTTGCTGAGAGTCACATCAGAGCATGACAGGTAGACAAAAATGTGACTACCCACAATGATCTGCTAACAAGATTCCATTGGCACTTTCTTCTTTTTCACAATCTTTATTTTTTGGTTCACTGCTGGGTTTATTGTTTTTTTTTTTCAACCTCTGAAGGTTCTCATTCTACCATTTAGTTGAGATCTGCTAATTTGTGAAGCAGGTGCCCTAAAAATTAAGTGAATGTTCAGAAGGAAATGTAAATGTTTAAGAGACAACTCAAATGACATCTTCTTGGCAGTATCATAACTACCCAGGAAGACAGGATTGGAATTTTTTTGGGGGGGGGGGGGGGGGGGGGGGTTGGTGCAAAGTCTACTCATCAGTAGAAAAAAATTACGAAACACTCTATCAAGAAGCAATTAGTCATCTGGACAAACATATTTCTCAAAGAGAACCTCTTGTCTAAATTTTGCTCTTGAATCTTGGCTACAATACCATTCATAAATCATCACATTACCTAAGATAGTGTGCATGATGCTGAGACTGGCAAAACAAATGTCGATCAGTTCAGTTCAGTTCAGTAGTTTTATTTAATGTTTTTTCATCACAAGATGATCTTAGACCTAACAAATGTCGATATGCTGTGCTGTGGGGCTTGGATGACGTAACTAAAGAACAATGGCATGGAACTAAAGAAGATATATGGCACTGCAGACAGGATAACACAGAAAAAAACACAGACTGCTTAAGACAACGGGATGTATAACTCGTGCACTTCTGCCATCCCATGCACAAATACCCCCCCCCCCCCCCACCCCCCTGCCAAGTTAATGTTATTCCTTGAATTCTTCTTCTTCTTTTTTCTGTTTTTTTTTTTTCTTTCTTTTTTTTTTTTTCTAAAAACAAAAGTGGTGTGGAAACAGATCTTCCTAGAGCACATAATATTTTTTAGCAAAAGGTTAACATAGTAGTTTGTAACGTTGTATCTTCACCATCCTTACTCGAATGTCAATATTCACTATAGGTCAGAGTTCTGCATACACTACCCATTTTACTTCTACTATTCAAACAGCTTTGCTCCTATATTCTGTTTTCGCGGATGATGTCTGGACATGACACAATTGTACACATTTATTTTTTTGAGAGTGCTGTCCATCCCACTTACACACGATGGCCTACCCTTATACTCAGGTTCAAGTGGCAAACAACAAGCATGCAAGTTGGGTTTTTTTTCTTGTTTTCCTAAATGTATGCACCCACACATGTGAGATCAGTCTCAATGTCTCATCTGAAACGCTTGCAGTGTGCACAGGTGTTGACTCCCTGACAGAAAATCTCATCTAACCCAGGGCCTTTGGAACTAGAAAACAATACTTCATTCACTAGACCAACTAGGCTCTTAATCTTTCTAACAACTGGTAACCCTACCACGTTTTCCCCAGGAAGACAGCTATGACAATATTTCTTCAACTTCTCTTTACATTATTATTAATACACAAGAGAGATGGACGTGGTATGATTTCTTTTCACCTCCTTATACATGAAACAAGAGAGAGAGAGAGAGAGAGAGAGAGAGAACTGAGGATGTGGAATGGGGATGGGGCGAGAGACAGAGGTGGTTAAAAAGAGGGGTAGGGGTACTTTGAGCAAGTAAAAGAACAATCTTTGCTCTCACATTTTTGTTTTCAAAACTCTCTCCAAACAAAATCAACGAAGCAATGAAAAAAGAACATTAACAATACTGGCTGAACACATACTGGACATATCATACAAATTCAACATGTAATACACAAACAAAAAAAACCTGTTTTCCAAAATGGACAGACGCACAAATGATGAGTCTAAGCACAAATTCAAACAAAACAACAAAATGTAGTCCAGACTCTTCATTCCGTGATATGCTTTACACAACAGACAGGTAAGTAGAAACAGACACAGTCCTCCTATGTTTCCACTCAAATGGACTGAAATCTGAGCCTAACATGTGGGTGAATTGCAATGAAATTCCCCTCCCTCTTGGAGAGAAAAAAAAAAAGAATCACAGATTTTGGTACGGTAGCTGTCATTCTGGTTCTTGTGTTTGCAGTTTGTATTTTTTATGATGCTACTGAAATGTATATATAAAAAAAAGAAAAATACAGGAGTTTTCTGTACATTGTACATTATAGAGGTCAAAGCACTTCCAAACACAAAAAGAGGAAACAAGCACAAAGACAAAATGTATTTGTACAGGTTTAAATGAATTAAACTATGAAATATAGCAGTCCATTATAAATAAAACTTTATGTTCACAAGCACACACAAATAAAACGTTATGTTCACAAGCACACACATTATCCAGAGCATCAGGAGCAGCCAGAGAGATCCTTCCACTCCACAATGCACGCAAGGACATCTACACACAAAGAATATGACTAAGCATATCCAATTTTCGACTAATGTTGGTAACTGTCTGGATGAGAAAAAGACACGTTTTCAAAATTTGATTGAAAAGAAGAGAGTTAAGGCAAAGACAGATAATGACAGCATGTGCCACACGATATTCCAGGTAACTAAAGGTGCGTTCTCTCTGGAACTTCTTCAGTGGCTTGGGACAGAGATGTTTTAAGTGTCTGCATATAGTACAGAATGAGAGGCAGAATACTATTTGAACAGTTCTGAGATTAGGAACAGCAGTAATAGAAATGATCACGAAATGGATGGTACTAATTTTGTATCCAATTCTAAACGCTATGGGCCCACTATGCAACTTGTCAAAAGGGGACGAGGAGGATGACATGGTCATGCATGTATAGTATGTGGATCAACTACACTGCACAGTTAGCAATTCTCTAGATGTTCTCCATTGAGTTCTGTGGTACATCAACCAGCAGAACACTCCCACAGTCTGGGTGCAGCAGAACAAATTGGACACAAGAGATGAGATGCTTCTGTAGTTTGATAAGGCAGGAAACAAACTAATCCTTACGCCAAATTCTCATGAACTGAAACATCTCACACAAACCTAAGTATTCCAAGCTGACTCAGAAAATTCATTTTAACCAATGCTGAGAATGGAGGATGACAAGTGGAGTTGGAAAAAAAAGTGTGTCTATTAAATAATGATGGCAATTTATCCTTGTTAAATTGAGGTTCTTCTAAAGGGTCCATTTAGCCTGCACTAAAATGACTTAAACAGTATTTTCCATAGTACAAAAAGTAGGGCTTCATTAGATCATTGCAAAAAAAAAAAAAAAAAAAAAAAAAAAAAAAAAAAATCCCAGGGACCCAATCTGATTGAAGGAGAGTCCAGCATCAATTATTTGTTACACTCATGACAAATTTGTTGATGTGATCTTTGAACAATCATTTCTGGAAAAGCATGTACCCTCAGTGCCACAAGACCCACTTTACACAAACCATGTATATCCATCCATCCACACACACATACATGAAAAGCTCCTCACCAAAGCTTTATTAATTGTAAGACCAGCATCTCGACTGCCACTCAAAGTCTAGTATATGGGTAAAAAAAAATACTGCCTGTACATGATTCCTACCTGAGAATCTCTTCCTAGCTGGGCGCTTTCTTCCCCACTTGCATTCCACAGTTGGTGTGGAGCGACACAGGTGTAATCTCTGTGTGTAATTCGTGCTGTTTTTGACGATGCCTTTTACCACAAGCATTAATCCAATAGTTTAGCACAAACAAACACACAGCCTCTCACATAAACTTTTCAAGTCCTCTCCCACACAAAACCATGTCCAGTAGACTAAGCAGCAAACAACCTGTACATCAGTCATAACCCCGGGCCATTTTATCACAGAATTCACATAAAAACTTACAATAAGTTCAGTCAAACATCCAATATTGTATACAATGTGAAATCTTCCACAGGAGAAAAGTCATAATGGCTGCTCCGCAAGTGAGGAGCAATAGGAGTATGATGATGCTGATGGTCAGATTTGAGATTTTGACCTTAAAGTTAGATTTGTATGGCTGTGTTTTAAAAAAACACAAAAGTCTACATAATTTTGAACATAATTTCACATTTCCATGGAAACTCGCTTCAAGCACCTCTGAAAATACGATAGTTTTCTCAAAACAAATCAGAGAACCTTTTCCCTCCCACTGCAACTCTGATACCGCTTAATTTTAATGCGGTTTGCAGGCATGAAAACGCAATAACTGATTATTTAAGGAAGTTAAAAAAAAAACAAAAGAATCACTGGTGACAGGGTAGTGGGAATCAATATTAGCCACATCTTTTATCCTTTGGTATCATAGACCCGCCTAAAGTAGTCTGAATGTCATTTAAACTGTATTTCAGACTTCCAGATTTCTTGCAATCAGTGGAGAAGCAGCACAAAATCTGGTAGGACACTGTACAAGGAAATAAACTCAGAGAACAGGAAAGAAGAGCATGTGAGGAATCAACACACAGTCATCAACTTAACTTTTCACAGCCCACTGTGCCGATTGGTGCACAGTGAAAACTCCCCCTACCCTTAAAAGGGGGGGAAAACCAGTCAAAAGACAAACTGCCTCAGGAAACTTCATCATAAAAAACAAACAAACAAATTTTTTTTCTGAATGATCTTTCAAGTATAATTAGCTTTTAAGTGTTGAATGTTTAACTTCAAAGGCTCTGCCATGTTGCCATTTTAGAGCACATAGAGTCCTCATAAATGTAGTGTCAAACCCACAGACTCATCGTCATGACCGAGACAATAAAGCAGTGACACGCCTTTGGCAGCTTTAACCAGTAAAGTAAAACAGAAATTAAGAAAAGCTTCTAATGTCCTCGTAACTGACTTCAGTCGATAGAATATCGTAAAACATGTCGGGCATATCGTTTGTGAATATTGTAAGACTTCCACAAAAAAGTTGACTTGCATCTTTCGTACTTGCTACCATGGAAGCAGCCAGATTTTCTTTTTTTTTTTTTTTTTTCGGGGGTGGGTGGGTGGGGTTTGTCAACACAGAAGTTGAAAAGCTAAGTTTCACGTTTACACGGCTCTATCAGCACCATGTTAATGACGCCACATCACATCGCAACATGGAGGCCTTCATTAACATTCTTTCTGTGCCTTTTAAATCTTGCTTCGTATTTCACATCTGCTGATGAAGACAAAACTGCCTTTCACTTGGTATCCCCCCTTTTTTTGTTCACCCCTTTTACATATGTGAAAAGAACTTCCTGTCTTCACCCACAGTGGCATAAAGTTTTTACATGTACACAAATAATCATTTGCCAAGCCCGATTTCATCAGTTGTCAACCCAGTTTTATTCACATACCTCTCAAGTCATTCATTCTGCCTGTACTGATTGTGGAAAACTACGACAATCGTCCATTTATACCATGCTCACAAAGTTTAAACAAAGGCAGATCGCTGTCTCTACAACCAAACAGTGACTTTTTTTAAAAACAAACACATAAAGACTTTTAACACAGTAATTACAAAGTAATAATTAGCTGTAGCTGCCATTCTCTGCTATTTCACACCCCTCACAACTTCCGTTTAGTTCCGATATATAAGAAATATTGGTGATAGATAACTCAGCCCGTTTACTTGCTCCAGGGCAGCTCCCGTCCAGAGAGGTCAAGTTTGCTATCTGACCAATCAGGAAGACCAGAACCATGATCTCGGTCATTTGACGTCACTGAAAGCAGCACACATATTTCCTGTCTTCAGCATCAATCAATCAGGCTTGTTTGATGCTGGGTGCCATCACAGACCTTGGTCAGTATCAATGCATCCCCATGGCCTCCTGTCTACAGTCATACGTTCCCGGGTAGAAGTACTGCCACCCCCTGTTAACTAAATAATTCTTTTCCCCATGAAAGGAAGCTTGCAGTACAGCTGTGTAATGCAGTCTCCAACTGAAATGGATAACCACAGCATCATTCAGCCTGAATGATGACAACCTGTTTAATCTGAAGGTGCTTCTGAGTTTCACTGGTGGTGACTGCATTTCCCCCATCCATGTCATACCTTTGGACAGTCTACCATGTGTGTCAGTTGCCAGATTCATAGGGATCGTTGCTCTGAACCATGGGAAAGTCTTTCTCCTGATGGGATGCTCATTCAGTCCAGGTCGGTGACCACAATGTTCATGATCTCTTGTGGGACTTAAAAGTTTACACCCAGTCATTTACATGGACACTTTGTCACCTCTCTAGAACAAATACAAACCATGCATATGGGCTTATGTAACTTACATTTTCGACAAAAATGCATACAGCAACACCTAACCTTCAAATTAAACCCCTGCTATATGACTTTATACACAATGTGTAAAATTCATACAGCAGTATTTCATTTGGCTTTCACACAAAAAATCTTACATGGCATTCATTCCACCTGATGTACCACCCATGACTGATTTTTGCACAGCAAGGTCATGCAATGAAATAGGTCTTATCCCTTAAAGTACTCTTTTATCTAGCGATCTAAGAGACTACCACTGTTACAAACCGATGACAATGTTAGAGAAAAGAAAGGAACAGAGTTCACTTTACACAAGCTGCTGGGGGCTGGACAAGTTAGTTCTTGTTTACCTTATTTTGTGTTTACCAGTAACAAAACTTGAGAAAACAAGACCATCTTAATACAAGAAATAGTTTGTGTTAACCATAAATTTGTGCATAAACCCAGCCTATAGTAAGTTTGCGACACAACAGTAAGAAGTCCTTCATATTTCATGGAGGTGGAAGAGGAGGCTACACAACTGAACTGAATGCGGGAATTAAACAGTGTTTCATCATCATGTAAACCTGATAACATTGGCTTCTTTTAATTCAAAAACTGAAAATAAGTACAGTTTACACCATTAGACCTTTTCCCAAACACCGAGTTACCCTAGGCATAGAACAAGATATGGCAAATCAGAGAGAGAGAGAGAGAGAGAGAGAGAGAGAGAGAGAGAGAGATTTGTGTGTGTGTGTGTGTCTTTTTTCTTTTGCTGTCCCAACCTCTGTGCCACCTCAGAGGCAGTGCACCCACGCCACTCATTCCGACACCCCATCCACAGCCACAGCCCGATCGGTCCCGCCGCAGCCCCGGCACCGGCAATCCACAGGGAGCAGTCAATGTCAAGTCATCAAGAGGCAACCCACCAGAGATGACACTGCACTGCTGCCAAGTTACTTCAGTAGTGTTCAGTGGTGCCTGTTCTGATCTAACATATGCAGGACACCACCTACTAAGCCCCCCTACTGACGACAACTGCTTAGTCGTGGAGCCAGCGTGAGTGAGCTCTCCCATCGGAGGGCACTACGTCCGTCCGTCCAACGAGAGCCCCCATGGACTCGCCGATACCGATGACCAAAATACCCTAAATAATGGTTACACTCACCAATATTTTTCCTTTCCTAAACATTTATTCTGTATTCAAATACATGTCAAAAAATATATACAAGAAGAACCAAACAGAAAACGTCACTTTCCTAAAATACCTAGGCATCCGAAAGCACCCAAACAGAATTTCTCTGAACTGGTGACAGTACCAAAACAGTGTCACCAACCTGAAGACAAAGTTTTCATTTATTATCTGATCCGGATTTCCAGTTCAATCCGGAAAACTTGCACCCCTGCAAGCTGTCCTGAGAAGCTAGTGCAAGAAGGGACTCTCCCATCTATCCCAGAGTCATATCAATAAGAACAGCATAGACTTTGTCCTATGCCCCTTTCTGCATCCCTGCTTCTGATTACAGAGATCTGAAAGCAGCTTGACCTGTACTGGAACAAGACCTTTTCAAACATTGTAAGTACAGTCATAACTCATTTACAAATTAGCAAATTTTGTGACAACAATTGAACAGAGTACTACTCTCTCTCTCTAGATCAGCAGGACTGAGTTTCGGAGTTCTCTCCTTATACCATGTGTCATCTGCTTTAATGAAATGATGATGTGAAATATGAAACCTTTTGAAAGGACCTTACAACTGTTCATGGAATAAAAAGGACTTGAAAGGTCTTTTGCAGCAAATTCAATTTATATATGCATTTACAAGGGCTGAACCATACAGATTCTACAAACCCTACATACATTTTGAACTTGTTATGAAGCCAAAAATGAATATAAGGAGAAAAAAAAGTGACCCGTCTGTATTCATCGCTCACGTAACATGTAATTTTTCTTTTTTTCTCTGCTACTGTGTGCAAACACACTTTTTACAATAAATAATAATCAAATCTTATGTTAGCAGGTGCGAGCATGTGCGTGCAACAAATGCATTTGACAGTTCTTCATCTTATAACCTTTTATTTATCCTCTCTGTCAACCATTATCCTCCTGTTGCAATCATACCACCACCAATCACCCTTCAAAACCAACCCTACGGCCACACCAAACAGGAGAATGCAGCTAGGAGTTGGTCACCATGCCTGTCTTCTGTTTCTCATCTAGGACATAGCACAGCATGAGCAATGAAGTGTCTGTGCGGAGAAGACCCCCATGCAGCGGCGCCCAGGTCACTGCGCAGCCTTCAGGTGGGTCTTCAGCAGAGACATCTGCTCCGGGACTCTGCTGCGGGGAGGGGGCTGGAGATCGGGTGCTGCCTGATCCACGATGCTGAAGACAAACTGAAGGCAGCCCACCTGGATGTAGCTGCCGTGATGCAGTATGGCCGTCCCTTCCCACCCTGCCCCATTGCCGCCCAACAAGTTCAGGCTGCTGGTCTTGCAACCACACTGTCTCCCAGGCTGAAACAAGGCAAGTGTTGGTAACGCATGTTGTATTTCTGTAATTGTGCAAGGGCAACGGTTGGAGGAAAGTCATGTATGGTGACACAGAAGAAAATTTTACAATCGCTAACTGCTTTATTGTTGAAACAATAAACCAAAAATGGCTTGAAAATTATGGAAAAATCTTTGAATCACCTGACATTTTAATGGACACTCCATACCCTGCAATGCCAGACATGAGACCCAAGCATGTTAAAAAAAAAAAAAAAAAAAGCCTGAAAAAATTCTGATGGTCCCTGGTGGGCTCCAGAGACAATGACCTGAGGAGTCAGGGTTGAATCCCCCTGATACTGCGGTTTTTCTTTACCTTTTTCCAGACTTGCAAACTATTGTTAGTCTGACAGCATGATCAAGCCATTCTGCACTCCAAAAATTCTTGATGCATAAAGTCTGTTCTTGCCAATTCTTTTCTCAGCCTTAAATTACATACTTCGCATCCACAGATTTCTTGACAAATGAGTCTGAAGGTGTTTGCAAAAGCCTTGACAAAGTGACGAAGACTCAAATAATGAAGCGGGTTATGAACTTGAGATCTTATAGTCCTAATCTTCCATACCCCCCGAAATGTTTCAGGAAATTTGTGCAAATCTCAAATTGGCCCTGGAAACCCTTAAAAAAACTAAATTCAGGCTAAAGCCTGAGAAGTCTAGTGTCTGAATGCAGAAATACATATCCCACCCATGCAAAGTTAACATCACCTGCAACAGTGGGAAAATATAATTTGTAAAGTACTCCAAACACTTAGGTGTCTGTCACAAATGCACAGGATACATGTCAATGTATTCTACATGATAAACATATCAGTACACCACACTATTTATTTAACAATCCACAAAGCAAAAGATTTAATCAATCAGTCTGCCTTTTCCTTCTTGTTGCCTCTCTTGTTATCCTAGGTAGGAATAACTGGAGCACCTCTGACGTCTTCCCAACCATAAAACCTCTACTTAAGTTGTGTGGTTCCTCCTTGTCCCATTGACAAATAGTGAAGGACAGACCTGTTCATTATTTAATGTTTTTGTAGACAATTGTGTGAGTGTGTAAAATGAGTGTGCATGTAAAGTAGACTGCCACTATGTGTATTGTGTGATTATATTTTTGTTTTTAATTCCTATTTGTTCACATAAAAAGGACATTTTCTTTTTTTTTTTGTGGCTGAGTTCATGAGAGAATGAAAGAAAGGGAACTGAAACTGTAGAATTTCAACACAACAGGATACAATTTATATGAATGGACATTTCTGCATGCCTATGGGGGAAAGCTTACACGCAAAATTAAAATGTCTTCCATGCTTTTACCTCTCTTGGCCTTGCTGACATAATGTAGCGTTTGTCTTTGGCTTTGTCCTCTTTCTCCTTCTTGGCCTTCTTGCTTTTGGCAACAATGTCTCGGACAGCTGCCACCACAGGCGTAGGCTGAGCAGAGGTCGCTGGTTTGTCCGAGAAGTCACACGAGTAGAGCACATGGTCCACTGTTGTACCGAATTCGCTGTAGTTCAAGAGTTCAAAATGTCTGGACATCTAAGGAATAAAGAAAGATCTTCACAGTTTTTTTTTCTCTCCTGAAATATGCTGCATGTTACATATACAATAACAGGAATTTGATCAAACTGAAATAAATTGTAAAACCAACTTCACAATAAATGAAACTTCATCAACAGCAACAAACAACTCTGCCGCCTTATAAAGGTGTCTGACAGTATGGGAAAGCCTTGCACTGTTTTCAATCACCTTGCAAGTTTTGCACTTTCCTGTTTCTTACATATATGATGAACATATGCCGCAACAGACACCAAAGCACAAGTCCACTCCCCAAAGCAATTCACAATATTTAACGAGGAGTGACATATCAATTGCAAAGGCACATGATTGGGAATTAGACCTTATTTTTGTCTTTTCTGACAATAACGCCACAAAATGAGTTTCATCTCACCATTAAAAATCTTATTATTTATTTGATTTTCAAACACACGTTTCATTGGGGAACAAAAAAGAGGAAAAACACTCTACTTTGTGTGTATGTGCGTGTGTGTGACTATGCATGTGTGCATTTTATTTGTGTGGCAAGACTATGGTGTGTGTGAGCGAGAGAGGAGGGGAAAAGAGAAAGGGGGGGGGGGTGGGGGCATGAATGTAATATTAAATAGCATTTATCTGTCCAGCCGGGCCACTGACCTCGTCATAGAAGATAACAGCATGTTTACTGGATATAAAGTTACAGTGTCCGAACTGATGCAGCTGTACATCCATGTCAGCTCCTGCACATGACAACATACTTCCTTGTCCCATATACTGATATCAACATTTGGCGTTCTCTTCACATGCTCCCCATCAAGCAACTTCACCTTACTCCCTCAACTTTATGAGCAAAATATGACGTCAAACAAAGTGTGTAAGAATGGTGGACCAAAGCACAATCCATAACAAATTAGGTGTGATGACACCTACTCAGGCTTAACAAAGCTGGTTCACTTTTAATGTTTAACTATATTTTCAATTATAGAAACTTTGTTTTTAATTGTTCTTATGCAAGAGGAGGTTAAGGTGTTCTAAACCACCACATTCTCTAAGGAATTTCTATACAAAATAGAGAAATGAACTGAATGATAACCGGCAAGCTGTTACAGCTTTCTGTAGGATTCGAGATGAATTGCAACTCTGTACAGATATACATACATTTAAACATTTGTCTTTTTTCTAGAGTCTCGACTTTGTCCCTTTGCAATGGCATATCCTAACACAGTCACACAAATATACAAGAGGGGCTAAAATCACCTCTGACAAAGACCATTATGTTAAACACAACATTTGTACAAAGGTGAACATATGCACGTTCCTTACCTGTGCCAAGACTGAGGGTGCGGTATGGCATGGACACGGCTTGTCCTTTCCCTGCCAGAGGACAGAGAACAGCACGAGCACGGACCTCACTGTCTCCTGCAAGGATCAGATAAGCACTGATCAATGAAGGCTTTCTTTTGTTTGTTTTTTTTCTTAGGTGTGTGAAGTGAGTTGACTTTACCTGTTTTGACCACCTGAGTACATTCTACCAACTCCTTAACAATGGTCACTCACAAACATAGAACCAACAGTTAAGACTGTCTTTTTTTATTTTCAACATTCTTGCAAAAGGGTGCTGTCACAAGATTAAAAAAAAAAACAAAAAGAATCCTCATTAAAATTTTACTAAGAAGAAGAAGAGACACAGTCATGCTGGATGGTGACATGCAGAAGTGGTAGTAAAAGAAAATTTTGTCCCAAATAATTTTGTGCATGAATCTATTGGTGTAGTGGAGAATGAAAGCAGTTACAATGTTTTTTCTGTTTCATGTCAGGTGTCGTCAACCTGGACTACAACACAGACTGCGCAGTGTCTTGACCAGGTGTGATGCTACATTGGCCACTTGTCGTAGGCCATTCTGTGACTGACAGCCTTTTTGAGAGTCTCGATTCATGCATGTTATTTGAGAGGTTTGAAAAGGATATATTCAACAAAAATTCACTTGACTATTCAGTATTGTGTCTGAATCACTGTTATTTTGCATCCTGTTCAGTGTTTATTTGTATGTGGACTAAATTAGTGTTATTGTGCTTCTTGATTTGCTTGCATTTTGCCTTGTTTTCAGTTTTCAGTAGTGCTGCAGTCATTTCTTTTAAATCTCTTTCAATTTTTCAGCAAATTTCTGTTCAATCATCTATTAATTTTTTAGACAAGTTTGCTGATTTTCGACACTGCGACAATTTTCTCTGAAATTTCTTACATCCAAATCCTGCAACCGTTTTCTATAGAGTTTTTATACTTCAAGCCTTGTCCAAGAGTTTCTCTGTTTTAAATCATCTATTGGTTTTATACTGATTTTACACTACATCTTGTACAAATTACCTAAATTAATCCACTTTATATGTTGTACCGATTTGTGTACAAATTATCTCCCTAGCTGATCCACCTTACATGTTGTACCAATTTTCAACTTAGCTGATATATTTCCAATCTTGAACTGATTTTCTATCTTTTTACACTTATCTTGAGTCCATACTTATTTTTTTATTGTGCTTATTCAGTTCAAATCTAAGCACACAATTTTCTATCCAGTCTATGTACCCCTTTTCTACAAGTTTTTGATGAAGTTTATTTCACATTAAACCTTGTACCCTTTTTCTATCAAGATTACCTATCTTAAATCTAGTAGCCCTTTTTGAAATGACCCAAACCTGTGTAACACTTAAGTGATTTTCAAAACCTCGCAGGCTAATTTCTATTTTAACAATTAATTTTTCAACTACTGAAGAAGCCCATTAATTTTTTTCAAGACTACTCCAAGGCTCGAGGATTTTGCAGGAACCCTGTCTGTATGTGTATATATCCTGTCATCATATGAATGTCCCTATGTACCTATACTGTACAACAGCTGAATGCGTCAACATCAAGGGCGGTATCAGAAAAAATCAATCATGAAAGTTTCTGCATGTAAAATCTTAATTTCTTTTTTTTTTTTTTTTTTTTTCATTCAAGTAAGTTCATGTAGTACAACATAATGAAAAATGAAAAAAAAAAAAAAAAAGTAGCGAAAACAGACATAATGATAATACCATTTTACATTTTAAAGACAAAAGGTTAGAACAACATTTTACATGATAAAGACAGTGAAACGGGGGAGAGAGAGAGAGAGAGAGAGAGAGAGAGAGAGAGAGAGAGAGCGAGCACATGAGGCGAGCTGTGTGTCTTATGAAAGTTTACAAATTTTGTTTTTTTAAGGTCCTATACAATGTCCAATGGAGCTGTTTAAGGCGATGTAACAGTTCTTGAACTAATACAATGTCATATTCATTCATAATTCATTCTACGTCTGCTTACATTGGCATATATGGGTGCACTTGGAAAGAAAATCCTTACATACAAAATTTTTTCGAGCAATATATTCTTCTGTTCCATACCTGTATTCTTTACGTCTTGGCTTAAGGCTGTGTCAGACCAACTGACATTGGCTAGACCAGCAAGGCTACATCAAAATGTTGTTATGCTGTGCACAGTTACGCGGGGATTATCTTCAGTCATCACAAGCTCCTAGCATAACATCAGTCTCCAAAATCCCTCGAAGTTGGAGTGTGGCTGCCCACATGGCAGGGAAGTCAAAAACAGTCAAACACATAATGTACTCATCTCCAGCTGATGTATTTGTACTATAGTGTTCAAGTGCTTCAGCTGTTTGGATTATCCATGGAGTCTTTTAGCCAGGGTAAGACAACGACAACAACAACATGCCTGTATTTTAGCTTTCTGAGAAATACTTGTAGTCTGGGTGATTTTTGTTTTGTTCTACACTGATATAGTTTCACAAAATAATACAATAAAACAAAAGGCATGATCTTTATGTATATTTCTGTCAAATCAACTGTAGCTAATGGTTCAGTTACTATCTGCCAATTAAATGAACACATACATTTTTCATTCATCAAATCCACCGGTGTTTCCCAAAAAACATTGTATGACTGTACAATATCAAAACATATGTGTAACACTGTCCATAACTGAAGTACAGAAAGTACATACATGATTGTTCAATACGGATCTGAATTTCTTGGTTCTATTTATCACTGTCAACAAAGAAACACTATGCACCAACCTGGAGTGAGGAGGCCGTTAAGCAACCCTTTCTTGCTGGCTGCCCCAGGGGAAGAAGAGGAGGAGGAGCCAGAGGAGGAGCATGCAGGGAGAAGCTGCTGCAGTCGCTGCCAGGCCAACAACTGCAGCAACGTCTGATCAACCTTACCCAGGTCCATGTCTGGAACATTGTCTGTTGACAGGATTTTCATACTGAGTCTGAGGACTATCTGGCAAACTGGTCTGCCTGTGAGCGGTGATAGAGTTGTGTCTATGTGCTTTTGTTTTCTGACTGAATGTTCTCGAGTCTCTCCCTGAATGCCAACTCACATGATGCAATGCCACTTTGTGGAGTGCGTGAAGACTGCAAATATTTTTTGATCACCTTGTCAGAAAGGCAACCACATGCCATCTTCTGAGGACATGTGATTGTATGGCAAGTATTGTTTCATGTGACATAATGTGAAAAACAAATTATGAAACAGTTTGAAAAGGCCTTGGATTATCCATACATAGCTGACAATACACACTTATAGCTTTGCAGCATGTATCATAGGCGAGAATTTGATAAGGGTATGGACTAATAAAAACCAAGTGCAATAATGAGGTGCATGGGAAAACACAGGATTCATACTGAAAAAAAAAAAGGGCAAAAACTTTTACAAACTCTTACAAAACTTCTTGCACCCTACTGGACTAAGTTTCAAATCTCCTACAAACTGAAACTGCTTACAAGTCACACTTAAAACATAAACCTGTGTATAACTTTACTTTTATTTAACAGTATGGGCTATCTTCCTATACATATAAGCAAGAGGAGGAGAGCGAGCGATGCTGAACCCAAAGCCTACCTGGATTACCATCCATCCACTGCTGCAATGCTGTATTCAGACTGAGGATGGCTGGAAGAGAGCTGAGGCTGCTGCCCACTCCTTTGGGACCCGACACCACCGTCGCCGTCTTGGAACCTGTCCAGGACCACAAACCATATCATTTGCACACTTTCCTGACATGCAAGCTTGTAACGCTGTATTTAACCTTAAAAAAAAAAAAAAAAAAAAAAAAAAAAAAAAGCTAACCAACTAAGATTTTAAATTTGGCTACCGATCACACAATGTAATCTCTTCCAGGAGTTTCCCCTAAAAATGTTGGGTTTTCAACTTTAAGAAAGAGCATCTATCTTGAAGGTATCAAATATTCTGGATAAACAAATCTCTAAAGGAATGGAGACTTCTCAAGTTTTACTTTAAAACTATCTCCCATTTTGTAAGAGACAGATTAGATGGGATGAAAAAGAGGACGTGAGGGTGAATACTAAATCCTTTTGCCGCCAAAGAACATAACAAACACTAAAGTGACACTTCATGTTCCGCACAAAGAGGTCAAAGATGATGTATCCAGCCAAGGATTCCAGGATCCAGCATCCAGCAATGCAACCCTTTCAACCAGTTTTTAAGGAAAGATTGGCCCAAGCTGAGAGAGGCAGCTGCAGAATGAGACTCCAACGTCTGTCTTTATGCTAGATCCTTATCCATGAAAAGGACCACACACCACCACTAGAGGAGTCCCTAAGACAGCCTTAGGGTAGAGATTACTTGCAGCATAAAATACTTCCCATCCGGCTAAGGGACAGGGGGGATACCCCTGAGGCTACAGTAGATTTTTCTTAATGGAGGTAATCAGGGAGAAGAATCTGAGGAGGGCTTAGCCCCTGCATGTTATGCTAGACTGAACAGACATGTTTTCCTTTTAGACCATTATACTTCTCTATCAAAACCTCTGATGAAGACTTATGTACAAATGTGACTTTCACAGGGTTCCCACAGATGTGACCAAACAAAATTCCATACTTTTTCCAGACTTTTCCCTCGGCTTTTCATGATTTTTCCAGACCCCAGAATGTGTGTGTGCGTGCACCTCTGTATGTGATTACCATGCTAAACACATGAGAAAAGAACCAATTTAATGATAGCAAGGCATTCAATACTTAGCAAAAATTTAACCCCGTTGAGTGCCTTTAAGCCGTCAGCTGACGCCGCAGTAAAAATGTACTTCCAGTGCCTATGGGCCGCCCACTGACGTCATGCATTTTTCTTGAATTTTCATTCGTTACTATTCCTATCAAAGGACTGAAATAGAGTGTGCGTAGTAAGCCTTATATATCTGCAGTATTAAAATGATATGCAAATGACCACACGTGAGGGGAAAGACCATTTTTCCTCATCACTGACTGGATGACCAGCCAGCACTTTGTCTCGCTTGCAAAGATGGCGGCGCAACCTTCGACGAGTGTAGCGACCAAATCAGCGTACTTAACACAGCTGAGCAGGCTCTGCTAATCTTTTTTGACAAAGATAATAATCTTTTATTCAACGACTCACTCGAGCATGAAGGTGAGATGATGATAGTGATGGAATTGCCGACCATATTCATCAGTTATTGAGTCGTGCTGTGCGATCGCAAGAGTGTGTTTCAGCTGACTGGTTACCAGCGTCGAACGAGCCAGCCTAGTGTGTACTCTGCACTGTGTGCAAGTGGCCAGCGACGTGTTAGTCAGCGCGAGAGGGAGCGCGGCCTGCTCTCGCAGCGTGACACACGGGCCAGCAGGAACGGTAGGGGAAGAGGAGGAGTGAAAGAGAGGGTTGAAGTTCAGCAAGGGGGCGTGGTGGGGGGAGGGGGGCGTGGTCATGGACTGACCTGTCTGCATGAGGTGTGAGCGTCTTGATAGACTTCTAGACTGTTCTACTTTCATTTACAGGTAGTGTGTGACAATATCAACTTTATTTTCAACTTTTTTGCTCTGTGTTCTTTTTTGGATGTGAAGCTGTAGTGGTAAATACATATGTTTTTGATCGTGCAAAAAAATCTATCCAAATCTAAATGCCTAAATATTTTTTTTTATGATCAAAATTAAAACAAAAAAAGCCCAGATTCAAAATCTCCATTCAATTTCCTTCAAAAATCATATATATTTCATTTTTATATCTTTTTGTAGTTTCTGAGCTAGAATTATTTGTTAATTATTACCCCCAAATCATTAGATTTCCCTGCACACACATGCGTGAAAAAGTCAGAGACAGAGACAAACACAGATAGACAGTGTGTGTGAGAGAGCGAGAGAGAGAGAGAGAGAGAGAAAACAGAGAGACAGTGTATCTATGTATGCGAGATAGACAGTGTGTGTGTGTGTGTGTGTGTGTGTGTGTGTGTGTGTGTGTGTGTGTGTGTGTGCACGCGCGCGCGTGTGTAGGTGTGTAAGAGACAGACAGACAGTGTGTGTGTGTGTGTGTGTGTGTGTGTGTGCGCTAGTGTGTGCAAGTGTGTGTGAGAGATATGGTCAGGTCAGGTAATTAGGACACTAGGCTCGCCACTGTGCTCTCTTTCAATATCGTATTTAAATTTTGAAATTTTTCGATAAGAGAGAGACAGAGAGAGAGAGAGAGAGAGAGAGAGAGAGAGAGAGAGAGAGAGAGAGAGAGTGTGTTAGAGACAGTGTGTGTGTGTGTGTATGTATGTGTCTAAAAATAGGCCAGTGTATCGCCCTTGGGCCCTTTGATTTTCTCTAACCCCCACCCCATTCAATGCATGATCGCATCCCATACTGAAGTAAAAAAAAAATCTCCTTTCACAATCCTTGGGCCGAAAATAATTAGTCACGGTCACAGTTGGAGTCTGAATCGTTTTGTCTGAAAGCTGCATCATTTCTTGATGTTTCTTGCCTGCCGCGTGGCTTTTCAGAGCAGCTTCACCCATGTTCCCGATGTCGAAGTCTTTCTTGCACAACAGGCACCGTGCTTTTGTCTTGCATCCATCAGAAACAGGAGCAATCCATTTGCGATAATTTGTATTGTCTAGCCAGGCTAGGCTAAACACACATTTTCCCATGTTTTCTTTAATACTTTGATGCTATTTTCCCTCGCAACGCTGTTGACTCGAAAGGAAGTTAATCAATGGTACCAACTGCACATGCGCAACGCTTTTCACAGTAAAGGGGAGCTACTCTGCAGAAAAAAAAACGTTTGCTAAACCTCCGGCCAGAGGAAATCTGAAAACCGCGATCACCGTGTGCGTGAATTAATTTCTGTTTTTATTCCTATTTCAATGTTTTTGTAAAGAAACTTAAAGCGAAATTCGACATCATGAAAAAGTTTGCACAGCTTTTACAAAATTCCAGGGCTTTTCCAGACCCATGGCCACAAATTACAAAATTCCAAGACTTTTCCAGCCCTGGAAATGATTTTTTCATTTTTCCATACTTTTTCCATACTTCCAGGACTCTGTACGAACTTTGCTTTCACTGGAAGCTGTAAGTCTGTCACTGACTGCCTGTATTTTACAGGTGATCAAAAAACTAACCTGAAGTAGATGTGGACACAGAGATGACTTTGGTTTTGTGTGCCGCTGGGTCCCCACCGCCTGGCTGCCCTGACCCTGAGGGGGGCCACGCCCAGCCTTTGAACCGATGGCTGCACCAGCACCCTAGGGGAGAGAATCGATGTGGGGGAATTGCCGGTGACACCACGGGCACCCACTCCAGGTGGAAGCACAACCTTGCTAGTGGCTGCACTGCCGGAAGGAAGAACTTTAGTCACCACTGTGTTGTTGACTTTGTTGATGGTGCTGATAACAATGTTTTTGCTCTGTCCAGCACCAGACACTACACTCGGAGTAGGGTGGGGATCCTGTCCCTGAAGTTCCTGCTGTACAGGTCACCACCTGACCCACGCTCTTGTCGCTGCCGTGCCATGACACTTTGATCACACTGGCAGTGTCAGCACTATTGCTTCGAGTCCTTACTGCTGCTTCCACTTTGGCTTTTTGAACGTCCAGTATTTCAGCATCTCCGTTCATGGAGCTGCTACTACTAGTCAAGTTGCCATGCAAGAGTGACACCGCCCCTGGTTTAGGAGCACTGAAAGGCACAGACTGCTCCGATGCTCCATTAAGTGAGTCCTGACCAGTTTTGCTGACTACATCACCAGTGTTACCAACGCCTTCTGATACTCCCTCTACAGGTGAAGCTGAACTCGCTGCATTGTTGGTAGAGTCTGAATCACGATGAACCACAGGAGCAACAGAAGCTGTGGGTTTGGTTGATGTTTCCAAAGCTTTACCACTCTCAACAGATGAGGGACCCTTGTCCTTGCGAAGCTGTTTCTGTGTCAGATGTTTAGCATGCTGGCTTGCAGAGCGACAACAGCAGACAGCCACTGGAAGGCAAAGCATCCACATGTTAGATCAATGGCAAACTGTCTTTTGTTTCATTCTCTCAGCCATTATTTACAAAGGGAGGAACAAAAAAGGAACTTTCTGAGATGCCCTATTTTCTATGTCCACTTGTGGCATTACTAAATATCTCTTATTTTGATTACATATACCTCTCCACACCCAGAATCATCCCATCATAATCCCACCACTAGCAGTCCGCAGCGAGTAAATGAATATCAAGTTATCTTGACACCAGCAACCACAGAAGAAATTGCACTACCAGCAGGTCACTTTGGTGGTCTTCAGTCATTTCTGTTCTGATCCAACATTTACTAGCCACGAGTGTCATGCACAAATGCAAATCATGTTGATAAAACCATACAACCTACCTTAAGCATCACATAATCTATACTATAAATCAATTTAACAATACCAAGAACATGAACTGCATCCAACCCATCCATTTTGAAAATTACATATTGGTTTTGTGGTAAACATGTCAAATGACAAATGTAACATCCAGAACTTAATCTCAGCATTTAGGGATAGGTGCTGAGCAAGTGTTGCCATACAGTTAAATGATACACACTACACAGAACTGTATCTGGCTAGACTCCGGAAGATGAATGCAAAGCCCTTGATACCAAACAACAACCAAATAAAGTTACATAACATCAAAACACTTTCACACATAAAATGGAAAAAAAAATCAATGAAATCTTTGTATACTCCACTAAGAATGGCAACTGATTCAATGCAAGCTAATTTTAACAGAATGGCACAGAGAGCTGCCTATGCCTTTAAGCAGTATCAGTATCAGATACTGCTAAATTCAGTGGTTTCTTAACAATTTCAGCTGTACCAAGATACTGAAAGTGTCTTTCCTCTCTCTCTTCACACACACAGACACACACACACACAGAGCTGCACACAATGAAAAATGATAAGCTCCAGCAGAAAACTGGTAAAAAGTGTTTCTGCTTGAATCAAACTCAGGTGTGTGAATACTGACAAAATGCGATGAGATTGTGGGCACAGGAACTGTCCACAACTAGTATGTCACTTGTAATGAGAGTACACATGAAGTCTAGCATAGCTGCCAACCTTCTGAAGTCAAAATTCAGAGGTGGGCTGGGCCGGAGAGGGGACAGTTCCACTTTTCACTGAAAGCACTAAACCCTTTTACATTTCAGTTGACAAATGAGGGATTTAAAACAAAAGTACATTTTCCAAACATGTAATGCCAACATCCATCTATAAATTTGACTTTACTCTGCAATGTTTTGCCATACCTATTCAAAAAATGACCTCCACCACCTCCACATTTTTAAACAAAAGTTTGGAATTCTGGATTTTCCCCCACTAAATTCAGGATTTCACACACAAAAAAAATTCTCATGGAAATCAAAAGAAATTTGGAAAGGTCGATAGGTATCTTTAGCTGCCAACCCTCTGGAATCAAATTTCAGGAACCAGGGGATGAAGGGGATGGTGTGACAGACTAAACAGGGGGCAGTTTGATTTTTGATAAAAAGCACTTAAAAAACCTTGTGAATTGTAACTGTCAAATGAAGGGTTCAAAATGAAAAAGCATTTTCCGTACAAATAATTGCCTACATCCACATATCATTTGAGCTTTATTCCGCAATATTACACTTTATCATCCCCGTTCAAGAATGACACCTTAAGCCCCACAGTTCTAAACAGTAGTTTGAAATTCTGGATTTCCCCCATATTCAGGAAATTCTAGCATAATTTCAACTGTAGGGAAATTTCTTAAAAATATGTGAAGGTTGGCAGCTATGGTCTAGTCCACAAAGACATTTCAGTGATCAAGTCACATCATTCAGTAAATCATATTTTATGGAAAAATCGAGGTACACTTTGCAACTTGCGAGTAACCTGCAGATCCTTCAAATCAGAAACTGTTCATGTTGCATGGAGCCTACTTCAGCCTGTACTCTGTTTGAAAAGATGCAGATTTCATACCTTCTTTACCCAGGGTTCATCTTCCTTCTATCACTGCTTTTTCATTTGGACTTTTTTTCTTTCTTTCTTTTTTTTTGTACCTGTAAATGGCCATACAGTTCTGTTTTTGCTTAATGACTGGTGGATAAAAATGATGTGATACTGCTCTGACCCAGCCTATGCCAAACATAACATCATGAGCTGCTTTGCAATGTCAAAGACACAATGCATGCAGAGTAAGGGATGCCTGAAAATGCCATTTCCATGATCATTCTGACAACAGATCAGCTCTCCCTAACATACGGTATAAATTCAGTAGTAAACACCGCACTTTCTATACAAGTTGGCAGCTCTGATGATAATATACTTCGGAGACAGGAATAGTAATGTGATTTTTCCATTTTCACACAGCTACTGTTTCTGCAAGCAAGTCTTGAACTAGAAAAAAAATATCAAGACCAACTATACCTCTCTTCCTGTTCTTCTGGTGACACTTCAACTGACGTTTTGCTCTCTGTGGCTGGTTCTGGGGTGGAAAAAGTGGAACGTGGAGCCAGGGGAAGCTTGGCTGGTGGGTTTCTGTACAATGCCTTGACTGCCTCTGGAACCTGCACATCCCATATATTTATCAATGTATTGAACAAAGCATGCAAGTTGAAAAGCTCACATGCATTAGTAATGAAATTGCTGACATTACAACAATACATGCATCTCTCTAGGACATTACGAGCAACTTTTGGATAACAGTTCCGAATCCCAGGAAAACTTCTTGTCATTGATTCCCCAAGCCTTTAATTCATCTGGAAATGGGAGTATATCATACCAAATGATGTTTATCATATTAAATGCAGCATCCCAAGATTGGGGATATATCATTTCAGAACATGGTATCCTAAAATAATGCGGTACCCATATCAAGCATTTTCTAACGATTTTTGACCAAAAATTCATGCCATGGTCCACCTTAAAATGAGTTTCAGTCAAACTTAAGTATACAACTCTCAGAGAAAAAAAAAAACCTAAATGGCTGATATCTGGCTTACACTTACACTTCTGGGAGCAATCTGAGTGAGTTATTCATCACCTTCAAGTTTAGGCACTAGGGACAATTCCAGAATCACTCACTTCACTTCTTACTACTGGAAGTAAAATGCTGTTTTGATTTGACTCACATGTGGAAGAGTTCAATTTCACCATGGTAGCTGATGACACACACCACTGCATATTACAGCAGAACCACAGCTGTTAAATCAGAACAGATGACCTATGCTTTAATGCTTTCAGTTTTGTTATAAACCAGCCACCCCCTGGGCCTTTTCAAGGCTGTTAAAATACAGAGGAAAAAGCCTTTTCCACAAAAAGAAAAAAAAAATCTATATATTTAATTCAGTTCAACTTATAAATAGGTGAACTACTGAAAATCTTAAGGCAGATAAATGAATCCATGTATACGGTGCTGTGCATTCTACATACGCCCTCTTATTTTCATTACACTTGCAAATGGTACTTCTGGTAAGTGCCTGAAGGTTAAAATATGATCACAGCTAACTGCAAGCACACAGCATGTGAGAGGTGCTCTTCCATTCTGTACTGATCTCTCTTGTCTCTGACCAGATCAACATGAAGCTTGGTGGGGAATCCCAGACTTCATACTAGAGTGAACCACTGATAAAATTTTACTCTCAAACGTACAAGCACTGAGGAAGAAAAGCCCACAGCATGCAGTAGTGATCACATTAACATGCAGAAGCATGGGGAAAATGTTAACCTCATCTGCAGCAGATTTTGCTCAGCATTCCAGAAAAACTGAGCGAATAAAGTTCTTTGAAAAGCTGAATTTTTTTTTTTTTTAACAAAATGTGTTCAAAGTCAGATACTGAAGATGGTGAGGATTTAGCTGAACAGACTGGCACAGTTATGGAGGACAGTGATCCTGAAGCTGTTGTGCCGCCGTTTTGATACATTCCTGCAGGCATAGTGCCCTGCATAGGGACACACTAATCTGCCATCAAGCAACAAGACAGTGACAAAACACAGATTTCAGTAATAAATGTCACTGATGGAAGTCGCTTTTTTTTTTTTTTTTTTTAAATTATATATATATATATGGCAAAAATGTTTTGTGCGCGTAACCCCCCCCTCCCCCCCAAATGAATTCTTTTTATATTGGGGGTTTGCAAACCCTAAAAAATTTTACTTGCGAGTCTGAAAACCCTTAAATTTGTGTTGATTTGAAAAGCCTGATGCGTTTACGTGTATTCAGTGACATCTTTGGTGACAATACACACATACGGTGATCAGCCCACACAGACACAATTAGAAATGGGAACAGTCTTCACTAGTCTGTGTCAACATTTTAGCTTGATAGCTCACCACACATCCTCACAATTCTCCAATTAATCTAGAAACTTATTATAGTAAAAAACATCAGAAAAAAAAAAAAAATCAATCTAGAGAGCATTGCTCTGTAGAATCTAGTTGCAAAGTGAGGCGACTGCAGGCAGAAATCTAAACAAATTTCAATTGTAATTAATAGCGAACCACCAAGAAAACGTAGACAAATGAATCACAATACAAAAGACGACACGTTTTGACCTCTTAGGTCTTCTTCAGGCAAGATACAAAAACACTCAGGACAACGAAAATGAAGAGTGAATGAAGATAATTGATTGCTCATTCATTTTGTTGTCCTGATTTGTTTGTCTACGTTTCTTGGCAGTTCACTATTAATTACATTTAAAATTTGCTCTGCAGAGGTCGGTAAAAGAGGATTAATTAATTACTGCTTTATCACCCTCATATTTCATCATCCCAAAGTGAAAATAGGACAGTGTCATCATCTGGTCCTAAGATTATCAAACAAAAAATAAATTTGAAAAGCAAACAACTGTGGCTAGAAAAAGTTACAAAGACTTTCAAGAAACAAACACAGGTGAACAGGCTAAACAAAGGCAGAAAAGGAATGGATTAGAGTAACATAAAACAATGACAAAAAAAACGGCAATGAAACAGAGCAACAGAGAGAGAGAAAAAATTCCAGGCACAGGATTTCAAGAGATGAAAATGTAACTTGCTGTGAAAGACCCCCTAACATTGCAGAGAGAAAAATTCCAGGGCACAGGATTTCAAGAGATGAAAATGTAACTTGCTGTGAAAGACCCCCTAACATTGCCACCTGGGAGTAAATTGTCTAATGTCTCTTGCCAACCCGTGAATTTCTATACACCTCTTTCAAGGTGGACAAGAGGAAACATGAAAGTTAGCCGCCACAAAAAAAAAAACAACAAACAAACAAAAAAAAACAAACCAACAAGATCATCAATTTACATTAACACTGCCATGTTGACATCACCAAATCCATACAATTAATTTTCCAGAAGACTTACAAATAGATCAAAGCATGAGACACTGAGGCATAAAGAAAACATCAAGTATATAAGCTTTCATTCTGTAACACCAAGTGCATCAGTCTGCATCATGCACAATGCCAAACAACACTCACCTGGACAGTTTTCGGGGAGGTAAGGGTCGCCGAACTCGGAAGGGTGGATTAGTTCTATGGACATGCTTGAGGAAGTCCAGTTTGACAGCATCTTGGTCAACGATGCCTGTGAACTTGTCCCACAGCTTGATCCGCTCAGTCAGGCTGTTGGTGCGAACCATGTACTCATCCTGGTAAGAGAAGTCAAGCAGGAAAAAAACTCTTCTGTATGCAGCCCAGCTAATCCAATAGGACCATATCACAGCTGAAACCATTCCAACATAAGCAAAGCACCAAAGCACTTCTGACTAAGTACTAAGTCGCACACACAATCAAAAAAGAAATAAGTAAAGTATGCCCATCTTATACATGAAAGAGAGCAAAAAAGACACAGGCCAAAAGGAAGGGGAGGGGAATGCAACTCATCAACTGTACACCATAAAGCAACCTGGTTACCCCTCAGAAATTCTATGTGTAGGTTTTGGGTAAAAAAATGTGTACAATTGTGTGTAAAATGTGTAAGCTTTTGCAGCACAAAGTAACTGCGTAGGAAACAATACTGAGTGCATTCCAGACACTGGAAACACTGAAAATTCGTTATTATATAAGATGTATTTTCATGAAAGGCATTAAAGTTGCTTCATTAACAATCAATGATTGTCAAACTAATCCGAGTTTCTTGCCAGCATCCTCTGATGGGCGAAAGCTTTTGCTCAGAAAATTAACAAGAACATTAATTGATGTGAATTTTTTTTAATAACATTCTTAAATACCTGTCTCTTCACTTTTTACTGTACTGATGGACATAACTGGAAAAAAAAAAAATCTTGATGTAATATTTTCTTTTATATGCTAATACAGGGTTCCTAAAGACTCGTAACAACAAAATTCAAGTTTTCAAGGAGCGTTTTTCCTATTTCAAGGCTACAATACTTGCATAAAAATTGAAAAAAAAAAAATGGCAGTTTGATTTTTCTGTGTTAAGGTTGATGAAAAAAAATATTCAAAAACAAATTTTTTTGTACAAAGAAAACAACAACAAAAATTTGTTTTTAAATTTTTTTTTTCTTCAACCTGAACACAGAAAAATCAAACTGCCATTTCTTTTTTCAGTTTTTATCAGAGTGAGTTTGCCAGTACACCACACATTAGAACATTAACAAACCCAGACACTTTGTATTAATGCCAAAACACTAAAATCAGCAAAAATATGTCCATTTGTAAAAAAACATACAGACTATGCATGGTGTGTAAGAGACTGGTTGGGGGAAAAAAAAAAAAAAAAAAAAACTAGTTAAAAAACCAACTGCCATTACCTTTTGCCACATCAAAAATTTTTGGAGCTGATGACTTGATTTTCAAAGGTTTTCAAGGAGGTTTGGTCAACAGAACCACATTTTATTGATTTTCAAAGATTTTCAAGGTCCTGAAATTCGCTGTCAGAATTCCAGGAGTTTCAAGGAGTGTACGAACCCTGTAATATGGGTACTTTTTCACTGTCTGTTGATAAGTTAAGCAGTCTTTCTTAAGAGCATAATAATTATGCGCATTTTATTTCAGATTTCAGCTCTTTCAAAGTGTCAACTGAGAGGCTGTGAACTGCTTCTATTGAAGAACAGTCATCCTAGGATGAGAAGACTTTCAGAGTTTCATTGGACAATGCTGCTTTGGGGGGGGGGGGGGGGGGGGGGGGGTGGGAGTTTTTTTTTTCCCTCTGTGCGAGTAGTTTGACGTTCCAGTCTCTCATCAGAAGT
This sequence comes from Conus betulinus, assembly GCA_016801955.1. Taxonomy (NCBI): domain Eukaryota; kingdom Metazoa; phylum Mollusca; class Gastropoda; order Neogastropoda; family Conidae; genus Conus; species Conus betulinus. The sequence continues at coordinate 160,981 of JADBJO010000039.1, read as the reverse complement.
GCCAAGTGCCTTTACAGCAGAACTCTTTGATGTTCATAGCCTACCGTTTTTCCCAGAATCACTGTTTCCCTTGTGACTTTTGCTACTGATGTGCTGCTGCATGTCAAAGTGACCACTGTGAGCAATCGAGATTTCACAGTTACACATGGCGCCATGTGTGAACGTATCGCCCTTCTTTGACGCAGTAATGAACTTGAAAACTGTATGAAACGCTGGTTTGTACTTCTGTTCATATTTCTTTTTCTTTGGACCACAACTTCCACCAATGAATCTGAATTTTTTGTTTTTCATGCGCGCGAGTTGAAGCTGAACGAGAAGCCATGTTGATATGCATTCATAGAGGCAGAAAGTGCGCATGTGCCATGGGAACTTTTTTAAGTGGGACCAGACTCTTGGACTCGGCCAGATTACGTGTTTAGCGCATTTTTGCGAGCTCGGTCATCAACATTTCGTAGAATTCGGTTTTGAAATGTACGATCATATAGCTGTATTGAATTTCGTGAGATAATGCGCAAAAATCGTGAAGTGCACAGGTCTGCCTGAAGCCACATAGTTTTAATTCTCCCACATAATGCATTTAACCTGGAACACTTTAATCAGATAGGGAAAAAATACATGCAACATAGAAACATGTGATTTTTATTCCCTTCAGTCCCACTAATGACCACAAACACTGCAGCAGGGCTAACATGGCGTGAAATTAAATTGCAAGTTTAGTTGTTGCCAAGATCGCAGTTTTGGGTGCTTTTTTTTTTTTTTCCTGTACAACCATAATGTGGGGGAGATGAAACGTAAAAACTATGGACGAATCTTAGCTCAGGTATGGCATTTCACCTGGAATGAAAATAAACAGAAGCAGCTGGTAATCCTAGAACTGTGTTATTCAAGAAAATTCAGCCAGAGCAAGCAGACTGGCTACAGCTGCCTAAGTATGATAAACAATGTCAAACTAAGATTCATGGGGAATAAACACCACTATTTGATTCAAAAGAAAGCATAATAAAAAAAAAAAAACATATAGCAAAGGAACACAGGCAGCAACAGAAGAGAGCAAATACCTTGAGCAGCACAGAGAGATATAGAAATAAATGCATTTTTCGTCACATCTACTTTCCTATAGGCTTACAGAGAAAAAACCGCCACCAAAATAAAGTAAATAAAACCAAATGAATTTTCAAAAGATTTACCAAAAAATGTTCCACATGATTCGGACACATCCAGCGACCAGAGGGAAGGGAAGTGAGAGGTGGATTGAGGCAGTCCATGTGGAACAACAAAGGGCAGTAGTCACACTGGATCAATGGACCAATCCGGCAACTCCTGACAAACACATCAACAAAAGTCTCTTTTATCAAAAATCTTAACCTGGGGGAGTGGTGTGAGGCACAGTGATTCTGTTTCTGCTTATGTGTGTGTATGTATGTGTGTGTATGAGAGAGGACAAGAGAGAGAGAAAACCAGGGACAGGTACAAAATAGATGTCATCGAAATGTCATATCAGGAAAAAATAATGCTGAGACAGAGAGAGACCAAAAGACCAGTGAACCAAAGAGTCATGTATGTTCTAACTTATGAATAATGTTCAATATTCATATAAATTATTGAAGGAAAATATTTCCACAATTCTTTTTCCATTATACACATTGCCATCATTATTTCCAAACTCTGAAAACTGGACCAACTTTGTGCATGTGAAGCAGAGTTTAGCTGGCAAAGGTACCATCCCATTATCCAGTTCATGGGCCTGTTTCTTTGGAGGCCTGTACCTCCGACCGTACACATGTTTGCTGGACCCTGAAACAGACACAGCTCAACTAGCTTGATAGGCTGGATTTTTTGTTTACACAGCCCAGACTTTTCACATCCCCTTCGAGCTACCTGTTCTTATAGGCTTCAGGCATACTACCTACATGCATCCACCAAGACAGTTCCATGCTTCCAATTTAGCAAGCTTCTCTCTCACTGCACATTACCAAAGCCATGTATTCAGTTCGATGACTGCGAAAGTATCATACTCACTCTGGAAGGACTGATGGGGCATACAGACAACTATTGTAAGACTATCTGCATTTCAGTGTTGCTCAATACTTCAGCTGTGGTTATTGAAGATTCGAGGTACAGTGCAGCTGAACTTAATGCTCACAGAATCTTTTGTCTGTTAATTGTTGTGAGATGACTGCCACTATAAGTATAATGCTCCCTAAATGCACCTTAAAAAAGTGCTAACTCGTCTCCCTGTTTCTTCCTCTTCTAAATAATTGTTTTGCTATAACCTGGCCATTCTGATTATCTCACTGTTGTTTTTTTTTCACCAAGGCACATCCACTCACACTTGCCAGCTACACAAAACCAAATAGACACCCACCTGGCAGGGGTGTGGTGCAGGCTATGTCCTTGCTGAGCTCAAAACTGCACAGGGTTCATCAGTTTGGCAGCTTTGATGAGAACGTGGAAAGGATTACTGTCCCCTTCCTGACCAGTATCATCCACATCCTTCTCTGACAGGCCAGCCGAACAGGTACCAGAGTCACCTTCTTGAGGTATGTCTGGTCCGGCTGATCGCTTCAAACGTTTCGAACTCCCGCTTGAAGTGCTTTCTGTATCATCGTCCTTTCCCTGTAAGGTTCATAAAGTCTTATCATTTCAGATTAACAATCTACAATGTTCATAAACACTTTCATCATTGCAGACTAACCATCAAAGACCAGAAAATAATCCATAACATAAACAGATCCAAGACAAGTGAATTATTTCTTAAAATAGACATAAGATTTTTTTTTAAGTATCAAATGTATCAGGTGTTTGTGGGCCTAAGTCTGACTTAATCAGGAACCTATCTCTAAGAAAATGTGAAAAAAAACACACATAGAAAAAGAAAGCTGTGTGAAATGTGAAAATCAAAGCCTATATGTCAGCAATATTATTTTTCTACACACCTGTTCATCTACAATAAACACTGTCACCTGCACAGCCAGTCAATGTAATATTAAAGGAAGGAGATGCGGGGAGAGAGCTTAAGTGTGTCCTGCATGATAGAAGTTCAAAGGAGTATTGGGCAGATATTATGTAACGGCAAGGCAGCACAAAAATATGACAGATTTACCATTGTCTGATTGTGTTTGTGTGTGTCCAGTTTGTACTTGTGCATTTGCGGCTTGTATGGAATCAAGATGATCTTTAAATCTCTATTTCTTTACATTTTAAAGAGACATTGGTTTTGATCAATTTGACAGTTAATAATCACCAACCTCAATAGGAGTAACTCGACATCGATGACACAGCCACTCGCCTGGAGGCAAGTCATCTTCCTGGAGTGGGGGATCACTAAACACAAGACACATAAACAAAAGATGAGGCATCCAGCATGGTTTTACACTTGTTAAAATTTGCTGCAACACAGACTGGACAGCCTGACAAAACAGCAGGCTGACAAAACAGCTAAGAAAAAGAGGGTACACAAATAATGCTATGCAGATAAGAGTCCAGTGGTGTCCTCAGAACGGTGACACATGGAAGCAAAATGATGAGGTTAAAGAAAACGAATTGCAGACATAAGTAATGTGTTGCTAGTGTTAAACAAAAAGTCTGATCAAATGTCATACCATGGTTACTAGCAGAAAAAGAGTGGGTCAGAAATGATAACTTCATACGAGTACAAAATGAAAATGACAGGCCTCAGGACTAAGCCCTGGGGCACAGTGCATTGCAACAGAATGACGCAGAAAGAGGAACCACCGACACACACAAAAATAACTGAGAGAATATATATATCAATGAGACCAAGTGAATTATATTTATATAAACCTGTGATAACACAATATTCAATCCTACCAAAGCTACAGAGAAGTCCAGTAGATGTGAAATGTTGTTGAGGGCACTATATCACAGAGTTTAGTAAAATCACTTTCCACATTATGGCCAAAGCAGCTGGCCCACTGAAAGGCATAAACAAAGCTAGGTCCAGGAACTAAGCAAGAACAACTTTTCAAGCAACTTAGACAAAGAAATGAAGAGTCAATACAAGTCCAGATTTTCAAGATCAAGAATGGGAGGGGAGGGGCGTGTGTGTGGCCAAAAAAAAAAAAGAAAAGAAAAAAAAAAAAAAAAAAAAAACGACCCAAAAACAGATCTGGATTATTTAAATTTCCTGAATCTAATCAAGGTGCACCCCCCCCCCCCTCCCCCCCAAAAAAAAGACTGAAGAGATAAAAGTAAAAAAAAAAAAAAAACTATCATAATGGTGAACAGATATGCAAGGAAATCTTAATCAGGCAAGAAACAAATTAAAGAGAGAGAGAGAGAGAGAGGGAGAGAGAGAGAACTTCCATGATGAAACAACTACACTCAAAACTCATTACAAAAAACCAGCTAACAGCACCAGTTTGCCTTGCATAAATGCAGTTAAAGCGCGCGCGTGCACGCACACACACACACACACACACACACACACACACAAAAAACAGGATTTCTCATTGTTTGTTAGTGTGATTTGTGTCTGCTTTCATGCTAAGCAAACTAGTGCAGAAAGCAGCCTTTGCTTCTATTTGTTCTAATCAAACACATGTAACTGTCTCATCATGGGAAAAACTATCCCTTCTATTTCTTATTCTGTAGGCAGACAGTTATGCTGGTAGTTACATGAGGCTGGAACACACCAAGGCTATGAGCGATATATGCAAAAAAGCTATAGACTTGGAGATCACAATTTTTTTTTTTTTATATTATGAATGAAAACTAGACTTTATTATGTTCTATCAAAGTTTCCAGACACAGGATTAAAAGGACAAAACATGATAATAATCAGGAAATGTAATTGAATTAGTTACCAAGTTACACTTACTGGCAAAGCAGATGAAACGCTGCTGCAGGGCAGCGATCACAACAAAGTAGATCACCACCTTCTTTACAACTATCACAACAATCATGGTTGACCGTTTTGCCATGTCGGCGTTGTTCTGCTGTCCTGCTTCTACGTTTTGATCGTCGTGCTGATTCGTCACTGATCGGCGGGGCAACGAGCTTCTGGATTTGCTGAAAATTTCAAAAGAGTGTTTTAATTTTCATGTGTTTTCACTGTTCATCATCTAAAGGATAAAAACACTTAGTAATTGAGTTTTGAGACGTGAACGGTCAAAGTGAATAGCTGTAACTACTGCTACTTCAGCCATCACCAATCGGGACGCCAATCAACTAATTTTCGCGAACATTACATACTAACCTCCATGATGCCTCCACTGGTATCGAGGTCATATTCAACAGGATTCATAATGCCGTTTGTCTGGATCTTCGTGCAAAATGTATTACTAATAACGTAACAAGATCATCGAATAACTGTCACATTGGCAACACAAACAAATGGGTGAAACAGTCTTGTCAACTCATCCCCTCACTTTTCTCTAAAATTCCTTGAGAAAAAATAACGAGATCACATTTTTCTTTATATTCCACCTGATGCCTTCAACAGAACATAATTTTTCTGACAATTCATGACTATGTTGTACATTTTTCTGCATACAGCTTGCCTATTTACAATCTGTTTGTTACTGCTGCTACAGAAAGTTGGCGCAAATGAATATAATGGCTTAGAGCGCATGCGTACATCCGGGAAACTTCTGTTCCGCATCCGTACTGGGGTGATTTAGGCTAAAAACCAGAAGTAACACAAAACAACATTTTCGGATTGATTGATTCTTTATTTCGAAGGGTAACAGATACATCCGGCCATTGTCCCGCCGAGGGACTAAAAGCGACTTGCAACTTACTAAACATGACTAGCTACTTATCCATACAAACAATCATACTTACCTCGAAAACATATGTAAAAACATGGATGAGCTGTTCCCTATCAACATTGGCGTATAGGCTACATGAACTTTGAGGGGGGAAAAAGATATTGAAACAAGAAAAAATAAACTGATTATGAAAAAAAAAAAAAAAGGAAAAAAGAACACAAACATGCGCACGCGCGCGCGCGCGCGCGCGCGCACACACACACACACACACACACACACACACACACACACACACACACACACACACACACACACACTGACTGACTGAAACCAATTTATTGTCAGATTAACTCAAGGTTGTACTGACAACACACACACACACACACACACACACACACACACACACACACACACACACACACACACACACACAGGCGCGCGCGCATGCACATACAATACACACAGAGACACATAGAAAGTGATCCACCTATTAGTTATCAAAGGGGAGAGAGAGAGAGAGAGAGAGAGAGAGAGAGAGAGAGAGAGAGAGAGAGAGAGAGAGAGAGAGAGAGAGACAGAGACAGAGACAGAGACAGAGACAGAGAGATTCTTCTATAATTTTTGTTTCCAATATTGGTATACTACCGACAATAATGGTTTTTCAATCAACTGCCAAGAAGGCATCAATAACAGTAGTACGCACGAGAAAGAGAGAGAGAGAGAGAGAGAGAGAGAGAGAGAGAGAGAGAGAGAGAGAGGGGTAATTAGATACCTATTTTTAGATTACTAATAACATATCGTACTGGTAAGAGTGATGATTATACAACAACAATGCATCAATGATATCAACATATTACACACATTTTTTCATGATGTGATTGCAATGCATGAATAGAATAAACAATTCGAGGAACAGTTGTCAATTGCGACAACACTGATTTATAAATCGTTGACATGACAAGCGTGATAATTATACAACTACAATGCATCAATAATAACAACATATTACACACATTTTCATGGTGTGATTACAGTGCGTGAATAGAATAAAGAATTGTAGAGACAGTTGTCAAATAGCGACAATGCGTTTATAAAATCAATAATCATAACACTTGTTCATTGTGATGTGTGTGTGTGTGTGTGTGTGTGTGTGTGTGTGTGTGTGTGTGTGTGTGTGTGTGCGCGCGCGCGCGCGTGTATGTGTGTGTGTGTGTGTGTGTGTGTGTGTGTGTGTGTGTCTGTGTCTGTGTGTCTGTGTGCGTGCATGTGTGCGTGCATGCGCGCGCATGTGTTTGTGTGTGTGTGTACTTGTTTGTGTGTGTGTGTGTGTGTGTGTGTGTGTGTGTGTGTGTGTGTGTGTGTGTGTGTGTGTGCGTGTGTGCGTGTGAGCGAGAGAGAGAGAGAGAGAGAGAGAGAGAGAGAGAGAGAGAGAGAGATGGATGCTATCATAACCCTTCCCTCCCCCCCCCCCCCCCTTTTTTTTTTTTTTTTTTTTTGGATTATTGATATATTGCCCAAGACTAGAATGATTAATTAAGTGAACTAAAAAAAACAGCGGGTGATACGGAGCAGAGAGAGAGAGAGAGAGAGAGAGAGAGAGAGAGAGAGAGAGAGAGAGAGAGAGTCGTCATTATTACATTCTTTTTTTTTTTACACACGCTATATGCTAGATACTGCATCGGATTTTGATTACACAAGGACAATGCGTCAATAAATCAACAGTAAACAAGACACATATTTATCATTCTGTAGTACAATATGCTTTGAGAGTGTATCGAATACCGAATGTATTTTGAAACAGTAACACTTACAGCAACAATCACGTTGGGAAGGTAAGTGAAATGTATGTTGTTGAAGACATAGTGAAAACATGTAGGCTATTTGGGTGTGCCTGCATAATATCAATAATACTGCGTATCTTCATAACCCGTGTGAGTGTGCAAAGTACGTAACACATTTTCGTATGAAGGATTCTGAGTTGTAGCTGTGAGCAAGGAGTTAGGCTACATGTGGGCCTATCTGCTGAGCTCTTCTTTAATGCTCGCTGGGTTTTAAACTGTAATCCTGACATTCAGCGTCAGAATACCCTTCTAGAATACATTATTTGCGTTTCAAAGACAACCGTCGGAAATCACAGCTCCTTATTCATTTTTTTTTTAATTTACTTTTATTTTCATTTCTTAATGATAGAGACACAAAGATGAATGTGTCACCCAAAGCTTTAGACAGATTTAGGAAACGGTGACCAGCTTGATGTTGTTTTAATCACGGACTTGTTTGAGTGAAAAGTGCATGTAGCCTACATGCAAATGAGAAACACGCTTATGTTGATGAACACACACACACACACACACACACAGAGAGAGAGAGAGAGAGAGAGAGAGAGAGAGAGAGAGAGAGAGAGAGAGAGAGGATTGATAAATACACGGATAGATTGATTTTCAATTAGTTGAATTTTGTTCATGTCCGATGATCTAGATAACAAGAAGACTAGGAAATTGAAGTGTCTGTTGGTCTTGTTCGTACTGCCTTGCTTTGTAGAAAAGGTGATCGCACTCAGAAGATATAACCATGAGTAATGGAAATGTACAGAAAACGTATGGTGATGAGCATGAGCATCACCCAACAACAAGATAAACATCTCACTCAGTGAGTATTAGATGGTGTTCGGAAACCAGCAACGATTTAATCCATAAAATACGGATGAAGATAAGTGATTGCTCGTTCATTTTCGTTGTCCTGAGTGTTCTGTGTCTTGCCTGAAGATAACCTAAGTGGTCAAAACGCGTCGTGTTCAGTCTTGTGAGTCGTTCGTCTACGTTTTTTGGCGGTGTGCTATCAATACACATTAAAATTTGTTTAGATTTCCGACTGCAGTCGCCTCACTGGCAAACTGGATTTAATCCATGTTAGATCATGTGTTCAGTGAAGTTACCAGCCATTTTAGATGTTACTGTCTGGTGGATATGCCCAAAGCAGTTTTTTTTTTCCCTTTCAAGTCAGTCAGTATAACAGTTCAGAGAGACAATTGATGCCAATTTTATGTATGAAACGGTATTCCTGTAATGGCAACAGGCAACATCCGAATTGTTATGATGGCATGCACTTCAAATCAAATATGTAACTCTCTAGATCTATTTACTTGACCTATAAAGTGAAAAAAAAGATAACTGTTTGCAATGGAAAGACAGGTGTTATCTTTCCCTGCTTTTTTTTTTTTCCAGAGCAGATTTCTCTCTATATATCCGACTGTGACCAACAACCTTTAAGAAGCGGGACATAAAGAGAAAGGAAGACTCTTTGTTTACAAGGCTATTCTAACTGAATCTGAAACTCTGTGTGTGTGTGTGTGTGTGTGTGTGCGCGCGCGCGCGCGCGCGCTTTAGGTTGTTTACCACCTATGCAACATTTTCACCTAGATCGAAGAGATAAGTGATTCTTTGTTTTTTTGAATGTTGCCCACCCTGCCAGAAGTAAGACTCAATATGTCGAAACAGGTTGTGTCTGTTTTGTTATTCACTCCTTCATTTGGCAGCCCAGTAATTCTATCTTTGTTTTGGCTTCCTTCTTTGGTTTTATATCATCCATTTGTGTAATTCCATATTCGTTTTTGTTTGGTTGTTTGGTTTCTGTGTCATGTATTCATGTGCCACAACCAATCAACTTAAATTTGATCATTCTGTTTTTGCTCTTATACTGTTCACAGGAGCAAAACTGAATATGCTAAGGCCTGATTTTAAGTTAAATAGACAGATAACATTCTTCCAAGAATTTCCATTATGTCTGAAAGGTGACCCCCCTCCCTTTTTTTTCCCCAATATGCCCATTAGGGTGCATGATGGGTGGTTCCAAGCTTATAGATTCAAATGAAAGGAATGGCACTGTCTTTATGAAAGATACCTGCCTCAAAGATGAGGTCACACACAGCAGCCACCGTGGCGAAGTGGTTAGCGTCGCAGACTCCTGGCTGGCAGGTTGTGGGTTCGAATCCCATCAGAGTCATGTGTGGTTTTCTGCCCCGACCGGCACCTACCCAGAGTTGAGTTTGCTGCGGACTCAGTTGGAAGACTGGGATTACACAGTCGAGTTTCATCCACTTAATGGATGCATTTCTGAGAGTGTTTGCTCAAATTTCCTGACCAACACTGCAGGTGCCTGTATCTCTCAAGCCTGGTTGACGCAAGGATATATTATGAAAGGAAGCGTGGAGTACAGCCCTTTCATGTAGTCTCAGACCAAAATGGAAATCCATAGCATCATCTTCATTCTCATCGATCGCATTAAAAAAAAAAAAAAAAATGTCAAATTCTGTGGCCCTTCATGCCCTGCTCTCATGGTGACCTCAGTTTCGATGTCCTCTCCACATCTGTGGTCTTGGTTTGGTTCCCATCGGGGTCACCGGTATTGGTGAGTCCATGGGGGAACTGTCGTTTGACGGACGTGGTGGCGCCCTCCGGAGGGAAAGCTCACTCACGCCGGCTCCGCGACTAAGCAATTATTGTCGTCAGTAGGGGGCTTAGTAGGTGGTGTCCTGCTTATGTTACATCAGAACAGGCGCCACTGAAAACCACCGAAGTGACTCGGCAGCAGTGCAGTGTCTCCTCTGGTGGGTTGCCTCTTGACGACTTGACATTACTGCTACCTGTGGATTGCCGGTGCCGGGGCTGTGGCGGGGCTGGCCAGGCTGTGGCTGTGGACGGGGTGTTGGAATGAGCAGCGTGGGTGCACTGCCTCTCAGTGCACAGAGGTTTGGACAGCAAAAAAAAAAAAAAAAAAAAAAAAAAAAAAAAAAAAGATGAGGTCACAGGTAAGCTCTAAGGCCTGAATCTGAAGTAAGCTATGGGTAGTTCAGGTTGGAGTTCAGAGTTACAGATTAGGCCCAAAATTCATTGTGTTCTCTTTTACACTCGTTTCCGGCCTTGGCTTAAGGCTGTGTCAGGCCAATTAAACATAGGCTAGAACACCAAGGCTACATCAAAATGTTGTTATGCTCTGCATAGTTATGCGGGGATTATCTTCAGTGATGACAAGCTCCTAGCATAACATTATCAGTCTCCAAAATCTCCCGAAACCAGAGTGTGGCTGCCCACATGGTGGGATAATCAAAAACTGTCACACACGTAATGTTCTCATCCCAAGCATGATGCATTTATACCATAGTGTTCAAGTGCTTCAGGTCTTCGGATGATCACTGGAGTCTTTTAGCCAGGGTACGACAACAACAACAACACTCGTTTAGTTCAGCAGCAGGGGAGGATGTTAGACAGTTTGAAAAGGATAGCATTAAAGTATATAATGAGATGGTGCTGATGATGGAATACCCAAAGCAATTTTGCCCCATCAGTCAGCATAACAGTTCAATCAGAGAGAGAGAAAATGCGAAAAAAAAAAAAAAAGGCATGGATTTGTTGCCGTGCAGACAGTTGATATTCCAATCATTATCGTAGTGTACACTTCAAATCAAACATTTTTTCTTGATAGATTTCTTGATCCTTAAACTGAGAAAAAAAACTTTCTTTGCAGTGGAAAGACCTGTGTTATCTTCCCCTGATTTTTTAGTGTATTATTGCTATAATCCTGCAGACCAATCCCTTTCCTGACCTGTCAACACGCGCGGGAATATAAGAAACAACAAACGAAACAGTGTCTAGAAACAACGAACAAAAAGTGTCTAGAAACCAGAAAGTCATTTCAGTTTTGATAACATACATGTCGCGATGATATGTAAAATGTTTGACAACTTTGCAAGTAAAGTGAACTAGCCATGCTGAGAGTGCCTCATTTTGCTTGATTCGTCACTCCCAGATTAAAAAAAAAAAAAAAAGGGGGGGGGGGGGGGGGGGGGGGGGGGGATGAAAACACTTAATGTTGAAAAAAAAAATCAAACACCAACAAATGAAAACGCTTCGAAAAGGGCATAAGGACCAACAGACACTGCATTATGTCATAGTATACCTGTCCATTCTACCCAGTGAACACATGGTCTCACTCAAGTTAGATTTCTGACAGGAGGCTGGGATAATTGTGTGTTGATTATATTCTTGATACTTTACAGACACTGTCAGGTCTCTCCTGTTCACTGCACATCTTGGCCGTTCGACGAAGATCGAATCAGAGACATGTGCAGATGGCTGTGCGTAGTGAAGCCTGGGTATAACTCTGGTTTCCAGAAAATCTTGCATCATGCCAGGTTCACAATTGTGAAAACAGACAGTCACACACCTACAGAGTGTGGTCACAGGCTTCCCTGTCTCTCTCTCTCCTGGCAGTGGCATGTTGGAGTTTATTGTAGTCCCTCAAATGAGCCTCTAGGAGATGGGTTGTGGTGTTGTTGAACCAATGTGAAGGGGCGGGCAGCACAATCACTATGTGTATTGAGTCCATGGAGACTGTTAACAGGGAGTCTTGGTTGCAGGCCACTGTATCAGCAAGAAGCTAGGAGCAGACGTTATAGAGGCATGTGATGTGTTGTTGTAGATCTGGATCAGTTCTGGAAGATGCCCAGGCCATCTTGGCTTTTCTTCTGATGGTAGACCACATAGAGGGTTGTCATTACTGCCATTCTAATCTTTTCGGCTCCCGCTCAAAATCATGCCCTTGTTTGTGCTGTCGAAGCCTTGACCCCATCAATCACAGGGGGCTGTTAATATGAAGTCATCAGGAGGCAAGCCATCTGAGGAGAAACTGCACCGCTGCCGAATCATGTCAGTGGTGTTAATTGGTGCCTGTTCTGATCCAACATATAGGACACCACATATTAAGCCTCGTAGTGATGACAGTAATTGCTTAGTCGCAGAGCCAGTGTCAGTGAACGTCTTCCTTGGAAGGTGCCACTGCGGGCCGTCCAATGACGTCTCCATGATGACCTCAACAGAAGCTCATGAAGGGCATAAATGTAGAGAGGAGATCCCTGCAAAATTGAGATATCCATGAGAGCAGGGCATGAAAGACCTTAGACTTTCAGCCTTTCAATGATGCTGATTGATGAGGATGCTAATGTTATGGAGTTCCATTCCAATCAGAGACCATATGATAGGGCTGTACTCTGCGTTTCATTTATAATCATGACATAAACCATCAACAGATTTGAGAGATATAGAAACCTGAATAAGCTGAAGCCTTGGTCAGGGAGTTGGAACAACGCTCTGATATGCATCCATTAAATGGATGAAACTCAACTGTATTATAGTTCCCTGTCTTCCCATCAGGTTGAGTCTACAGCAAACTCAAACTCTGGACCATGTGATGGAGCCAGTCAATAAGGGCAAAAAAAAAAAAAAAAAAAAAAAGTGACAAGTGAATGATTCTGATATGGGAATTGAATCCATGATCTCTTAATCCCCATTCCAAGATGCTAACCACTGCACCACAGGGGCTGGTCATTGATTTCTTTATGACCATATCAGACAAGTAAAACGATCCAAGATCGTCTACACTAGGCCCCAGTTGTCTTCCATGGTGGAAACTTTTACTTCCTGAAATAGATTGACAGTGTGGTCATCAATTCTTGCTATGCATGTAAAATGTTGTCAGACTGGTAATATCCCAGTTGCACAATGCGATGTGTGTATGTGCACGCTCAAGAGTGGGTCTTAACGTGAGTGCACTTGCATAAATCAGTCCTTTCCCCCACATCAGTATTTGGAGTGATTATTCCCAGCAATTCAAAACCATAGAAAGAATCACAAGATCATATGGGACACCCGCTTAGAAATTGTTGTTGTTGATGAATCCTCCATGAAGGAATAAAAAAGCCCACTGGAGTCATTTTTTTTACAATATATTTATTTGTTTTGTGTATTTTCACAACATGTCAGTCAAAATAGACAAACACCCTTCATTGCATTGTTTATTCATCATCACATTTAGTTTGGTGAATGTATATGACTTAAATTTTAGATTGTTGATGCTTACGTTTATGATGTGAATATTCCTGCAGATTTGAAAATGGTAGATTTTGTCCTCTGAAATACATTCCATGAAACAGCAACGAGAATAACAACAATGTTGACAGAGCAGAAGTAATAATTTGACAGTAACAAAACTGACGTGGGGAAAAGGACTGATTCAAGCACATGTGCGCATGTCAAGGCCCACACTTGCGCTTACAAATGTACGCATATATACAAGTAGCATTGCGCAATTAGTGCATTAATGTGTGTGCGAATCTGTGTGTGTATGTGTATGTGCGAGCATGTGTGTTTGTGCATATGCAGAAAGTTTAAATGATGGGCGCAGGCTTGCTTCTGTGTGTGCGAGTATGGGTGTGTGTGTGTGTGTGTGTGTGTGTGTGTGTGTGTGTAGTATGTGTGTGCGCATGTGAAAGCGCATCCACATCCATCCATAAATGGATTTGGATTTTCCATAAATTAATTTGAATTTTGCATGATCTGTGTGTGTCCCAATTCATATTCATTTATGAAATAAGACTGAGGTCAAGGGGGAGTTAAATTCAGCTATATCAAGAAGCATCCTCACGTCCACAATGTGATCATTTCTTTCACTTCAGAGTAGATCGTACATATGTTGTTGTATCTTTCTTTCAACTTCTTGCTGGTTGTCCATGGAAGCTACCCACTTTACAGTTTCATGAAGAGAAAGACCAAAAATGGCTTTTAGTGTGTTAATACGTGTGTTTGTGTGTGTGTGTGTGTGTGTGTGTGTGTGAATAGGTTGCAGTGGCGTCGAAAGATATTTTTGCATTGGGAGGTCTGCCAGAACTGACAAAGAGAGAGAGAGAGAGAGAGAGAGAGAGGAGAGAGAGAGAGAGAGAGAGAGAGAGAGATGTTTTAATTGACAGCACAGATAAGATGCAATTTGTTTATAACTACAATTTCTATCATTTTATTCATAAATGTCAAGTGTTTCCCTGTTAAGTTTTCCTTATCATTTCAACATCATTCAGATGTTACTGTATTATTCAGTTTTTCATTCATTTATCATTTTAATGCTTTTAGATGTCAGTGCAACATGTTAATCTGACAGTAAATGATTTCAGTCAGTGATTGCGTGTGTGTGTGTGTGTGTGTGTGTGTGTTGGCACTGAGACTTAAAAGGTGTGTGAGTAACACAGAGAGATCACACTCAAGTTCTATTTTTCCCCCTTTCAGTTTACCCCCCCCATGACAATGCAGGTATGGGAGTTGTGTGTGGATATTCAAGACAGCAAATTTTTCCCCCCAATACGATGATAGTAATTGAGCGATATCATCTGGCCAATGTTGTATCCATTTACAAATTGAGTGAAACCCCTCAAAAATGACTGGAAATCCAGAGAAACTGGGTCTTCAAAGGGAAGAAGTCAGTGGATTTTAATATGATAAATAATCCAGATTAAAAAAACAACAACAAAAAAAACAACCAAGAACAAATACCCTCTTAGCAAAGAAGGCGTCTCTCTATCCTAAGAGTCTTTACTTTGATATTTCTTGTTTCCGTTTCATTGCTGTCAACATCACACACAGCCCAGTGATAGGAGGCTGCACCTATACATGTATATAGTTAGGTAAAGTGTGTACATGTGTGTGCGTGTATGTTTGTGTGTATGTGTGTGTGCGCGCCCGTGTGTGTGTCTGAGTGCGCGCGCATGCGCGTTTGAGTGTGTGTGTGTGTGTATGTGTTTGTGTGTTTATGTGTGCGTATGAATGTGTGTGTGTGTGTGTGTGTGTGTGTGTGTGTGTGTGCACATCTGAAAATCACGCACATATGCAACCTTGACTGGATTGCAAGGCCAGAAAAAGTGAAAAGGCCAAGTCTGCTATATTAGTACGGGCAATGTTATTTGAATTCTTTTCCACACATTTCATTCATTTTATTTTGTTTAGTTGAGATAAATATCTTATCAGATATCAGTATTTTCAACACACCACCGATTTGGAGGGTAGAAATTATGGCTGTATCTACATTTACCTAATCAAGAAAGATTATTTATTGAAGGAAAGAAGCTTTCAGAGTTACTTGGCAGCTCTTTTCTATAAACAGGACTATCTTTTTCACATAGATCTGGATATTGCCCAAATTGTGTTTCATGAACATGTACAAGTAATATAGCTTCTGAGTGTAGCTGGTCTTTGCAGATATCATGCTAAAGAATGCTGTCTGTTGATCTTGTTCTATTAATGATTGCTACTAATCAAAACACATTTCTTGTTCTAGTTTGTATAATTTGATATTCTGTTTATTTACAGTTTGTAACAATAAAAATGAAGCTCTTTTCACCCATTTTCAATCAACAGAAATATCATTCTTATCATGTATGCAGCTGTATCTTCTTGCAATATTTGCCTGTTTTGCTACTTCTCATGTATTTCAGTAACAATGCTGCATATTGTTTTTTGACATACATGCCACGGCTTTTTTTTTTCCATTAATTTTGCATAGCAGTGCAATTTCTCAAAGTAATGGCAAAATAAAGGTCAACAAACATCTGTTTCTTTTTGTCCTGTCTTTGGATAACTTTTACTGTGTTTCATCTGAAAATTCAAAAGCTTAGAAAACATATTCCAGCTCAACAAAAATCAAATAGGTCATTCTAGAAATCTGTAGGACAAAGTTCAGGAAAGTTATCCAGAACTGAAATAATTCACATTTTAATTTCAGGGTGATAGCCCAGGAAAATCAGAAAGACATTTTGAGATCTACGCAACTAATCGTAAGGATTCTTTTGCAGCTACATACAAAAATTATCAACACAACTTAAAACAACAATATGAATTGGTGCTGACATATCGTATAGAGCTGGAATAGATTAGAACATTTTTTTTTTTTACTTTGTTTTCAAAATGATAGCTTTGATTTAGGAAGCTTAAAAAAACTGCTTTTTATTCTTTGATCAGTTGATACAGACTGGACTTATTGATTGCTACTGCTGAAAGCTACTTTCTTTGTCATGGTGTGTGTCCATAAAAAGTCTTCATCAACTGGTCTTTCACTGGTCCAGAGCTGTCAGAAACAGGATATACACTGTCCTGATGAAAACTTGTTTGTTTGTCACCAGCATGGTTTGGAATAGACCATCACAGTCTGTTCCATCACAATGAAAGTTACTTTCACAGTATTGCAGTAATGGTTGTGAATGAGAAATAAGGTGCATAAAAGCTGGAGTGAATACTTTCACTGGCATACTGCATGTCTATAAGAGCAGATAACTGACAATGTGCCTGACTTGGTGAAAGATCCTTAGGACGAAATGTTGATCTGATTAAAAGTATTTCTGTCATTTTTAGGAGCAATCTCTGTTATATGTAATTTTCTAAGCACAAAGGAATTCCTCCCTTAATCCTGCTTTGCTCCTGAGGAAAAATCTTATCATGTAATACATGATGACATTTTTTCTCTTTTCTTCTCCTTTTTTTTTCATTAGTGTGGGCAAAGGTGCCAGACGTTTTGATGAAAAAACAAAACCGAAGTTTTGTGCATGCAGTATGGTTTTTGTGCAAGTACAATCACCCATCACATCAACTGAACTGTCTATGGGAAAATTTTGTACACATTTGTACTTAATCAATGAACTGAAGTGTACACATGCACAAACACATACACGCAGACAGTGGTGTTATACTCTGGTAGTGCGTTTTTCATGGGGGTAGAGCATGACCCCACCCCCATCAACTTGTTTTGACTTGAAGGGTCCTACATGAAAAAAAAAAAAAAATGAGAAGTTTAACTGATAACTATGCTTATCAATAGCATCAGCATCCAAGGGTAGTCTTACACCAGACAAATAAAACATATCAAGGCTAAAGATCCTTGAATCATAAAAGGCATGTCACCTTTCATAATCACAGGAATCTAAAAGCCTATGTACTAAAATGAATGAAATGAAAGAATGAAAGAGAAGAAAGAAGAAGAGAAGAAGAAGAAGAAGAAGAAGAAGAGAGAGAGAGAGAGAGAGAGAGAGAGAGAGAGAGAGAGAGAGAAATCAAGAGACAAATTTTGATCTGTTTTCATCCATTCTTATTACATCAACTGGAACTAGAGCCATACACTCACACTCATTTACAGGAAAGTTCTGGATTTCATCTTGCCGAAAACATCACACAGACAAACCCCCAGGACACGATAAGGGAATCACTAAATATAACAGCATACTCATGATTTCACATGGCTTCATTGAGTGACTACCTTAGAGTCTGGCTTTCTTCAAAGTGACTTCTACATCTTGTTGTGCATTACATGAATATTCTTTTCTTTGATCTCTGACATAACATAGCATTTTGAAACATCTGCCACATTTGCCAATTTATCAATCTTTCTGTCTTAATTCAAAGTCAGTTGATCAAACACAGGCAGGTCTGCAGAACAATGGAAATGAGTCCACATGATGGTCTTCTTCATTTGCCACAATTCAAAACTAAAAATGAAGTGGTGAGAAGATGCACACAAGTTTTGGGAGGATGTTGATGGCAAGGGGAAATCCAGGCTCCACTTGGACAAGTTCTAGCGCATCCAACTGTTGCAGTCATTCTTCTTCCTCCTCGCCCGCACTGACGAACGTGTGTTTGACATCGTCGTACAGTTTCTGTCAACAACAACAACAACAAACATTTTATTCAGACTCATTAAATTCATACAACACATCTTTATTATTTTTCAAAATATCAATTTGAATGTAAGGCTGCAGAAAGAAGAGCTGGAGTGAGGATGGTGGGGGTGGGGCTGTCTTTGTGTATTTATTTTCTTTATCCCAATTGTTCATATTTATTCTTCTGCATGTTTTTTTTTTTTTTAATACTTCTTAGTACTGCAAGTGACGGTACAGTGCTTATAGTCTATTTTTTCCCTCCTAACATTTCTGTGTCAATCTTTCTACGATAAAGATACAAAAATCTCTGTTCTGTTGCTCTGTGATAAGTCATTCATCAACTGATTTATTTATGCATGCATTTATTGGTTTATTTCTTAATCTACTGACTGAGTTAACTATTCATGATTTTTTTTTTTTTTGGTTCTCTTACTTATGTAATCATTTTTCTATTCATTTATTTACTTATTTATCTATTTTTTTACTCAATTTTTTTGTCTTTATTGTTGACTCATTTTCCACACCATTCCAGTATTCTGAAAGGATGCTACTTTATTTTTTCTTGCAGCCTGGAGATGGCTCTTGTTGCCTTATGTTTTGATGTAAATTAGTTGAAAGCTACTCATGATTTACAGTTCAGAATGAACTGCAGTGGTGTGGACAGGCACAATTTGTTGACTTTTCTGATAACTAGTGCTTCACAAGACTGAGTAAGAGACAGATTCAGTGAACAACCGATTCTACTGGATACTGTTGTGACAGACCCACATCAGCCTAGCACACAGCACACAAGTTGTATAACTGTTATGCCAGTTTAAGTTTGATAACTGTTATGCCAGTTAAAGTTTCATGGAGTCAGAATCAATGTTAAGTCCCTCGGAGTTAACATTGATTCTGACTCCATTTCCCAGACAGTCCTTTGAATGAGACTATAAACCGAGGTTCTGTGTGTGAATGCATCTTGCACACACGTAAAATCCCATTACCAACTTTTGGAAGAGTAGGCCAGTTTGGCTGTTGGTATGAGAGAGAGAGAGAGAGAGAGAGAGAGAGGGTCCTATCATGTTTTTGTGTGCACAAGTGTATCTATATATGCGTGTGCACATGTGTATACATGTGTGTGTGTGTGCGCACGCGTGTGTGTGCAAGTTACCTAAGACTTCTGTGTATGTGATAGTTGGAAGCTTGTATAGTTGTTGATGTGTACATGTCGGTGCGTTTGCACGTATGACGACGTGCGTCCTTGTTGGAAGCCCTTGTTTGTGTCTTCAGTCGTCTGTAGGCTAAGAAGTGGTGGGAAAAGACTTCCTGTTTGGCTTCTCACTGATGAAACTGATACCACAAATAGCACAAACAAAATGCACACAGCTGGGGTCCCAGTTAGGGTCTGTGGTTGTATTATGCTCTTGCTGTTTTGGAAAAAGTACCATCGGAGATGCCACACCCAAGATGTATGGCATGCATCGTTTGTACCTTGTGAATATGGGTGTAGTCTCACCAACAACCTTATGGCGCGCATGGCTTCTAATCCCGAGTGCGCATACCGGACAAGGCTGTCCGTCTAAAGCATGTATGGGCATCTCCACACCTAGAACATACACCGTGCTGGTTTAAAACTTTAATCTTGGTAGTGAGTATGGGTGTGCTCACACCCATGACGTACTGAGACCTTTGTTGTTTATTTACTGGTTTGTTTATGAACACAGACAAGTAAAACATATGTTTATTGACAGTCATGATGTGTCAGGGCTGTAGATTGAAATGTTTCTGAGTTACACTTACAGGATAAAAGGTGTGGGTGTGGGTGATTTCACGGGAAAGGTTTAAGACTTCCTAACTAATTCTATCAAGGCACTACGGTAGTATCAATATGTTAAGGTTTTGTTCACGAATACGGTAACTGGTAACCTAGTGGTAACCGAGCCAAGTCTAGCACAACACTTAAAAAAAAAAAAAAATCGTAATAATGTCAGCGTGTCTCATGTTTGTACACAACTCAGAGAATAAGAGCAGAACAAGGAGAAGGTCAAAACGGACGGTCAAAACGAAAGATTGATACTTACTCCACGATTCATGTATCTGAACACGAATTCTCCGCCTTGATCAAAAGCTCGTTCGAAGAAGAAGACCCCTGTTACAATAGCAAGGGCAAATGTCGACGTTCGTCGAAAGACCGTTTGGTAGATTTTGTTAACGAAGGACATTTTGGACAGCTATCGTGGTGGAGACGGAAGTGGGTACTGTAAATGTGAAGACTGGCAGAGAAAAGAGAGAGAGTCAGAGTCAGAGAGAGAGAGAGAGAGAGGTGAGGGTGCGGTGGGTGGAAAGAGCGACGCAATTCTTTGGTGGAAAATATTTTCCGTTCCTTCCCCTTTCCAACAAATCTTATCAAATAAATACTAAGGTCTTTTCCGTTAGTCTACCTACAGACATTACTTAATTTTTAGTGCAGCTGATTCGTCTGACTGTAGAT
Organism: Conus betulinus; assembly: GCA_016801955.1. NCBI lineage: Eukaryota > Metazoa > Mollusca > Gastropoda > Neogastropoda > Conidae > Conus > Conus betulinus. The sequence continues at coordinate 140,253 of JADBJO010000039.1, read as the reverse complement.
GTTGGCTGCCTAAACACAATAAGAAGTATTTAGAAAAAAAAAAAAAAAAAATCAGCCCGACAAATTGACTGACACTGGTTTTGGCAGTGTACAAAAGAGGGTGGAAATGCACAATATAATATCTTTCCCTTTGTAGCATAACAACCTGGAAAAATTGAGAAACTTGTTACCATTTTTTCGGTAACATGAAAAAAAGAATCGACTTTTGCTTCAAGGGAGATAACTAACATTTTGTTTGAAAACTATCATCATTGTGTGTGTGTGTGTGTGTGTGTGTGTGAGAGAGAGAGAGAGAGAGAGAGAGAGAGAGAGAGAAGACAAGACAAGACAAGACAAGACAAAATTCTTTATTTACGAGGATAATAGATAAGCACTGACGTACTTTTTTTTACATCCAATCCTCGCCCTGAGTAGGGACTACAACATGCAGTGAAATGAGAGAGAGAGAGAGAGAGAGAGAGAGATCACAAGCTATTCAGAATAGATAACTACAAACACTTATCGTTTGCAAAACATTTCGCTAGGAAAAAGGAGAGGCAGTTCACCGGAAGAACTGTGGAGCCGCATATGGAAGCACGACAGCGGGACGCAAGGTCTTGTATCAAGTCAGCTGGCTCGCTCAGGACCACAGTGGTGGAGATTAATCGGACCCATACGCTTCAGCTGGAGCAAAGAGGATTAGCTTACTGCAGGACATTTCGTTGGAAGCTTGTAAAGATAATTGATATTGCTTATGATGAACAAGAAACTCTTGTTTAGTTGAATAAGAAGACATCACGGTCTTCTTCTTCCTTTCCACGACCAACATCATTTTGCTGATGATTTTGTCGTATTCGGGGAGATTGCCGAAGATTTTCGCTGTTCTTAGGATTTGGGTGGGAAAAAAAACAAACAAACAAACAAAAAAAAAAAAACAGGGGGAGAGGGGGGATTTTAGGGAATAGTGGTCAGGAGGAGGGTAAGGGGGAGGGGGGGTGTTTGGGTGGCGGGGAAGTGGGGGGGGGGGGGGGGGGGGGGATGGTTTTTCAGGTTCTACAGATGGGAGGCCAGCCTGGACTTGAAACAGTCCAGTGACTCAGCTGTCACAACCTCCTGAGGCAACTTGTTCCATTCTGGTATGGTTCTCGGAAAAGAACGTCATCTGCCTGTACCGCGTCGTGCATATGGGAATGTTGTAGCTCAGGTCGTTGTTGATGATCTAGAGCTCAGACTGCTATCAGATGGTTTGGGCAGGTACATGGAGTTAATGGAGATGAGGTTTGGGGAATAAAAAAAGGAAAGCCTTTCTTCATGTATTCTCCCACCCCACCCCCATCCTCAAGGTTATAACCACTTGAGTACGTCGTTTCAACCTTTATAGCAACAGAATGAACATTGAACATTGAACATTTCCTGGGTAAACGTTGGGAAGAATATAAGTGATAACGTTCAAGGGAAAAGTTAACAAGAGCTAAAACACAAAATGCCGTTAGTGTGCTACTTTCAGTTACGTATCTCCCTTTTGAACAGATGTTTGTAAATAGGTGGCGTAAAAATGATGATCAAATTCATCGTCATCGCGATGATAATCGCGCACACGTGTAGATTGTATGAAGTATTACATGATGTATACAGAAATCAGGGTTTTATATCTAGGTGGTTGATGTATATACGGGATATCTTAATAGAAACAGGATTCGACTGTGTGTGGGAGACACAAAAGTTTTCGTCTGTTCACAGTCTCTGTAGAAATGTTCGTAATTCATTAGAAGACATTTACACACGTGCATGGAATGATGCTTTAGAATCTAACAATAAATGTTTATTTTACAGAAGTTTTAAAACGGAGTTTTGCCGTGAAAAATATATTGAAATGGTGCCTGATGTTTTTATACACCCATTGATTCGGTTTCGCTGTGGTCATCATAAACTCATGATAGAAAGTGGCAGACGATTTGGAACACACCTCATGATAAACGATTCTGTCGGGATTGCGACCAGAAAGACCTTGCTGATGAATTTAATTTTGTAAAGAAGTGTACCAAATACAAAATACAATGACATTATAAATCAGTTTATAACAAAAAATTTACATTATATAGTGCGTATTTAACTATTGTCGTTCGCCGTGTGGTAGTAAAAAAGTGTTGCTAAACTTAGCGAAGTTTCTAAAACTTAGTAAAGTTGTGCAACATTATATTCAGTGTGTTAATTATACGGATTTTTTTTTTTTGATGTTTAGTTTGTTTCATTTATATTTGTTTGATTTGTTTCAAGTCCTTCATGCCTCAAAAGGGGTCACAGGATTAAAATCTTTGAATCTGTGTGCGTGCGTGCGCGTGCGTGCGTGCGTGCGTGTGTGTGTGTGTGTGTGTGTGTGTGTGTGTGTGTGTGTGTGTGTGTGTGTGTGTGTGTGTGTGTGTGTGTGTGTGTGTGTGTGTGTGCGCGCGCGCGCGCGCGCGCGTGCATGTGCGTATGTGTGTAAGGCATTAGTGCTAACAATTAGCCCCACGAATCCACCAAGATGGGTAGTGTATACTGTGAACAGACTTATAGTGGAAAGAATTTTACTTCCAGATGAAACGAAAACAACTGTTTTTTGCAGTGCAGTTCCAAAGAGAGAGAGAGAGAGAGAGAGAGAGAGAGAGAGAGAGAGAGAGAGAGAGAGAGAGAGAGAGAGGAGAGAGAGAGAGAGAGAGAGAGAGAGAGAGAGAGAGAGAGAGAGAGAGAGAGACAAAATTCTTTATTTACAAGGATAATAGATAAGCACTGACGTGCTTTTCTTTTACATCCAGTCCTCGCTCTGAGTAGGGACTACAACATGCAGTGAAATGAATTAATGAGAGAGAGAGAGAGAGAGAGAGAGAGAGAGAGAGAGAGAGAGAGAGAGAGAGAGAGAGAGAGAGAGAGAGAGAGAGAGAGATTCCTCTATCTCTCTTCCCTCACTCACTTCCCACTTTTTCTCTTCTGCCCACTCCCCCCATGCGAAAGAATGTGTATGTTTTTGTACGCGAGCAATCGCAATGGATGAAGACCCGATATTTGTTTACTTTCCAGCGAAAAGACAATGTTCGTTAGCTTCAATCACCTTTGTCGAACGGCGGGAGTTTTCAGCGAATGTGATCTACTCCGTGCAGAGAAGCGGCCTGCAGTGAGAGTGATGTGGATCCCCTTGCAGTTCATGCTTATTGTTTGGACTGATAAAAGATAATATTTAAGTAAGATCTCACCTCACATGAGTGCGTGTTTGATTTTGATATCGTGCTATGGGTACGGGACTGATAATCTTAGTGCCACTACAAGTTGGAAGCGCAGGCCAGTTACTAGGATAAGCAGACGTTAACCTACTTTTGTTTGCTACTCGCTCACTTTTTCCAAGTAACAACTCTAAATTTAGCTGTCGGACCCCCTCCTCCCAACCCCTGTCCTCCCTCTCTTTTCTTTGATACGTATAGTATCTCTCGGTGCTCAGTGTATGTAGGCCTGCATAGCGTGGTGAAAAAAAAACAACAGAATTGAATTGAGTAGGCCCATGTTTTTTTTTTTTTTTTTTTTTTTGCTTGATAAGGTTTTAAAAATAAACCGAAAATTTGCAGTGTGCTTATTGAGTGTCGGCGGTTTTTACTATTCAAAAACAAAACCAACTAGATCTTTAAAAAAAAAAAAAAAAAAAAATGAACATGGTCAGAGAGAGCTTTGGAAAAAAAAAAAAAAAAAAAAACCAGCAGAAAATGTTGCAAGCAGACATCAGAGACATAATTTTGTCAGGACAATAAAATTTTGCCCGTAAAATCAGCTTGAAACCCACCAAAGGCCCATGAATACGCAAGAGTGCCATGCAACTTCCCTCAGCCTTCTCCCCCATAATTAATAGTCATGACAGGTGAGCAAGGTGACAACAGATCAAGTTACAATGGCAATTATAGTCCTCCTTCCAACCATATTAGCAATTTGAACTTTACGGGTGAGATTAAAGGTATGACCAAATGTAGTTATGTGAAACTGTTGATATTGACAACACTGAGAAATCTTAATACTACATACATTAACAAAGACTAAAGTCCAGTTTTAGATTACAGGCTTTGGAAATAAAAGCACCCTTGGGAACATAAGATAATTGTGTTAGCCTGGCTAAAAATTCACCAGAGCAAACTGATGTTCAGAAAGTAGAAACTTCTTTATGTCATGCAACATACTTGGTTGGGCATCATGACTAATTCATGAGACGACTCATTGCCAGATTGTGCCCCCGCAGCACATGGCCTTCATTGCAAACACACATGCAGAAGGCTTTCAAGTGGTTTCAATGCCAGATTTACATGGTGGTACTCAAAAGGATAGAGTGTCAAATATACCTAGAACAGTAGAGAGATTCTCTCCATCTGTCCACAGGAATGTATTAAAGAAAAAGAACAAACGCATTAGCCAGATAAAAAAAAGTTAGCACCATGGTTAGAAAGAGTAAAACATTTGCAGTTGATCCTTTGAGTGCCACACCCTTTTCATGCTCAGGTGTGTGACTGTTTGCCAAGGGGTTACTGATGACCAGTATAAAAGAAAATTCTAGCATCCAAACTACTGAAAGAAAGTATATACAAGGCTGCTTTTCTGAAAGGAAAATGAACACAGTATCCAATTATGACATTTTAACATGAATTTATTGTGTGTGTGTGTGTGTGTGTGTGTGTTTTGCAGGCAGTATATCTGGAATGAAATTGAATGTAATTATTTTTACACACACACACAGAAAATCTTAATGTGTGTCATGGTAAACATGTAACATACAATTCACACACAAGACTTTGAAAAACTTATGAACTAAAAAGAAATGTACTCAACAGAAAGATGTATTTTCTTGCCATATGTGTCCATAAGTATATGAAGATTTGTTCAATCAGATAACTGATCACATTTTTACATAGGTTTGGTTCCCTTTGACACAGAATCTTATCTTCACACATTTTTTTTTTGTGGTCTTCTTTTTTTCAAAGTTCTGGGTTCTTTGTAAACACACCACCACACTAGAAATGCACATCGTGGTAGACTATCGATTTCGATAATGTCACTGTGCAGATGACCTTCTCCCATGGGCACGAGTGTGGCTGGAGAGACCAATTCTTGAGGCACACACCCGTGGGCAGTAGGGGCAATTGAACGTGGCTAATGTGGGAAGGGAGGACACCGAGGCTTTGCGTTTTTCTCTTGCATTAGTTATGTGGTTGCGGCAGTTGTCTTCAAATTCTTCCTGGGCCTTCCTGGTTAGACTTCGCCATACTGCTCTGTCTTGGGCACAAACCTCTAGGTCTTTTGCAGGAGTGTAGCTGTGCTTCAGATTGTCTTTTACACAGTCTTTGAAGCGCTTTCTGGGGTGGCCTCTGGGTCTCAGGCCCTGCCTCAGTTCTCTGTAAAGCAACTGCCGAGGCAGTCTGTGAGGCTCCATACGGATGACATGTCCATTCCAGCGAAGCTGGGCCTTCGTTATCATGGCTTTGATGCTGAGCAGACCGGCTCTGTCCAGGACTTCGAGGTTGGTCACTCAGTCTTGCACTTGATGCCCATAATCGCTCGTAGTGATCTCGTGTGGAAGCGTTCAAGCTGTTTCGTGTGTTTCTGGTACAGCGTCCAGGACTCACTGCCGTAGAGGAGACTAGTGAGAACAACAGCATTGTAGACCTTGATCTTTGTGTCGAGCTTGATGGTTTTGTGGGTCATCACACGAGTACATAGGCGGCCAAGAGCTTGGGCTGGCTTTGCTGATCCTGGCAAAGATTTCTCTGTCCAGAGAGCCATCACTGGAAATGACGCTCCCGAGGTACTTGAAGTGCTTGACAGTTTTCAGAGTGGTGCCTCCGATGGTGATGGTGGGGGGGAGGTTGCACTGTTGGGCCTGGGGAGGGTTGGTAGAGCACTTGCGTTTTTCCAAGGCTGATTGTGAGACCAAAAAGCCGAGAGGCTTCCGCAAACTTGAACTGGAGATCCGCTTCTGTGTGTGCCATCAGGGCACATACACATCAGAAATGCACATACACATACTAAATATGTACAACAACAGGCAGCTGTCACTATCTAATAGTGTTTTTTTGTAGTATAGCTGGAAACAAGCTGTTATACACAGAGTTGCTTTGAGGGACACTGTCCACACAGATAGCTGCTCCCATTTCTCTTGCCCTGCTTGGAACACACTTTGCACCTCTAGTGTGAGGACTACTTTCCTACAGCCTCTGAGATGCTGACAGGGTGGGACACTGCTAGAACCTGCTCTGCATAAATCAGTTTCGGTTATGAAGTGGTCAATCAGTTCATCATTCAGGAAAAGCTGGTTATATATAAAGGCCTTTCCACTTCAACTGGTGTTTTGAGGCCAGGCTCTGTAAAAGGTTGGTATGTCTGGATGAGTCATGTTTGGTGGTACAAGGGGATGGTCTCCCTCATCTCTGCAGAACTCTTTCTTGGCCTTCCTCTGCTCACACCTGTTGAGATAATTGTTGCAAGATATTTGCCCCTTTCACACACACACACACACACACACACACACACACACACACAAACACACATGTTGTTCTCACACACACACGCACACACACACACACACACACACACACACACACACACACACACACACACACACACACACACACACACACACACACACACACACTGTTCTCTCACACACACACACACACACATGTTCTCTCACACACAGACACACACACACACACACACACACACACACACACACACACACACACACACACACACACACACACACACACACACACACACACACACACCACACACACACACATTGTTCACACACACAACTTCACACACACAATCATGCATTCTCTCTCAGACATGCACAAGCACACAAGCTAACACACTGTTCACTGTTTACTCACTCCTTCACACTGTCACACACACACACACACACACACACACACACACACACACACACACACACACACACACACACATTGTTCACACACACAATCATGCACTCTCTCTCAGACACGCACAAGCATACAAGCTAACACACTGTTTACTCACTCACTCACACTGTCACACACACACACACACACACATACTTGCACATGCACACACACACAAACTGCCACACTCCCTGCCATGCCCACTGTCTTCAGTCCACTTTCTTCTGGGCCCCTGCAAAAGTGACAGCATTATCAAACAGTTCAAGTAACACAGTATAATGACTGTCAGTCTCTCTCACCGCAAGTAACACAGTATGACTGTCAGTCTCTCTCGCCTCGACCAGCAGTTCCTCACCCTGCACGTGGCTGCATGCCAGGTCTGCCACACACACAACACGTTGGCTCACTCAGTGCGTTAGCAGATGACAAATGCTGTGGCATGTCTCCCTTCTTTCCCCTTCTGTGGTCGAACCATCGACTGGTCAGCGCCTCGCTCGAAAGCTGGGTCAGCAACACTTTGAAGACTTTGATAGTTTGCCTCCAGCTCCGCTGTCTTCTCTCTGCTGATGTCAAGACGACTAACATGGATAAACGTAGACATTTTCCCATGGCCTACATCACCCCAGTTCTCAGCAACTCGTTTTCATCATGTTCTCAATCATACAAATTGTCTGACAAGTTAGTGTCACAAAAAGCACTAAAATGTTCATCCTCAGTTATTTGTAGAACTTCATCCATGTTCGTGGTCACAAAATCACGAAACTCCTTCGATTCATGCTGTCTTTTTACTTCATTGGGGCTAGTTTGAGGTTCATCATCAGCCATGTTAAACTGAAATTCTCACAAGTGTGTTAAAGGAGAGGGGTGTCTGATAACAAAGGTGATGAAGAGACCATTACACGACATGACTGGATCTCACAGCTTATGAATAATTCAATCAGACATATCTTTTTTCTGATTGGTGTATGTTAGGACTACCTGGTTAATATGGGGGGGCTAGGAAAATTTCAACAATGGCACAGATGGAGATATCTGTTGCGGGACAATTTTTTGGACGTTGAAACATAATGGAAATCTCTGTCATGGGGCACTCATGGGGCTAAATGGTGTAATATATCTCAATCTGATATCTGAGAAGAAATTATGATTTTGTTTTAAAGCGAGTATCAAAAATTAAAAATGGAATTACTTGGCTGCCAAATGAACAGACAAATCACAAAATTAACACTGCATTTCAACAAACAGGGTCATCTTCAGGCTGGACAAATATTCAAAACAATGGGAACGAAGGACAGAGTCACATCTCTTCAATCTGAGTGCAAGATTAGACTTGGGTGAACATTTTAAAACTACTGAATGGAATGAGGTTGAAGGGGGAGAATATATACAGGTGAAAATAATACCTCGGACCCTCCTGTATTCTATCGGGAGTAGACAGGAGCTCTGGGAAGCATGCTAGTTTTCACAATAGGAGTAGATGGGAGCATGTGTTTGGCACTTTTCGAACAAGTGCTTGCGCCCTGATAGTGCTCACAGAGCCTCTAAAAGTTGTAGCCCAAAGAAGTGGTAGTACTGTTCTGGGATGCTGGCACCATTTCCATTCACTGAAACAAAAAGAAAACTGTGTGTGGAGAGTTGTGAGTGAAACTGACCAAATTCCGCAATGACGTTGTCTGCTAATGCCAGTGAGTTAGACAAAATACTGTTGTATTATGCAGAGGAATGGCATAAGATTTTGCAAGAAGTAGAAAAATTGAAAAAATGAAGAGCTAGAAGAAGCGTCTGATGCTGATGGAGGCAATATAAAAAAGGAGAAGAAAATGTGCAAAATGATCCTGAGGAAAACGTGCAATTCACTGCCCCACAGACAACATGGCAACTAATTGCACATCATGCAACTGTAACCCTATTCCAATAGCCGACCGGCTCTGCTCATGCATTGCCAACACTGCCAACCATCAGGATATTTCTTTTTTGTTTTCGCCTCTTGCATGTTTTCAAACAGCCATGAAAAAAAAACTCACGGCAAGTGCCAAACACCTGACCCTCTGTCAAACATGACACCTGAAGAAGTGAGGGCATATCTGTGTTGATCATGACGGGGATAAAACGTCTACCACGGTTCTGTCGTTGCTGGCACATGGACACCATTTCACTGACTCCGGCATCAGATGAATTGTTTCTGACCAAAATATGGCTCAACAGTAATGCAGCTTGCTTGTTTCATCTTCCTTTTGTGCGTTCACACCTGTATTTCGTATTGACCATGTGGATGTAGGATGGGAAACTATTGCTTAAAAACACCATGAAACCATGGTTGGAACTGCATGACGTTGCTTTTCACATGTGACAATTGACAGCAGTTGTGTGACATACTGGATTGCGTGGGGATGGGTGGGTGGGTGGGGGCTGCATGGGTGGACAGAGGATAAAGCATGTTGGGTGTCCTCGGCTTTCTTTTTACCTCTGAAAGTGCATGTCAATGAGAAAACTGCATGTTGGTCTGTTGTAAAAGCATTGTTGCCATATATGATAAAATGTGACGCATTTGGTGACATTCAGGTGACAATAAGACCTATTGCTCTTAAAAAGACAAAATATGGTTCACATTCCAGAACACGCCCTTATGACCATACCTGGAAAATTTCATAACTCTGTGTGTGTGTGTGTGTGTGTGTTGTGTGTGTGTGTGTGTGTGTGTGTGTGTGTGTGTTTTTTAAAACATTTTTTTTTATGGTAATGCCTGAACCATGTATGTCCATTTCAAGGCTAAACTCGCTAAAAGAATACAAAAACTAGGGGAAGTTTTGCCCAGAGAGTCAGAATGTAAGAGGGTTAATGATGATGATAATATAAATGAAGATCATTAGTGGTATTGTAATAGTTATAATGATTATACAAACAATAGTAGTAGATTTAGTAATATTAATGATAATCGAAGAAGAGGGAAAAAGAAATATGAACAGTTGCAATATGGTTATATAATGATTACAAAATCAGTATTGTGTGTTACTATTAACTGTAAGTTCAGAATACAACCTTGTAGTTACCACTGTGTCTGGATTATATTGTTGATGTTGACTTTCTGTGTTTCAGGTCAGTGCTCTCTCTCCCTGACAACAGTCATGAGGATTCCTCTGCAGTGAATACAGAAGTCTTCACCCAGGTGTGGACTACAGGGCGGTATCACTCTGAACATTCAACAACAAAAAGTCTTAGTATTCATTTGAAATCAGTCATGAAAAATATTTGTGTCAGTTTACCTTCGCAGTTCAGACATATAAAAGGCTTTCAAGATAAAACAAAAGAAAAGAATTCCATGATCAGTTATTGACAGAGCGGTTAATTTGAAAGCAGCATTGATTCTCGGAATGTGCTAGATATCTTCAGTGTTTACTTACTCATACAAAATGAGCACATCTGGGTCACACTGTACTTCTGTATCCTGTTCCTCTTCAAAACTTTGCCAGTTTAAGAGAATGTGCCCTAGCATCAGAGTGGAGCAAGGCTGCAGAACTGTTGAATGAGACCGACAGACACTATGGCTGTGTGGGGTTTGTTGTGCACAAGGCAGTGCAGGAGCAGCAGTGGGACCTGGTGCCGCAGCTGGTGGAGATGGGGCGTCCCTTCTGCCCTGAGGAACAGCCTCCTGCAGTCTGCCATGGCTCATCGTCATGTCCAGTGCACAGCGAAGCTGGTTGACCTTGGGGTCCATAAACACTGCAGAGAAGAGGGTATCCGACAAGAAATAGCCCAGCGGTCATGGTGACTTTATTCTGGAGGTGGTGAAGACTGTAAAAGATCCAGACCTGACGGACTTTGTTCTGAGAGTCTATGATGAAGCACCAGTGGCATCTGGTGTCAGAGCTGGTGAAAGAAGGACTGAGCATGGTGCAGATGGAGCACGTGTATAAGGAAGCCGTAACCTATAGACAGTGGACTTTGGTCCTTCAACTCCTGCGTGATGATGTCAATCCCAGTGAATGGATCGTTGACAGGTTGTTTCAAAAACAACATGGCGCATGCTCTTCTGGAACCTGTTTTCCAGCTGGTACAGTGAATGAAGGTCTGAAAGGACTGTTGTTGAAGGTCTCAGTTAAACATGGTCTGGGAGACTTCACATTACTCATCATACAGCATGAATCAGTCAAAGACAGGGAGCTGATGGAAGCCATGAAGTATGCTGTTCACTTTATGGATAAAAACAATTGTCCTCAAACTGATCAGAGATTGTCCAAGGAGCCGCCGTGTCTTCAAACAATTGTTTGTTCACCAGCACTGGAATGTGCTGCAATGTGATGGAATGGTTTCGATTGGGGTGTCTTGGTTGTTTATGGCTTTGTATGAAGGAGAGGAGAAGGACCTTGCGCTGCATGTGGCTGCAAGTTCTTCTCTCATAAAAAGCACCTTATTTTTGAATTTTGCTATCGTGAAAGGAATCAGTTTGATTTGAAGCAAATGAAATTTAGATATGCCTTGCGAAAGTTGCATGACTATTTTCGGTGTGGTTATTTGAAATTTATGGAGAAATTATACCAGAAGCGTAAAACTGAAAGATCAAAGTCAGATTGTTCTTTTTTTATTTTTCATGCCATTCGTCGAGAAGAATATGCTTTGCTTTTTAACATTTTGTAAACATGGTGTTTCAAGAAAAGATCTGAGATTTGCCACTTCTTGGCTCCTTCTGGGAGATCATGAACATTGTGACATCTTTTTTCAGCTCTGTCAGTGTCTTGGCAACAAGGACCGGAAGTGGCTACATAGGTATGCAGTCAGGCTTACTATGAAAGAGTACTTCACGCAAGTGTCAAACATCAGCCTGGAAACCTTCATTAAAGTGCTAACAGGCTGCTCTGTCGAAACCAACACTCGCTACATGTACAGAGAGGCCATTGAAAAATGTGTGGAATTTGACTGTGGTGATTGCTATGTGAGATTGTGTAAAGAATTTGTGCCCTGCAACGATTCAGATCTGGAGGATCGTTTGTCTGATTACTCCTCCGCAATTGAAAACAGACCACATTTCATTTCCAGGGTTTGTAAAGAACATATCGCCTTAAGCGATAGGTCTGTGGCTGATGAGCTCCTTCTCCTCCTCTTCCTTGTTATTGAGGAGAATGCTTGGAATGTCCTGCCTGATCTCTCTTCAGGTGCTAAGAAGTCATCATTTTCAGAAGTTTTTGAAATGCTTGATACATGCGTGTGTGTCGAATGCTGCGTAATCTACGCATATGGGCTGGCATTGCACCAGTTTTAGACCAGTGGATCAGGAGACTGATCCGGTGCAGGTACAGGATGTGGTGAAGTTTACACGTATAAGCACTAAAGCTTTGCAAAGGCCAAGCAGTGTGTCTGATCTGAAACAGTGGTGTGTGGACAATGGCCATGCCAACCTGGCCTTCTTCCTTGCCATGGTCAGTGAAGACTGGGAGCTCGTAGAAACGTTGCTCACTACAGACACCAGGCTGGACCTTCACCCTGGTATGCTCAGGGGGTCTGTGAACTTTGCTGCTGACAGTGGTGAATCTCTGCAGGCATTGCCATGCTAAGAATCTGTCCCATGAATGCTGAAATGGTACGTGCGTTTCGCCCATTTTATTCTCGAAGAATGCCTTTGCTGGCAAAAGCTTGTAAAGATCGAGGCCTTTTGGACTGGGCTCTTGTACTGCAAAGCTATAATTGGCCATATATACGAGAGAATCATGAACATTGTCAGAATCATATTGTCCTGGATTTCCTTGGAAAAAGCTGCTAGGGAAGGGAAATGGGACCTTTACGAGGGATCTTATGGAAAGAAGCTCAGATTCTGGGATTCTGAAGTGTGTCCTTCAGAGAGCTATGGAGAAAGGCCAGGTGGACATTGCTAAGGCATTAATTGGTCGAGTGGATCCAAGTAGTACATGTTTTAGAAGTATGAATATAACATGTTCTTACTTGTGGTAACACAAGTCTATGTTCTGCTGATGCAAAAATGAAGATGATCCATCTGTGTATTGAGTCAGGTCTCTCCACATTTCAAAGATACATACAGTTGGAGGAAAACACTGAAATGAAAAATGAAAACTGCCCAATTTCATGGGCCCTTGATATTGATAATGTAGAAATTATTGAAATTATGCTTGCCTGCGGAGCTTACTCTTACAAAAGACTGTATGAAATTGCAGATATCACCCCAAATGCAGAGCAAGTTAATAAGTACCAATTTAGGGGTGACTGAGAGGTGGAAGACTGGCTATCGATGCATCTTGAAGGCTGCCTGTGTACCTTCGCCACTGCTGCACATGGCTCGCTTAGTGGTGTCTCACAGCATTGGGTGTCGGCCAGGTCGTTCAAAGAGGATTGAAAGTTTGCCTGCTGCAAAATCCATCAAAAACCTCTTGATGTTCAGAGATGTTCTTTCCACCTTGGGACAGGAGATTTCAGTGAAGTGAAAATAGTTTGAAAAACAATGAGTGATTAAAAGAAAAATCCCAGTGGGCCATGGCAAGCTGAACAGCGTAGGGAAAAACCAACATTCATATATCGTACGCAAACAAGTTTTCACCAGAGGAATAATACCTAAATATTGTCAAGAGATGACAGATGCATCAGTAAAATGGTATGCATCATATTGTGTTTTCACCTATAATTTGCTGCCGAGTCAGTGTGCAAGTCGCCATATGAAAGCTCTCTATTGAAAATCAATTTGTGTCTACTCTTCAGTGACTGAAATCAATGTATAGTTGGTTGGCCTAAATCTGTATTCTTAATTCTTAAGTTAAGGCTTTCATTTCAAAATAGTCAAGTTCACAATGCTTTAGAAATAAATTTCAGAAATCAGATTGCTAAAATCGACTTCACAGTTCATTCAAAGCAGTGCAGAGTTCAATAAGCTTTAATGATATAGCTCAGTCAAGCTCCAGTGACCAGGTTGCGCTCTTAAGAATCAGATCATACTTTGTGGCAACTCTGCAAACAACCTAACTAGATCGTGGGCTTCAGTAAAATATGAAACTGTAATATGCAGTCTGTTTATGATCTGGATTTGCAAATCCATGGTTCGTTTAATTAAGAATAGTCTTTTAGAACCGCCCAGTTTGTGCATGTGAGGTTTGAGAGGTCTGTGATCAGACCACCATTGGTACTTGACCAAGGCTGATGTGGGGGGTGGGGGTATTTGGTGACCAACAGGATCCAGTTGCTTTGCAGTTGGGTCTTGTTGGTCTTGTGTAATCAAAGTAAATCTGTCAGCTGTCCGACTGGAGTGGTTTGGAGTAGTTTCATTGGTCGAGCAGTTTGGTACAAAAACACACTGTATGTACAGGGCTTACAGGCATTCAAGCTGTGTGATCCTTATACATTTATCCTGCCACAGCCTGACAGGAAATCCTGTGTGTTTTTACAGTATCAGCTGCAGCCCATCACTAGTCGCTCGGGTCTGTTAGTGATTTTCTATCATGCACTTAGCTGTGGCTGGTATGCGCCTGCCCTGAATGAAGCTTCCCATGCAGGCTAAGGTAGGCCAGTGAAAGAGTGGTGCTAATTTCGGCATGTGACAACTGTGGTGCGCTGTGTTCTTTAAAAAACATGACACTATTTAGTAGTTGGAAAAGTCATAGAGTAAGAAATATAAAACTTTTGGATGCTATACTTCTGAAGCGATCTTTCAGATGACTTGAAATTACAAATCTGTTTCTGAAAAGGTGATACAACTCTCAAAAACTGAATTACCTTTGCCATCAATTGCCAGAGGCATTTTTAGCAGCTTTATGGATTTTTATAGACACTCCTGCGCCCCCTCTCCTCACCCCCATTCTCAGGCTGCCATGTTGGTCAGGCAGGACTTTCTGTCGATGGGAACTCCCAAGCACTCCTCATAGCCACTGCCTTCATAGGTAATCCATGTCTCTCTCAGAGAAATCCTCTGCACTGTCCGAATTCCAAAGCATGTCTTCCTACAGGAGTATGAATGGCTCTTACTCCTATGTGGGAGCAACAAAGTTTTATGTTGTGACAGACTCCCCCCAGTGCTTTTGCGTCAGGAATATCCAGTTCCCAGCAAAAACCTCTCGATGGTGTAGTCATTTTTTCACCATGGAAAGTCTTTAGCAGGCAAAAATCTGAACCAGGGTGCTGTCTCGGGCGAGGGCCACCTCCTCCTCCTCCCTGCTTCCCTTCTGGATGTTGCACAGAGAGCTTCCATGAGTCTGTAGCTCCTCCCCCTTCTCCCTCCCCTCACATCCCTGAGAAGCACAATCAGGACTCCCCAGTACTTGGGCTGAAGGATGAATGTCATTGATAAATCTGCCGACTTTTATTGATTAAAAAAAAAATTCCTTTCTGTGAAAGAAAGTGTTTGTGTCTATTGGCAATATCACACATGGGCCTGTGTATGTACTGAGTGCCAGTCAGTAAATTCACATTGATTCACAAGAATATATTGTTTAAAATGTAATAGCTTGCAGACTTCTGCCAAGTCTGTCACCTGTGGTTTGTTTACATTAACATTCCATGGCAGGGCATTGTTCCCTGGTCTGGACCCTTGGAAGTGAAAGTGCGGTCACTGAGAATATTTTCATCAGGTGGAAGGATTAGAAAAGAGAGGAGCTCGTACACTGGTTCCACTTCTCACAATTATCGTTATCTGAGGGGGCTTACTTGGTAGGTTTGAAGTGCATGTTAGATCAGGATGGACATAGCCGCAGCAAACTCATTGGAAGATGGGCAACGCACTGTCTCATATGGTGGATTGCCTCTTGACAACCTGACGGTGATTGGCCTCTGGTGCTGAAGAACTTTGGGTGTGGCTGTGTGTAGTAGAGCAGGTATTGGTGACATGGGAGTGATGCAACTTTGAGAGAATGGAAGATAAGATTTTGTTGAAAAAAAAAAAAAAAAAAAAAAAAAAAGAGAGAGAAAAAAAAAAGGGACAGTTAAAGAAATGGGACCAACAATGACAGACAGTGGTTAGTTTTACAGATTGTGGCTCACAGGTAATGGGTTTGAACCCTTTCAGATCTATTATCATTGTGGAATTAAAAATTCTACTGCATGTTTTTGAGTGCACTGTGGACAAGGATAAAAAAAATTTGGGCTTCATTTGAAGTAAAATTTCAGCCATCTAATGGATGTATCTTTGAAAATGTTGTTCCAGTTTCCTGACCAATACAGGTGATTGTTTTTTTATCAATCATCTCGTGTGTATGTCTCAGAATGTGGTGGCCCCGTCGTGTCCTGCTGTCTTGGTGATTGCGATTTTGATTTCTTCCAACATCCATGCTGTGGCAAAGGTACGAGTAGGAAGGGTCCTTTGTGTCAGCATGGTGATGTGACCTAAGCAAAGGTCATTCCGAAGCACTTTGTAGTGACATTCTATGCATGTGTGTGTGTGTGTGTGTGTGTGTGTGTGTGTGTGTGTGTGTGTGTGTGTGTGTGTGTGTGGTGTAAATGGAAACTTCATCGTGTGATTTGTCACCGACTATGTTGTCAACACTTGCTACTGAATGATATACAAAACCACTCGGATTGTGCGTTTTGCCACATGCATTGTTTCAGCATTTCAAGTTAGTTAGGTTTGTATGTTTTACACTGCAAACATCACCAGTAGCATTCGCTGAAAAGTGCGTGTGTGTGTGTCTTGCCGCTGTTTTGTCTTTAGTTTTTTTTTTCAACATGAAGTTGATTTGATTATGTTTTCACCATTGGGTATTTTGTCGACACATAAAGTAAACTGGAATGTGTTTTGTTAGTGGTTATTTGTCAGCGCCTAGTAAATAAGATGGAGTGTTTTTTGCTCTCCTGATTTTGATCCTACCACTTTGTGTGTGTGTGTGTGTGTGTGTGTGTGTGTGTGTGTGTGTGTGTGTGTGTCTGTGTGTTATTTATACAAGGATCTTTACTAAAATACATAGTGTATTTCATGGATCTCTTCTAAATTCATCATGTGTGTGTGTGTGTGTGTGTGTGTGTGTGTGTGTTTAAAATTTGTGATATAGATGTACACTATTTTCTTTCAATTTTTATTGATAAGGAATTCATGATTCTGGAGGTAAGTATTGGAAAACCAACAAAACAGTTCTTGTATCCCTCCCCCCCTCAAAAAAAAAAAAAAAAAAAATGATTAGTCAACTAAACATTTGACAAAAATGCACTGGGTCATATGTGGTACTGTCCATGGTAATGAAAGAACAAATTTTGACAGTTTTTTTATGTGTCTGTGTGTGAAGCAAGGGTCACAATGGACCTTTACTTAACTTCCCTTATTAGCATAATTTCCTTGCAGACTGATTGAGTGTAATTTCTTTGCAGACCACAAGAAGACAAGACACAAGTTTACTAGACCTTCAAATGACGTTTTTATGTTTGTTTTAAGTGTAAATGAAATATGTCACAATCAAGCACAACTGTCCATTTAAAAAATCCAAGGATCAAAAGGAATACTTAAATCATTGATGATGATTATGTATAAACTAACCCTGATGGTTAAAATTTGTTTTTCTACCTTTCATGTAAATAACCGAAAGAGTGTTATGCAAAATTCAGCTTGTCTTCATTAGACTTGAGAAGGTCATTTCGAAGTCTTGCATACTGATAATCACATTAATAAAAAAAATTTTCTTCCTTTTTTTTTTTGTTTTTTTTTTTTCTTTTCTTTTTTGTGTGTCCAAATTTATATGCTTTTTACTGATTCCCAAAATATAAGCATTCCTTGCACACTCAGCATCTGAAGTTGGGTTCATTTTCATATTTGGGATTAAATGCTTTCATGGGACAAAAAAGGTACGGTGCAATGTTCCTAAAGCACATTGGGTTTGAAAGAAGAGTCAATAGAGGGAGCCTATCCCAGCGAAAATAATTTACAATAAGATATGACTTTTGTATAGCAGCAAAGCAATCAGACAAAAGTACATGATAAAATGTGCAAACATAACTGTCAGTATCAGTACTTGTTTTGACCTGTTGTGTTACAGATAACCTGATAGTGTTGTGTTAACTGATTATTTGTAGAAGTCCACAGCTGATAGTGTTGTTAACTGATTATTTGCAGAAGTCCACAGCTGCATCCTCAGTTCTTCATGCATCCAGTTCCAAATGTGAAAGCTGTGAACAAGAAATAAATTATGGAAACTTTTATTTTGAAATATGGAACCTTTATTTTCAGTTGCTACTTTGACAGTGAATTAGAAAAATGTCAGAATTATTAAAATATCATGGTCCAAAACAAAGTAAGTTCATGAGAATAGTTTTCATTGTGTTCAAAGAGCTTACTGAGGTGAAAGTTCTAGGAATAGCCAAATTATAAAAAGCTTTGACACACACTCTTAACGTATTGAACATGAAAATTGTGCATTTTTTGCACAGTTGGACATGTAATTTCTTGTGTTGTGCATCTTGCCACTGAATATTGTGATAATAAATTAAGTTAATTGAATTGGCACTTGGTGTGCACCCTCATGTGAACAAGTAAAGCTTATGGAAACTTTCTTTGAAATTCGTAAGTATATCTAGTTAAATGGATCATGTGCTTTTTACCCAGGAAATTTCAGATAATTGATCCTGTCTTGCCTCTGAATTTTTGTCAAAGCATGAAGTTAACTGAACATCTGGCCTAGTATTTTGTCAATATATGAAGTTAGCTGGGTTTTGTGTTTTTTCAAAAGGAAGTATTTCTGATACTTGGTTGTGTTTTGCTTCAGGATGTTCGTCGAAGCATGAAATTGATTGGTTTGACCGTCTGGCCTGGTTTTTTTTTTTTTCTAGTATTTTTGCCTTGATACATGAAGTTAATTAACTTTTTTTGCCATGCTGGGTGTTTTTTACCAGTTTGATACATTGGATGAATTTGATTTGTTTTCACTCGGGGAAATTTTTTATTAACTGATTGTATCTCAGGGAAATTTATAAACTGATTGTATGGTCCCCACCATCCCCCAGTCCCTTGATTGTATCTTATCTCTCTGGATTTTTGTCAGTGCGTGAAATTACTTGGATTGTGTGTGTTACCACTAGGTAAATTTTTTTGTCAAGAATGAAGTAACTTATGATGTGTGTCCAGCCACTTAGATGGGTGTAGTTCATAAAGATTGTCTTTCTACTGGGTGCTAGTTCATAAAGATTGTCTTTCTGCTGGGTGCTAGTTCATAAAGATTGTCTTTCTACTGGGTGCTAGTTCATAATCAGCACATGAAGTTATTTGCTTTGCATTTTCCTAATGCATTTGTGGATCATGAAGTGAAATTGGATCGTGCCATGCTGCTGGGTATTTCACTGGATGAAGTTCACTTGTTTGTCATGATTCTTGGGTGTAAGCCAGTGCATGAAGTCTTTTCGACTGGTTTGAACATTTTGATACTGGGTATATGGTGGTGCATAAAACTTTGATTTTGATGGCAGCATGCCTCTGAATGTTTGACTGTACATGAATTAGATTGTGTGTTGTCATGAGACATTTCGTCAAGATGTTAAATAAATAGTGTCTTGCCACTGGGCATTTTTCAATGCATAATTGTTAGGTTAATTTGGCTCTGAGTGTGTTGTATGAATGAAGTTAACAACGTGTCTGTACAGGAAGTTAATGGAATGTATTTCTTGGCACAGAGTGTTTGTCAAGACAAACTGCACTTCTGTATGCATTCCACCTAAAGTGCGCAAAGCCCATACATGTTTATTATATTTCTCACATAATTCTTAAACAAACATATGAAATACATGATGGATCTCAAAACGCTCTTTTTTTCCACCAGCTGCCATGGTGAAGCGGTTAGCATCGCGGACTCGCAGCTGGTAGGTCGTGGATTTTATTCCCATCAGAGCCATGTGGGATTTTTATGCATTGATCGGCTCCTACCCAGAGTTCAGTTTGCTACGGGCTAAACTGGGAAGACTGGGACCACAGAGTTGAGTTTCATCCACTTAATGGGTGCATCTGTGAGAGTTTCTCAATTTCCTGACCAACACAGCAGGCGTCTCAGAGACCTGATTGACGCTGGGATCTATTATGAAAGTAAGTGTAGAGTGCAGCTCTGTCATGCAGTCTCAGACTGGAATGGAAATCCGTAGCATTATCTTCATCATCCTCATTCTCGTTAATCAGCATTTAAAAGAAAAGTCTCAAATTCTGTGGACCTTCATGCCCTGCTGTTGTGGTGACCTCGTTGCCCTCTCCATGCCTGTGGCCTTGGTTTGATTCCGTCAGGGTCACCGGTGTCAGCAACTTCATGTTTTATGTTATATTCGTACATTTCCATGTCACATTTTTTTTCACATGGAATTGCTTACAATATGAACACTACGGCATGCATGAAGACTGATTTCTCAAAAAGGTCAGCATTGTTTCATTTCACACAGTGGTGCGATCGGGTCAAGGTTTAATGGCAAATGAAATGCCAGCTCACAGTCATGTCATGAATGATACATTTCACTAATCAAAGGGAGAGAAAAAAAAAAAAAAAAAAGGGGGGGGAAAAAAGCGACCCCCGTCCTCTTAATTAATTCCCGTTTTATGTGCTCCAGTTTGAATTCATATAGATTCTTCGATGGAAACAAACATGCATTAACGTTTTCCTTTGTTGGAAGAGTGCACTTCCTTCTGACCAGATTTGATCTTGGGACAGACACAATATACACATCCACACCCACCCCAGCAGGAAATCGTACAGCTTGAAGCTTGTATACAAGACAAAGGTCATCAAAAAAAAGCAGCTTTAAGGCATCCCCTATACAGCTAGAAAAGGGAATAGAAAAGGGAAAGGGTCGGTAGTAGAGAAAAGAGATGGCACAACTTGTACGTGAATGGAATACAGAACAGTTTACGGTATTTCGATTGAAATATTGATACACCATCATAATAAAAAAAAAAAAAAAAATCGAATGACAACAGGAATGAACAGCTACAGTCCATTCCAAGTAACATACAGCATTCAAGTGACGTGATATTAATTGTCCCAGAAGAAAAACGTGTTGAGACTTCAGAGCGAAGAAAGAATGGATAAACACACAAGAAAAAAAACACACGAAAAAAGAAAGCACCCTCCTCAAAGAAGACAGTCAAAGATGATGACAGATACAGAACTTATCCAGAACATTGGAAAAAAATCTTATTCAGAAAAGCACCCCTGGTGTCCCCATAGTCTTAAAAACAAACAAACAAAAAAAAAAAAAAAAAAAAAAAAAAAGGGGGGGGGGGGGGGGGGGGGGGGGGGGGGGGGGGGGGGGGGGGGGGGGGGGGGGGGGGGGGGGGGGGGGGGGGGGGGGGGGGGGGGGGGGGGGGTATTTGAAAAAAAAAGGTGTACAGACGGGAAAGACGGAAACATTCACTGTTCACTGCTCATTTTGACTATTCAGCATCATGGGTTTGGGAGTAAGATACATCAGTCGCATTCGAGAGATGCTGCTGCACGTCATATATTTCTAATTAATGAAGCGCAGCTAATTCACAACAACAAAACCACATCTAGAGTATCCTATAACACGAAAATCACCGAACCCCCCACTTCCTAATAAAAAGAATTCATTGAACCAGAGAAAAAGTTCCATCAGTGTAATTGGAGACTATACTGATCGATTTGTGGCTCTTCTTTTCAGAGAAACAGAGAACTAAAATTATCAGCACACTGAATCACGCCATCTTTTAGCCCATACTACTGTTTCTGCTAAAAGCCCAGCAGATCACACCGGGCCACTTTATGGCTGTTACCTTATAGCAACAACAACAAGTGACTGCTCAGCCATGGGGGAAAAACGGGCCTGATTCTGGTTGGCCCGGTGGATACATCATTGCTTTCGTAATCAGATGATCAAGTGTTCAATACTGGCCTGAGACCGTCGGGTTGGAGCAGATTTTTTCTATCCACATCTGGGCAGTTTCCAGCCCCCTTGAGTCCTTGGAACGAGACTCTGAATCGAAGGTTTTTGTGCATTAAAAAGAAAACTGCAAACGTTATATTTCATCCCACCCTTCATTGGAGACTATGCCTGTCGGGCGGATGGCTTTTCCACTCCATCCTAGCCCCAAACCTCCCATCCCCTCCGACCCACCACCATCCCTCCAGCCCATGCACAGGGTGCAGTGTCGGGACATCATCTGCAAAGAACAAAAATTGTCACCATTAAGGGTCCTGGTGTACGCATGAAGTCCACCGTCGCTCCACCTTGGGTGAGGGTAGGGGAAGCGGCCGCAAACAAATAAAGAAGTCAACACATAGCTGTGTCTAGCGCCTGAGTAATTACCCGTGGTTCATTACACTCGGTGTCAACACAAAAGTAAACGATTCATCACGAAGGATGTCAGTACAAACTCTCTCTCTCTCTCTCTCTCACTCTCACACACACACACTCTCTCTCTCTCTCTCTCTCTCTCACGCGTGCGCGCGCGCGCGCGCGCGCGCACACACACACACACACACACACACACACACACACACCACAGCGGAACGAACAGTGCTGCTTCATGTCCACACGTTACCTCAGAAGTTAGATACAAGAGTGCAACTTTGTCCATATGTTAAAAACTGTATGAAGAGAAAAGATTTTCAGGAACAAAGACGCGTGAAAGGTCCAAAGTAAAGACAAAACGGATGACAGTGAAAGAGGATAAACAGTTGATACGGACAGAAATGAGGAAATTTTGAGCAAGGGTAATGCAATGCTGAAAAAGCTCCAGGGGATAATCAAGGAACAAACCCAGCCAGCCATTCCAGACCATACCAGATGATCAAAAAATGACAGCATGAGAAATCGCTAAAGTGAATTTATAAAAAAAAAAGAAAATCAGTTTTAAAAAAAACAAAAAAAACATTTGAATTGGAGTTCACGAGTATCCATGGAAATTCCTTTGGAATTTTTTTTTTTTTTGTTGTTGATCTATCTCTCCTCTTTCACTGAAGACATTTTATTTATCGAGTTGGCAAGAGTGATCTGCAATATGATAAAACCATATTCTATGCTCTGTTCAAGATAAGAGATGAAGATGCACCGACACCCTGATGTCACATCATGTGCAGAACAGGCCAGCACTCTCCATGTCACTTGATCCAGCAGACTGGTCAAAGCTGCCGTCAAACGGGACCTGTAGCCTGGACCTGCATCCTATCAGCTCTGACGCCTGTCCAGCTGGATCGCTTTCAATGAACTAGAGCGAAAGACTGTGCGTTGATCATTAGTACAATCGCGTTTAGTACAAACAGATCCGCATGGCCCGAACAGTTTCTCAAGTTAATTGCTTATGCATGCTCTCTCTCTCTCTCTCTCTCTCTCTCTCTCTCTCTCTCTCTCTCTCTCTCTCTCTCACACACACACACAAAACACTTTTCCAGGCTACCAACAAAATTTGCGATAAACGTTGCAAAATTACTCGATCAATGTGAAAAAATATGTAAATTTCAACACAAAACCGAAGGCTGTCTCCACTCAGGGAAAACAATCCTGAATAATAAAAAGAAAAAAACTCTTACTAAATAGACTCATACTATCATATTTATCTATTAATAACTTTAATGTGTGACCATGGTACACTTAACACTTGCTTCTCCTCTGCAGGTGCAAATGTAGCTAAAAAGAACAACAACAACAACAACAGCAAATTAGCGGAATGCATACTGATAAGGCCTTTTCATAGCCAACCATTGAATTAAGATGTCACGCAGTGTGACACAGAATTGTAAAGGCTGTAATCTCCGGTTCATGCTTTCCGCAAAATTCTCTTAGTAAAAAAAAAAAAAAAAAAAAAAAAAGGGGCGACAAGTCACTAGTGTTGAGGAACCAATCTACAAATATGTCCTGAAAAATGAGCCTTTCAGGGCTCCTGTTCATGCGCACAAACTTCATATTTTGAAAATACGCTTCTGGCGTCAGTTTGCACAATCTGCCTAATTTAACCCGGGAAAAAAAAAAAAGCAAAACATCACCTCCAGAGAAGCTCAAAGTGACGTGACAGCCTCCAGAAAATCAGTCTCATGTTTTATTTTCCATGGATGAAACAACAATAAAAAAAAAATAAAATAACGAAAAAAAAAGAGAAAAAGAAAAATTATTCCTTTTCCAATCTGTTTTATTTTGTTTGTTTCTTTGCCTTCGTTTTTTTCTATTTCTTTCGGTTCCCCTCACCCCCCCCCCCCCCCCCCCCCCCCCCCCCCCCCCGCTTGTATGTAAAATTCCTTTGTAAGGTCAGCATGTTCTGTGCCACACAGATGTGTTCAGTGCATGCAACTTATCTAAAGCTAGCTTTTCCTTATTGTACTTAAACTGAACTTGTGATTATCTTGATGCGACTGCTGTTGATAAGCTGTCCATAGTCAAAAGATTTTGTGATTACGCCGTGCCAACATGCCTGTTATGAAAATAAAACTTTCATTACAAGGGGGGCTGGGGAGGAACAACAACAACATGATGATGATGATGATGATGATGATGATCATCGTCATCATCATCATCATCAACAACAACAACACCAACAACAACAACAATAATGAAACGGGGTGGGGGGTGGGTGGGGGGTCCCAATATAACTTGAAACCTGCATGATCATGCTAATAAATGAAATTAAGGTCCCACACACTGGAAAGAGAACTCGAAAATACCGATTTGAAATAAAGAACACAGATGATGAAAAGTTTGTTGCGGTTTCTGACTGAAAATGAAAAGGATTTCGATGTAATTTAAAAAAAAATGGCAATGTGTTATTTGATACGCATATTCAAATGTGCAGTAAATAAAGCAGATGGAAAGACTGGAATAATAAGATATATTGGTTCATAAATTAATAAATATCTAATCTTCAATATAAAGCATTAGTTGGGCTCTTTTTGGAGAATGGAAATACAGTGTGACACCCCCAGGGTTAAGAGACAGTTCTCTGAAATTGGTTACTGACAAAAGAAATAACAAATCAAGAAATGATGTAGTTCCTGGGTTTGCCTTCTTTAAAGGCAGCAAGAGTTGGGGGGACTTCTTTCAAGTCTACAAAATTTTCAACCAGACAGATCAGTTCTAGTCATTTACTTTGTTTACCACTACTTACTATCATGCAAAAATAACAAAAAGAAACAGAACTGACAAATTCTTCAAGCAAAGTTGCTTTTTATGTATATAATTTAGTGATGGAATGACTGACTAATGGAACAATCTAACAGAACCCACTAAACGTGCACCCAGTGTGAACATTTTCAAAACTTCTGCTGACTGACTAGAGTGAAATTTGAAAAGAACTGATGAAGAAAAACAGACATATGGACTAATAGAGTGGTTGAAAAAAAAAGAAAAAAAAGAAAGAAACAAAGAGAATGAACTGCCCCTTACCCCTCCCTCTCACCCCTTCTCCTTATCCATGCCCACTGACCTTGCAGGGCAAGGCAACATGGTGGAGAACATCCACAGCATCAGACGTAGGGAGTGATGTGAAGGGCACCGTGTCACTGGTTGTGGGCCACCAGCTCTCTGACCAGTCCCCTTCTTTGCTGCTCAGTGCACATCGGAGACAGCCGCCTGACAACCAGGGTCCCACTGCTGCTCCTGCACTGCCTTGTGCACAACAAACTCCATACAGCCATAGTGTTTGTCGGTCTCATTCAACAGTTCTGCAGCCTTGCTCCACTTGTTTCATCCATGTGCTAGGGCACATTCTCTTAACTGGCAAATTTTTGTGACGTGACGCTTGACAACGCCATCCCATCAGTCCCACTAAAACACCAAACCAAAAAAAAATAGATTTCAAATCTATGTCCACTCTCCCCTCTCAACCGCCCCCCCCCCCCCCCCCCCCCTCTTTCTTGCTTGGGACAGTGCGCAAGGCCCGACTGACACGATCAGTGACACAGGAAAAATTGCGTCATGGTAAATGCGTGCCGCCTTTCGTTCTTATCAGCCTACCTCCCCTCTCCTCTCTCAACCCTCCCTCCCCATGCTGTACGATACAACGCAGCGTGGGAGGCGTTCTAACAACAGCCCGTCTCCCCCCCCCCCCCCCCCCCCCTCTCTCTCTCTCTACCCCGCGACACAAAGGCATGTGCCGCGCTCTCCACCACCTCACCACCTCCACCCCCCCCCCCCCTTCATCCCTACCCGCCCCGTCCTCGCAGGCACCTGCACGTGCTCGCGAACACCTATGCGGACGCATAAATTAGCTGGGGCTCAACGGTCAGCTATACACGGATGCATAAATTATCCCGTGCCGAATAGGATCAAACAATTTCCGAGGCGATTGGTGACTAGACTAAATCCCTCCCCTCTCACCCCCCTGATGGGTGAATGACGGTTTGTCGAAATTTGATTCGGCAAGCAAGAGGTTCATATACTAGACACACACAGGCGCAATTTCACTGACCCCTCAGGACTGCCTGTAGACACGAGCAGAGGAAGACAAAGGGAGAGAGGCCTAGGAAACTCTTGGTAACTCCTTGATCTCAAGTCATTCCCTGTTCATTCCCAGGAAAAGTGAGTTGGAACTCTGTTTTACATTTTTGAATCTATGTATTGATTTTATGTATGCTGTGTGTGTTAGCATTGTAACTTTGTACAAATGCTTAGCAACATTTATCAAACTGATGAATGATTATTTTGTGTAGTAGTTTGCTTGCCATCATATGGCAAAAGCTCTCTCCCAGTGGTTTGATTCTTTGTTAACAATCTGACCACTGCTCTTTGTGTTCACCCTGACTTTTGTCAGTATGCAACCTGTCTGTTAAGATAATAATTCAATGATTAATTTTGATCAGGAAAACAGTATGCCTGTGCTAGGTAAAAACTGCTACTCTGATTTATAAATACTGGTGATTATTGGAATGATTTGTAGTGTGTGACTTTAAGTCTACACCACATGTGTACTTGGACTAAGCATAGCCCAAGTCAGTGTGATTTGATTCATATGAAACATGGAAGAGTTGTCTAACTAAAACTGTAACATTGTATTACTGTCTCCTACCCTTTTGTAAACTTAACTTAAACCTTTAAACAAAAGTGGAGGTTAATAGTTATAGCAGAAACTCTACCATAGAGAAAACTTTGCTGGCTGAGTCTCACAACCCTTCTGAAAGACAGAGGAAAAGGGTAAATGTGTGCACTCGACAGGCCAGCCACCAGATTCTCATCTACAGATCAAGTTCTCTTTATCGCAGAACTGGGATCCTGGTCACGCTACGCATTGCGACTGAACCAGGAGCTGGGACTTCGCCAGAAACCAGGGCGACACCAGACAACAAATCTACACCAGTGGGGCAGTCACCAGCCACAGGAGAGAACAACTGTCTTCTCCGAAGCAAAGCTAAGTTTGCTTACCACCTGGACTCAAACCCATCAGACCCTTACCCTCACTTTATGATGAAACAGTGAGAACCTGTCTATGGTATTAGCAAGCAGGGTGGATGTATAATAACCATATACATATACATTCAGTGTAACTTAGACAGAACCCCTGTATGCCAACTTAAGCTTGCTGCACAGAGTGCCAGCGAGTAAAGTAGGAGTGAGGAAGGACCCCCCTCATTGTGGTAGTCCAATGAGAACTGAAACACAGCCTATGGAAGTGTCACGCCATTTCTTATCTATGTATAAGTAATAAAAGTTGATGTGTGAAAGTGCACTTAACTTGTGTCAGTTCCCTGTTGTTCAATCGAATGTTGAATGTTTGAACTTCTCTCTTCATTCTGTATCTCGGAGCTATAAGTACTTTTAATTAATAGTACAGGCCTAAGGAAAATTATCTCAGAGCCATTCTTCCGTATTTTATTACTACCCGGAACAAATAAAAATTTTCTTCGATGACTAGTACCGGAAAGTTGCTCCTTCCACCACTAGTAAGAGAGACGGGTGTAGGTGAGATGTAAGATAATTCTCATAGAGAAATTATTCCAAGTCCTTCCCCTAGAGGACCCACCTACCGAAAGTCAACATCAACAACATAATCCAGACACAGTGGGGAACCGTTGTCCTACACCCTGGTTCTGACGTCACTGCATTGGTAGCTCCTCATAGTGCAGTAATTGTCATCAGGCCAAGGGGGAAAAATGTATCACATTACCCAACTGAACTTAAAGTTTGTCATCAATATTATACTTCTTTTTTTTTTTTTCACTGGTGGAAAAAAACACACACACACACACACACACACACACACACACACAAGTTGTGGTTGAAGACCAACAAAGCAGACAACGGAAGTGTGGAAGTGGCAAGTAGCCTACAGTGTGCATGTAGGAATAGGTTAAAAACAGGAGTGCAGTATGTTGTTTTCAACATGTTCTGCCTGACATATTTTTCTAAGAAATGGTTTCCAAAACTATTTCATGCATGAACTCATTTCAAGACATCCTCTTGTCTGAATAAACTGATCTACAAGTCTGACATTTTGCATGAGTGAGTGAACGGTCTGCTTTCTCGCAGTTGCTTCTCATGACGACTGAGGTGCTTTACACACGAGAACTGAAGTGCCTTGCTTCATATTCTTCAAATGACTGATTTAAAACTTCATTTCCATTTCAAATCAATACATCCCGTTACCACTTTGTCTTCAGGGAGGAACAGAAACATGCATACAATAATTAGTCTGGTGGATTTCAATGATAATACCATTGTGCACCAGTCAAGCGGTTGGTAGTGTGGTCCAATTGATAAACAAAACACAATTTTCGTCTTCAAGTGGTTGCATCGAAACCCCACTTTTCAAAAAAAATGAAGCCATGAAGGCCATGCTTCTCTCTCTCTCTCTCTCTCTCTCTCTCTCTCTCTCTCTCTCTCTCTCTCTCTCTCTCTCTCTAACATTTCATACTTAGCCATCTGTCCTTTCTTTTCTTTTTCCTTTTTTTTTTCTATTGTTGCTCACATTAAATGTCTCGTATGTTGCAACATCATGTTCCTTAACTTCGTGTGTGTGTGTGTGTGTGTGTGTGTGTGTGTGTGTGTGTGTGTGTGTGTGTGTGTGTGTGTGTCGTCTTTTCACTAAAATGATATTATTAGTCAGAGAAAAATTAGTGGGGCAGAGGGTGGTGATGAAAGACACTATGGAGGAAGGATGTTGCATGTGTGTGTGTGTGTGTGTGTGTGTGTGTGTGTGTGTGTTCTCTGATAAAAGCAAAAGAAAAAAAAGTATGGATTGGGGCGGGTGATTTAAAAATGTCCTTAATCAGGTGTTCAAGTAGTTCGAGAATTTCATTTGTTGCATGAACATTTATTTTTAGTATTTAACTTTTGTCCACAAATGCGTGAAATACTTTTGGTGTAGACCCCTACTTAGTTTCAAAGACATCGATTTTCCATCCATACATGAGGGATAGTATTTCCTTATTGATTTTTTTTTTTTGTCGGTTAATGTCACAGATTTAACACTTCTGTACTTATTGTCATATTTTTGAAGACGTTTTGGAACTGCTGCCAAGCTTATGATTGTCTTAAACTACAATTTTCTTGCTCCCACGATGAAATAAATACACACCCATAACTTTAAATGAATGCTGTCTACGACACCCATCAGCTAGCAGAAATGACAACACAGAGCACACACACATAAGAAAACAACAACAACAAAAAAAACAAGGAGACTGGGTGTCGTAAACCGCATTCGTTTGGAGTTACGGGCGTGTATTTATTTCATCATGGGAGGAAGAGTTACACTACTTGTTTTTTTTTTACTTTTTATTGTTTTATGCCTTATTTTGAGAATTTGGAAAATAATTTCCTTGAAACAAAAATGGAACATAAATTTAAAACAATGTTTAACTGATTCTAAATGATATGACCCTCTATTTACTGCTTTGTTAATTTTTAATGTTTCTTTTAACATAAAAGAAAAACTTAAACCAGCAAACAGTGATCTCTGTACCGAATAATATTTGAATGTGTAGCAGCGTGCTCAAGAGAAGAATTATTACACACGCACACATCGAAAAATCTATTTTCGTAAGTTGATTTACCACGTATGCTTTGACACGGTAAAAAATAAATACTGTTGGTTTACCACGTATATTTTGACACGGTAAGAAAAAAGATTGTTACTAATTAAACAGCATTTAGCTGATTCGAAATTGATATCTAATAAATATACATACAAATTATGTCATTTTGGGGTGTAAACTGCCAATACTTGTCGTCTCTTGCCCAAGATCTGTAATATGGAGTCACAAAGGTGTTGCAGACAGACCGAAAGTCGATCTCCTTGATGAAATCGACAGAATCCCAAATGAAAAGTAATAGCGAGTTTTCCTGTTGAGGAATAGCTTAATGAACGACCATATCGATTTCTGAATTTACGGAGACGTATACAAACTTTGAGCTTAATGCCTATAACATATTGCTACTATACACATACTACGTCACTCTTTTTCATACAACTCGTTCGCTGTCGATGGCCTATATAGCTTTTTGCATGCACTTTTTCTATCGTTTAGACATTTTTTTTAAAATCAGTGTTGCGAAACAGTCGGATGTCGCACACTACGCTTTTAAGTTCCTGTGCAAGCTCCGAGTGAATGCTATATCACAACAGCGAAAGAACTGTGTGTGTTTTAAAGACTTTTTCGGCTAGGTTTTTTTTTTTTTTCGAGTTCTTTCCATCCATATTATAAGCTAATAAGCTTCAATACTTGGATCCAGGCAAATTAGGTCAAACATGTACCACTCTGCATTTGCTTAGAGAAAAAATAAACGGCGAATCAAAAGATCCATCCATTGAAACATGTGTGTACTCAAATCATGAAACCGAGTTGTGTTCGTGTCGAAAATGGCATGGCAAGATAAAAATGTGAGATCTGACTTTGATTGGTTTGGCATCTTGTACAATTCCCTCATAAATCCACAAGTCATCAGGACTATTCCTGCAACTTTCTCAAAGTATGCTCATACCTGACTTGCTTCAAATCAAACTAATTTATTTCACACCTACAAAATCAAACATCATGTTCCCCATGATCAAACACTTGTTGCTGCTATGTGCAATGCAAGGATTTTCTCTTCTGCTCCATATAAAGTTTGAAAGAGCCAATACACCTCATCCCCTATCCTTACATCATATTCAGATTCCACAGGATGCAGATTCTCCTTCTAGTGCTGGTGAACAAACAACCGTTTGAAGACACAGCGGTTCCTTGGACAACCTTCGATCAGCTTGAGGAAAAGTGTGTTTTATCCAGGACAGCATACTTGATGGCTTCCATCAGCTCCCTGTCTTTGACTGACTCTCGATGTATGATGAGTAATGTGAAGTCTCTCAGACCATGTTTAACTGAGACCTTCAACAACAGTCCTTTCAGACCTTCATTCACTGTACCAGCTGGAAACAGGTCCAGAAGAGCATGCGCCATGTTGTTTTGAAACAACCTGTCGACGATCCATTCACTGGGACTGACATCATCACGCAGGAGTTGAAGGACCAAAGTCCACTGTCTATAGGTTACGGCTTCCTTACACACGTGCTCCATCTGGATCATGTTCAGTCCTCTCTTCACCAGCTCTGACACCAGATGCCACTGGTGCTTCATCATAGACTCTCTAAGGACAAAGTCCGTCAGGTCTGGGTCTCTTACAATCTTCAATACCTCCAATATGAAATTACAGTTACCGCTGGCTATTTCTTGTCGAATACCCTCTTCTCTGCAGTGTTGATTGACCCCAAGGTCAACCAGCTTCGCTGTGCACTGGACATGACGATGAGCCATGGCAGACTGCAGGAGGCTGTTCCTCAGGGCAGAAGGGACGCCCAGCTCCACCAGCTGCAGTACCACGTCCCACTGCCCCCCTTGCACAGCACGTTGACACAGCCACTCGGACATGTGCCCCTGCTCCCCACTTTTCAGCAACCGTTTTACCCATGCCCATTGACCTTCCTGGGCAGCACGGTGGAGAACATCCACAGTATCAGACCTAGGGAGTGATGTCACCAGTTGAAGGGCACCATGTCACTGGTTGTGGGCCATCAGCTCTCTGACCAGTCCCCTTCTTTGCTGCTCAGTGCACATCGGAGACAGCCTGACAACCAGGTCCCACTGCTGCTCCCACACTGCTTTGCGCACAACAAACTCCACAAACTGCAGCGGTTCATGTCATTTATTAAGTTCTGCAGCCCTTCTCTCTGTCCACCTGCCTGCTGGACGGACACATTCTCTCAGCGGGCGACATGCTGACGGTGAACTGGACCTCGCAGTGCACTGTGACCTGTGTGTGCCCGTTTTGTTCGCTGAAGTCCATGCCAAGACCGACTCCTGTTGGACCCCCAACGCTTGCTTCTTTGGTTCTCTGTGAATCTTCAGACTGACGTCACCCTGTGGTCAAAACTTGAGTGAATACTGACTGCTCATGAATCACGGCCATCATCAAGGAAAGCCTTTGCCGAAAACAGAGAAGTTAAACTGGTCAGCCATTCCATCTAGACACAGTGAGTAATTAACCCACCAACAAATTTAATACATTGAACTCATTTCAATCTGATATTTGTTTTGTTTTCTTTAAAAAAAAAATCTGAGAATCCTCAGACATTTATTAGTCATCTTTATTTGAAGATCTGCGGTCAAAAATCTGTTTTATAAAAAACAAAGTTTCATTTGAAAAAAATCTCTTCACGCTGTCCCAAATGACGCACGCGTAACGCTGAATTTGAATTTCGAACAAAGGAAAACGTTTCGAGTCACCATGGCCAGTCGGGGAGTAAAGTTTGTATACATAAACCAATATCAGTGACGTAGTATGCAGAAAATTGTACAGGAAGTGAGAAAATGCACCCTAAAGTCGTAACGTCCCATTCCGTTTTTCCTTTAATGCACACGAGACGCACACGAGGTGCGAGTCAACTCCGAAAACAAATCTTCATAATTGTTCTTTCCAAATAGTCCATCCGTTTCTGAGGTAAGTTATTTTACATTCTACACTGTTTACATATACAAGTAAAGTTGAAGTGTTTAAGTACACATGTCAGTTCTTTGTTGTTCATTCAGTATTGAATGTTTGAAACTTATCTCTAATTCTGTCTCTGGAAGTCTGTGCACTTTGAAGTGTACAAGCCTAAGGAGAATTATTCCTGAG
This sequence comes from Conus betulinus, assembly GCA_016801955.1. Lineage (NCBI taxonomy): Eukaryota > Metazoa > Mollusca > Gastropoda > Neogastropoda > Conidae > Conus > Conus betulinus. The sequence continues at coordinate 107,368 of JADBJO010000039.1, read as the reverse complement.
ACATTCTTAAGTAGTTTTAACAGTCCGAGAAAAATGAAATTTTTTCGATGTCTAGTACCGGAAAGTTGCTCCTTCCGTAGCTAGTAAGAGAGAGGGTGGCGGTGAAATTTTAAAAAAAAAAAACTCCAGTAGAGAAAATATCATTAGTCCTTCCCCTAGAGGGCAACACCGACTCACTCCCAACTCTCGTCGCAGTCTCAAGAACTAAAGAAGGGCATATGCATTTTGTAAAAATAACGTAAACATGGTTGACAGACAAAATATTCTCGATGATCATTGCGCTCAAAATTCAATTATATCTTAAAATAAAACTGTTTGATCTACCTGTGCATTAAGTTTTTGTATTGGTCATTAAGCATAATTTTTTCAAACTGTGACTTTAAAAAAATCCACCGAACAAAGAGAAAAAGCGTATCTTGTCTAGTTGGTCTTTTTTGGTTCACCAATTACATGACCAAGCAAAGAAAATAATGAAAGGCTTCATTCCGTAGAGTGCGTCAGAAAAAAAAGGTGAAAATTTCATAACTGTTCACAGCTGACCAAATGAAAAGCCATGGGGCACAATTTCGAGTGGGGAAAATTTCAACTATGGAATTCTGACATGGGGAGAGAGGGGGTGGGGGTGGGGGCATTCGGAGGGGGGGGGGGGGGGGGGGGGCATTCGGCCATAATTTTCAAGCACGTGTCTCACTACATGCTTCCTTCCAAACTGCATCCTCCTGTCACAAAGATGACTTAGAATGAGATGAATCAGCAGAGTTGCATCATCATCATCACTGAATCAGAGACAATGAACGAATAAATGATCCTCACCTCTCACGATCCTGTTGATCCTAACCTCTCAGATCCTGTCAGCTACTGATTTTTATGGATAGCGACTCGGAAAATGACATCCAGACCGGTCACGTCCAGACACAGCGCACACACATTCCAGTACAGTCACGTGTTCTAAAAAAAAAACAAAAAAAAAAAAAACAACAACTGGGAATCACGTAACGAACTTTACATCTCTAAATGTGTCCGGTCTACTCTCTTTTCTGTGAAGCTGCAAAAATCATTCTTTGCAAATTTGAGGGGAACAGACTGCAAAAGACAGAAATACAAACCGATCGTTCCAGCTGCATGAATTCGCATTTGACTCTGCCGCTTCCCATTCTGGTTATGTTTCTCGACAATTATGGTTGGAGAGTAAAGTTACCAAACCAGTCAGGGAATTTTGTAGTGTCTGTGTTCAGACCTGTCAACCAGACACGTGAACGCTCCATCAACCAATCAGGGGAGGCGGGCGTTTTTATCTTTCCAGGCGGAGAAAGGAGAAGACCACATTACGTCCAATGTGAGTGTGGCATAGCAGTGGACGCCAGAAGAGAGGTGACAGCTTTCCTTTGAGGGACACTGATGTGAGAGGTCAGTGTCGGGCGGCGCAGTCAGCCTTCCAGCCATGTCGGTGACGACGGGTCTAGCCTGTGTCGCTGGGGGACGGTTCCTGGAGATGTGGGGCGATCGGCGATGGAGCGCTGCTTGACTGCGACTACGTTCGCCTGGGATACCTTGTTCTGAGGTGTGGCAGACATGGGGGCACCCGTTTTGGGGTTGGGCTGAAAAATTGCTCTCTCGGCCGCAGTCTGCGTGTTCCCGCCGAATATTAGGGACTCGTGCAGCGCTCCAGCGACCTTCGTCCTGCTCCCTCTTTGAGGTGGCCTCACGAAGCACAGGACCATCGCCACCCGAGCATGAAGAAGGGCTCCCAGTGATCCTGAAGATAGCCTTTAGTTTGGGGAAAGGAGGCAACACACACCGACGCCCATCGTCGGTCGACCAACAATCACAATTGAGCCAACGTTCAAGAGGAACAAGAGCTCAGCGAGAGAGAAACACGACGACCCCACATGCAACTCACCCACTACTGCCCAGCGACAGCAGTTGCCACAAATGATGCAGACTTACGTCTGTAGAGTACTCTTGTCCTTAAGGGCCTCAGGCCATTGGGGCGTAAAACCAATCCCGAACCGAGCCGAGAAGCCACTCCACTCCCCCCCCCCCCCCCCCCCCCGTCCTCCCGCTCCTACTGCAACCACATAGATTTCTTATTGAATGAGGGCTGTTTGCTCTCCCCAACTCCCTCCAACATGTACTCGGAGAATACCGTGCTCGAGGCCATCGGAAACTTCAACATTACCATCATAGTTAGAGGAGGCCCATGTGCCATCTGTGCTTCGCCGATGACATAGACCTACTCGGCGGAAGCAAAGACGAACTTCACGACCTAACCAGCAAACTAGAAGACTGAGCCAATGCCTATGGGATGGAAATCGGCGCAGAAAAGAACGAGGTGGTGGTGAACAGCAATGAAGACCAGACCGCGAAAATCACAATGGACGGGCAAAAGCTGGAAGAGGTGGAAGCGTTTAAATACCTCACTTCCACACTCACAAAAGACGGTCGATGCACAACACAAATCAAGATCAGATTAACTCTTGTCACATCAGCCACGGCAAAGCTCACAAAGCTGTGGAGAAGCAACGAGATCAGCTTTACAAATAAACTCAAGCTGTACAAAGCACTCGTCTTCTCCATCTTCCTGTACAGGTACAAGAGCTGGACCTTGCTGACAGCAATCCTGCGCCACCCTTGGAAACCTGTGCTGTGTTCACATAGGGTGCGGGCACGCACAGGCATTCCATTAACACGTGAAGGGACATAATTTCATTGCTCCTTGTCAGATGCCATTATGTAATTGGCGCCGGATTGGAACCTCTAGGGAAGCGTTCCCATGGGTGGGAGAGCCCACTGGCAAAACACGTCACCGTCAAGCAACTGCCGTGCATCCCGTAGCCTCACTCGTTGCTGTTCCGCTGACAGGTGATGACAGTGCACAACTCCAGACATGGCCAAACTTTCGTCATGAGGTCTTATGTGCTCCCTGATGAAAATCCAAGGTGTCTTTCCTGTTGTCAACAGGATTTTCCATGCAGTCAGTGAGGCATCTGCAAGGGAGCAATATGTCCCTTCACGTGTTAATGGAATGTCTGTGCGTGGCCGCACCAATGTGAACACAGCACAGGTTTCCAAGAGTGGCTCAGGATTGCTCCCAGCTGGTTGGTTCGGCAGCTGAGGACAGTACTTCTATGGGTCCTACTTGCACTTTTGGATGTATCTTTTTCTCGTCTGCCTTTTGGCCGACTCTGGTGAAAGGTCCAGTGACGGTGAGGAAAGACTCGCTGACCGCAGGGAAAGTCCTGTTGACAACTGGAAAGACTGTGACCTGGGATTCTCTTCGGAAAGCACGTAAGACCTCATGGCGAAAGCTTGGTCGTGTCTGGAGTTGTACTATCATCACCTGTCCTCAGATACCGCGGCAGTTACCTGACGGTGACGTTTTGCGCCACTGGACTCTGTAGTCATGAAACACATCTGGTGGCCATTACACAATGGCATTTGCCAGGGAGCAATATGTCCCTTCACATATTTAATGGAATGCCTGTGTGTGCCTACATCCTATGTGAACACAGCGCAGGCTTCCAAGGGTAGTGCAGGATTGCTCCCAGCTGGTTTGTTCGGCAGTTGAGGACAGTACTTCTTTAGGTCCTTCCCAAACCTTTGGGTGTATCTTTTTCTTCTAATATAATAGATAATTTTCTTCAAGTAAGCTTTCAAGGTCCGACCAGGAGTTATTTACAGGTTCTCATCTGCAAAGAAAGTGTTCAATACAAATTCTTTCTTCCTCACAAAAATTACAACAGTCACTATTCAAGCTTCCATTTTCTTTTAGGACTATTTTTGTCGCAGCTATCCTGTGTACAATTCGAATCTAAAGCAGTTTTATTTTAGCACCTTTACTGTTTTGCGCTTACACACACACACACACACACACACACACACACACATGTATATTCTAGATCATATCATTCAGTAAAGTAATAATTAAGTCAATATTCAAATCGAGTTTTGTTTCAAGTTCTGTCCCAGCTGTGACTTATGTTGATACTGTATATAATGAGTCTGTGTCTGCCAAGTGAGTTTTCTGAAGCTTTTTCTGTTTTAAAGAAAAGAAAACCTCTTCTACGGTTTCACAAGCAAGAAAAAGAAAGAGACAGTTCTCTCTCTCTCTCCCCGTCTTACAAGTACAGGCAGCTGTAACTTGTTTTTCTTACAAGCAGCCAGAGGAGTTATGTTTCCAGCAGATTAGATTACCATTCATAAGTCATCTGCATCACGTGTATATCTTCTACACACAGCAAAGGTGTTTCCAGCTGTGACAAAGATACTTGACACCTCCATGGCTGACATCAGCAGCCTTTTCACGCAGATAAGTCCCTCCATCTGCCACCCCTCCAGATAAGTCCATCCACCCCACCCTCCCCTACCCCCCCTTCCCCCCCCCCTCCCACCCACCTTCTCTTCCCCCCCCCCCCCCCCCCCCCCCCTCTACTGTTTGACCCACATCCGTTTTGAGCGTGACCTCAACCCCACCCGTGCTACTGCCCGTTCGCTGGGTCTCGAGGTCAAAGCACGCGCATCGTCGAGAAGAGACACAGCGACCAATCAACGTTCCCTGGCTTTGTGTAATGCAGTCAGACACGTGGCCAGGTAAAAAAAAAAAAAGTTGAAAAAAGTAGGGGGAGAAAAGAGGGCGGGGGGGGGGGGGGGGGGGGGGGTGGGGGGGGGGGTGAGCGAGTCAGTCCTAAGAATAATACGTTGGAGCGTGTCGAGTCCCGTATGACGTCATGTATCTTTTTGCATATGGGGTGGCCAAGATGGTGGTGGGGAGAGGGAGAAGCTAAGAAGTGGGGGTGAAGGTGGGGAAGAGGAAGAAAAGGGGCAAGTAACTGTAGATTTGGTGCTGATGGTGTTTTTAGGCTTGACTAGAAGAAAGAAAGTGACTTCATATCGAAAAGAAAAGGAAACATGATTAGGTAGGCCATCTGAACTGAGTGAAGCAAGTGTAAGATCTCTGCGCATGGGCTCGCGAGCGCGCGCGCGCACAGACAGACAGACGGACAGACAGACAGACAGACACACACACACACACACACACACACACACACACACACACACAAGTATACATCTCACATACATCATACGCATATATATGTATAAACCCATTACCCACACAGACCTTCCCCCCCCCCCCCCCCCCCCCACACACACACACACATACATCCACATTTACAAACATCATGCACACACATACACACGCACAGAGAAGCGTTCGCCCTTGCTTGTCTACACTTGAACACACATTCACACACATACTGTGAAGTCAGCTAGGATAGTCCCCTCTTTCTCAAACGCACGTGCGTGCGTGCACGCGCACGCGCGCGCGCGCGCGCGTGTGTGTGTGTGTTGCGTGCGTGCGCGGGTGTATGCGTGTTGGTGTGGGAAGAAACTCTCAAGGAGGGCTTGACAGCAGGGGATCTGGAGAGAAGAACCCCCTCTCAGACAAGTGTTTCTGTCCTGAACTCCTTGGCCTCTATGCCCTTCTGCTGCCAGTCTTTCTCTTTTTCCCCCTTTCTTTTCTCCTGGCGCTGCCGAACCCGCAACGCCCGGATGGACGGATGGGGCGTCTCTAGAGCGTGCCTTTTTTTAGGCGGGTGTCTTTAGGAACTTTTCGCCTTATTAAGTTCATTTGGTTCCACCTCGAGCAGATCCACTTGGATTCCTTTTCAGCCACCTCTGCCATTGCCTTCAGGGTTCTGGTCCTCTTGTTACTATAAATCCGAAGCTGTTTTATGAGGTGAAAGGCTGATGACCCTACTAAGTCCCACTCTCCAACCTGTAGGGCGAGGACGTGGGTTTGGAAGCCAGATGCTCTCAAACGGTTGGCTAGACTGGCGTATATTTCTTGGTCCTGTAGATGTGAGCTTGCGCTGTTCTGTGTTCGTATGGCACAGTGAGATCGATCAGCATCTTTTGTTGTTGGTGTTCTTGTTGTTTTATGATACAGAGTTTTCGGTCTCATGCGACTCTTTCTGATCATCAGCCAAGTCCTGTACGTGTAAAATTCACTGTTAGAAATCTAAGAACAAAAGCAATGACAACACTCCAATTTTAAATTGACTCGGTTAGATTGGCAAACAGACAAACAGAGCGGCACACAGACACATACCGGCAGAGAAACACAATATGAAAAAGAAAAGAATGTTGCAGTCAACATATAACACACAGGAAGCGTATGTGCTAGAGTTACGAAACAAAACCAGCTAACCGCAAATGATTTTCATTTTCACCTCGCCTCGCGTTGATATGGCCCACCAATCCTTGAGATTTGATTGGCTGGTTCCTCGCTGTGCGTGCGTGCTTGACCTCATGACCTAGTAAGAACTCTCAGACATTAAATTTCTCTTAGGGTCAGTCATTATTTCGTGACAAACCAATAGGCCTACTACAAATACACTGTTCAAGAATATTCAAATCACGAAGTAGGCAGAGGTTGCTGTCTCCGCTGTTCATTTTTCAGTCTTTTCATATAACAAGGCACAGACTCAGCGGAAAAGGAAAAAAAAAAAAACAACTACAGTACCGCCAGACCCAAAAACAGGCATGGAGACCGACAGACATATACAGACAAGTCAACATATTGCGAAAAAAAAGCAAATATTCAAATCAACTAATAACTCCTCAGACTCGCAAACCAGAACCAATTAATCACAATGATTATTAATTATCACCTCGTCTGGCTTTATTAAATGTACCCCACCAGCCTAAGCGGGTTGATTGGCAGGTTCTTTGACTGCGCGTGCTTGACCTCATGACCTAGTAGAGGGAGTTGTGTGTAGGTCATTGGACAAAAGAGAGTGGTCACGGGCGAAGCGGATGGCTGGCATCTGCTTTCTTTTTTGAATGCTGATTCAGAGTTGTGTAAGCTTCGCTGACAGTTTCGAGACAAACAGATAAGAGAGATCTCTATTTCATTCTATTACATTTTTAAAAGTAGAATATTGACAGAATGACAATGTTTCACACATTCAGTAGAATGGGCATTAAAAAAAAGAAGAAAAAGAAAGAAAACTACGATTCACGTGCAGGCCGATAACGTCCACATTACAAAACCTCTGAAGTGTGTGTGTGTGTGTGTGTGTGTTTTGTGTGTGTGTGTCCCTGTGTGTTCTCTCTCACTCTCCCCCTCCTCCTCTCTCTTTGCTCTCCTCTCTCTCTGGTCATAAGCTTTCTACGCGCACATGAAAACTTTCGCCAAAGAACGCGTTCAGTTAATTTAGGGATAAAAAAAAGTGTATGTGGTGTGTGTGTGTGTGTAGTGTGTGGGGGGGGGGGGGGGGGGGGTGGGGGGGGGGGGGGGGGGGGGGGGGGGGGGTTTGAGGGCAGAGAAGTTATTTGATGACAGCCTCACACATGTGTTACGGTGTCCAAACATTGGCCACGGGTGGACAATGGTGTCAGAGCAAACCGCTGCTGCTTTGCTTCTGGGGGGTGGCCGCATAGTAAGACGTTCCACTGAGTCAGGCTCTAAAAGGTCTATGTTAATTTGACATGGTCAAAAAGGACTGAACTGAGGCAGAAATAGATGGATTTATCTCACCTGTTGTTCGTTTCCTGTTTTCCCCCTCCTGCTTTTTGTCCACTACTCCTCCGGTTCAGCTCTCCTCTCTCTCTCTCTTCTCTCGCTCTCATCTCTCTCTCTCTCATCTCCTCACTCTCTCTCAAGTGACAGACCATGACGTTCAGGCATTCATTGTGTGTATTAGGCTAACAGCCATAGTCTTGTTCTTTCTGTCGCACTTGATGTGCCAATAGTACGCAAGGAGCTGGGTCGCCCGTCTGGCCACTACCACAGTAGACACTGCAGTGCCTCTGCCTCGCTTTCGTGGTGTTGGACGGTATCTGTTGTGATATTTCAACATGCCCAAGCCACCAGGTGCTTGGATCACGACTAACGACAATGACTGCTTGGTTTCGTAGCAAAACTGAGTGAGCGCCTGAGCGCCCCCATGAGTATGCCAATGAATGATTTCTCCCCAGCTTTGAAAGTTCTGTGTTCATAGCTTCCTGTCTTCTGTCGCTCTCTCTTTGACTGATTTTTTTTCTTCTATAACGTGCTCTTTTACTGTAATGTTCTGTTTTTTTTTTTTTTTTCTTCTGCCGTTGTAGATCATTTTTCCGTCTTTCTTGTGGAATCTCTCTCACACACTGTTTTTGTTTGGTTTCTCCTTTTTCTTTCTTTCTTTTTTTTTCTTTTTTTTTTTTTTTGGGGGGGGGGGGGGGGGGGGGGGGGGGGGGGTGGGGGGTATGGGGGGGGTGTAGGGGGAGTGATTTGTTTATGTGAGTTTTGTGTGGTTTTCAATTTATTTTTTAATTTGTTTTTGATTTGGGACCAGGTCGTATATAAATTGTACGCCATGGCTGAGATGGACACTAGGTGTTCATTCTGTGGTTTCTCTTTAAGCCTATATATACCTGTGGCTCTTTGTACGTTTTTTTTTTTTACATGTATTTCTTTTCTTCACATTTGTAAAGGGTTTCTCTTTCTTTTTCTTTGTTTTCGAATCGGTAAGTAGGAAAGTCCAGGGGAGGGACTGCTTATGGAGTCAATGGCACATGCTAATCATGCTGCCAGTGGTTTAGCCAGAACGTCATTATCTATTTCTCAGCCTCAATCCCCCCCCCCTCCCCAATCCCCCCCCCCCCCCCCCCCCCATCACATTTATCTCTGTCGTTTGTTACTCTTTCAGGGTGTTACTACCCCCCCCCAACTCCCCCCCCCCCCCCCCCCCCCCCCATTATCCCCCCCCCCCCCCCCCCCCCCCCCCCCCCCCATCATCACTACGTTTTATAGTGTCTGGAGGGTCGCTGAGTGGTCGGCTTGACCACCAACTGATACAAGAGTAAACGCTGAGCGAGGGTCCCCCGCTTTGGACTGAGAAGACCAGGAAATCTTCATCCCATCTCTCCAAGGAACTGGCCATGACCTTTCTAACTCTGGAATCTTTCACCATGAATCCTTCCTCGGGCCATACCCCACAATTAGGATTTTTACACCAAAACACTATAAATAATCCATGTAAGTGTTTTGAGGCCGTCCCATAACCTTGAGCCAGCATTTAAAATTAAACTGATAACTGATGATAAACTGACAAGTGATAAACAAAAGAGCGCCTAACCAATCATTTCCCTTGTTTGGGGGAATTTCACATCGATGAAATCACAAAACAGCCTTCAAATACATGACCTTTTTCCCCTTAGCTGACGACACATTACAGGCCTTTGCACTCACCCGTAACCCTATCTTTGCGCCAGCTGCAGGCGCCCAAATAGTCCCATTTCCCTTTTGATTTTAATCTGTCTGCTTAGAACCACCTGTCGTAACTTTGATGGCTATATAAAGGAAAACGAGGAGAATCAACTTTCAGACACAACAACTCTCAGAACAATCTAATTGCCCCAGTCTATAAATACTCGACTCCTTAAGCAAGGCCCTTGGCGCATTAATTTTTTCGTGTGCAGCCACAGCGTGGATGTGACATAGGAGAATGGCGTGAAAGAAAACAAGAGTCGTGGATCGAGACACCATGATCGCTATCTTCCTTCTTCTCCTTCCGGAAGAGGTCGCCGCCAAGTTCCCTTCCGGACAGTTCCTGTGCATCTAGCTCAAAGGAAGACCATGAGTTACAGTCACACGCCCATCATGAGAAGGCACTGAAGCTGAGATGATTGTCAAAGCTCACAAAGAAATGAATGAAGTATTGCATCGCACCCCATCCACATCACACTCGTGGATGTTTTTTTATCATTCAATGAAAATCATTTCATTCATCATTGCCACTTTGGGTATTGCTGCTGTTGCGTTGCTGCGACACTTGTTGCTGTTTCTATGACCACTACTCCTGCTCTGGAAACTGTTGCTGCTAATATATATGTATGCTGCGGTATTTGGGTCCTGCTTCTACAGTATTGCGTTCTGCTGCTTTTGTGTTACTCCTGCTGAGTTTGTATACTGTACGTGGGGCTATTTGTTGTTGCTGCTGCCGTTGTTGTTGTTGCTGCTGCTATGCTAAACTGCTTTTTTTGCTGTTGTTGCTACACGCGCCACCACTACTACTAATGTTTCTGCTGCTACTGCTTTTCTGCTTGGCTACTGCTTCTGTTGCTACAAGTGCCATAAGTGATTCTGTTTTTCCTCTGATGTTTAATCTGATGTCGCTGCGCACGTCCACACCTGACCACCACCACCACCACGCACCATCATCACCATCATCACTCATCATCATCAATCATCATCATCAAAACCCTTCCCCTTTGCTCCGCTCAAAAAAACTTATCCAACGATAAGGTTCCCAGAGTTAACAGGGCTAAAGGTATGCGTAAAACCATAAGGCTAAACAATGGATGAGGACAAATGACGAAGTATGGGCAAAATCGCTTTTCGACTCTGAGGACTTCCTCTTTGTCCGGCGAAACAAAGGTGAGAAAAGGTTCCAAGGAGAGCTAAGTTAGTGATTGGTTATCGTGATTTTGACAACAGGAATATTGCCATAGAAAAAGAGGATCGGAAGGACCTCTGGCACAGCTGAGCTGAGAGGCGGCTCTAAAAACGCAATACCACTGGAGTTCGTTTACCGATTAGAACACTAGACTGGTCTTTGGTACATTGTCAGCGAGGCATTTGTCAACTGACTGACGACTTTGACGAATACTGTCGTCAAACTATGTCGACTGGCAGGTCTGAAAACACACAGGCACAGCACAACACCACAGACTGACTGCTTTGACACACTCTCACACACAGATGTCGCCCCCATCTGAAACAAACAACCACACACACACCCACACACACACACACACATCACACCCACCACACACACAACACAGCATACACATACCACAGTTACACACTAACACGACCACACACTACACACACACACGGCTACCCACACACACACACCAACATCACACGCCTACCGCCGCTTCGTGTGACGGTGTGTACGTGTGTGGCAGTTCAGCTATGAGTAGAAAAAGCGCGTAGCAAGTATCGCTCTCTTTCTGTGGCCTCAACAGAAGCTCTCACTTCATCACCGTGGTCTCTCATAACGCTCTTTGCCTATCTAGTGCTGAATCTCGTCTGTTCTGTCGTGTGTGTGTGTGTGTGTTGTGTGTGTGTGGTTGTGTTTGTGTGCCTGGCTGTGTGTGCCGTGCGCGCGCGTTACACGCGTTTTACCCCCGACTTCTTTTGATTTTTGAAGCCATAGCCTCCACACGCCTTCCCCTCTCTCATCTTCCCTTTGCCCCCATCCCCCCCCCCCCACCCCATCCCCCCCCTCCCACTATCTGCCCCCCTGCCCCACGGCCCCCGCCACCCCCCCCCCCCCCTCCCCCCCCCCCGAACCCACACCCCCCACTCGTTCCTCCCCCCCCTCCCCCCCCTTTCACCCCACCCTCCCTCCCTTCCACTTCCTTTCTCCTCTCCCCTGCTTCGTTTTTGATTCGCAGCCCGACAACTGTTTTAACTGGGTCACAAGCTTTCAATGATCTATCTTTCTACCACAGTTTGGAACTCTCGTGTCCTGACGCCAAAACAAATGGCTTGCCCTTCCACCCACTAAAAATAAAGACCTGTATACAGAACACGCCTCGCTTCTTTCACGATCTGTAGACATACCTGGTCTTCAGTAAACGCGATGGCCAGTGCCATTTTTGCCCCTTTAGAGGAGTGTACACACACACACACACACACACACACACCATACACACACACCACAGCACAACACACACAACACTACAAACACAACACCACAACACACCACACACACACCCCACGCACGCACGCAACACGCACGCAACACACCAAACACACCCACACACACGCACACACACCCACCCACACACACAGAGAGAGCGAAGAGCTAGAGAGGACAGAGTACCCATGAGGAGAGGGAGAGAGATGCCGAGAGGAGGAGATTTAAGATTTCGAGTGAGCGGGGGAGGACCAAGAGGGGAGGGGGAGAGGGGAGAGAGGGGGGAAGGGGGAGGGAGGAGTTACGTTGGAGGGGGACGAGAGAGAGGGTAGAGGGGGAGAGGGGGGAGGGACGAGGAGAGAGGAGAGAGAGAATTAATCAAAACCAATCTTAGATGTCACAAAAGCCTATGTCTTTTCTTCTAAAATGAGATGCATTGTCTATCTTAGTCGTGTCTTTTTCATCATCTTTCAGACTGATGAATACTGATTGAAATGTGGGACCAGCAAATTCAAAGCCAGTGAATTATCACAGTGGCTGCACAACATAATGAAAACGATTGTTATGCACAAGAAGCCGAAAGAAGAAGAAGAAAGAAGAAGAAGGAAGAGAGAGAAGAAGAGAGAGAAGAGATGAGGAAGGAGAGAGAAGAGGGCGCAGAATGTGAGAGGAGAGAACGAGAGGGATGGAGTATGAAGAGGAGAGAGGAGATGCGTCGAAGGAGCGGAGATAGTTGGGGAGATCGAGGGAAGGGAGAGAGGAGAGAGAGATCCCATTTTTACCTCGAGGGATTGCCGCCATCCTCAGTTTTTTTCAGCAAACAACTTTATATTATTATTACTATTATTATTAGTATTATTTTTATTATCATTATGTAATATTAAACTTAATAGCACCTGCCGATTGTCCTCCGGCTTAGAGACCAAGCTCTAAGCGCCTTAACAACCCCCACGTCACGACACATCTTTGTACACAAGCGGGCTGCCTACCTGGGTAGTTGCCGACGACTGATTAGAAACTGGCCAGTTGGCGCTATCATTCAGTTGTTTCGCTTTGTCAAGTCCAGTCAATTATCGTTCAATTTCGTTCCACTCAATTCTCCTTGTGCTTTCTTCAATCTTTGCTTTCCATTTCTCAGCGCAGGGTGCAGTGCATGTTGTATGTGTAACGTGTCATCCATACAAAACGGCGAACTGGCCTTCTCTCCTCGAATTAGAGTGACAGCCCTGATATGGCCTCTTTTGCGGTCGGCTGGGGGCTATACAGCAACATTATCTATATCTTCTCTTCCGAAAGTTGGTGATGGGATTTGACGTGTGTGCAAGATGTTATGGCGTGCGTTCACACATGGGAACCTTCGCTTTATTAGTCTTATTCGGGGGACTGGGGCCAGACGGGGTGGACTGGGGGGTCCTCAGATTGACTGGATTGACCACGCAGAACGACAGTAATGATGATTGGCCTCTATTTGAAAGACTTGTGTCCGTTGCTGCTGTGTACAACACACCACACAACAAACACCACCACACACAACACACACACACGCACGCACACTCACGCACGCACGCACGCACGCACGCACACACCAGGCACACACACACCACACACACACACACACACACACACACACCCACCACCGCACGCAGGCACGCACTCACACGCAACACACACACACACCACACCACACACACAAACACAACACACACACACAACACACACACACACACACACACACAACACACCTAGGAGTGCCGCACGAGGTCTAACTTACCCAGTGACCAAGAAAACGAGCTTCCACCCCCCTCCGCCCATACCCCCTTCTCCACCCCATCTGCGACCCACTTCCCACCCGCACACTCCCACCACCCGGAGTCCTTTGAGCACGCGGTGAATAGAAGGACCTCCTGTAGTCTGGTTACATACGCAGACAGGACAAATTGGGTGGCGCCAGTTCACGAAGTTACATCACACCAAAGTCTGGGGCACACCTCCACGTCCACGTAACGTCTGAGGGGAAAACCCAGGTCTACGGTTCGATTATGGTTATACTGCACCCAGGCGAAGCTCTGGAGGTGTCGGATATACTGCTCTGGTTTCCACTCTCTCTCTCTCCCTCCACCCACCTCTCTCTTTCTCTCTCTCTCTCTCTCTCTCTTCCTCTCTCTCTCTCCTCTCTCTCTCTCTCTCTCTCTGTAGTAGTAGTAGTACTTTCATTTTACGTCTTTTCACAAAATTATGTGATATTAGACAAGAGAGAGAGAGAGAGAGAGAGAGAGAGAGAGAGAGAGAGAGAGAGAGAGAGAGAGAGAGAGAGAGTATGTGTGTGTGAAGCATAGGTGTGTGGAAGTGCACGCAAAATATGGAAAATTACTACTTATAACATTATAGTAAATATCTAACAGGACTGCATATTAAACATAAGGTAACTTTGAAAGCAAAACCAATATCAGAAAAAACATCAGTTACTGTCATGCCTAATAAACATGGTAAGTATGCCTTAAGAATCACACAATCAAATAAAACGTGGGCTCTTGACACGTTTGCCTTACCACATATGCATTTTGTTCCTGCACTCTGTGTGTGTGTGTGTATGTGTGTGTGTGTGTGTGTGTGTGTGTGTGTGTGTGTGTGTGTGTGTGTGTGTGTGTGTGTGTGTGTGTTTGTCTGTGTGTGTGTGTGTGTGAGAGAGAGAGAGAGAGAGAGAGAGAGAGAGAGAGAGAGAGAGAGAGAGAGAGAGAGAGAGAGAGAGAGCACACACATGTGCAAAGAGTTACAAGACATAACATCAATCCTTACAAAATCAGCAACAGCAGCAGCAGCAGCAGCAGCAGCAGCAGCAGCAGTAGCAGCAGCAGCCCCCACCCCGAGTCCTTCGAGAGTGGTGAGGGAAACACACACACATAAAACACATACATTATTCAACAGGATCAACACACACAAACAAACACATACATATTCTTTTCTTTACCTCTTTCTTTCTCCTCTCTCTATCTCTGTATGCATTTTGTCTGGCTCTCTGACTGATTCCTCGGGTTCTTTTTGTTCGTTCTTTCTTTCCATCTTTTGTTTTCTTTCAAGGAATTTCGTAGATTTTTTTGGGATGGGGGAGGGAAAGGTGGCGATGGTGGTGGCGGCGATGGTTTCGTTTCTTCTTCTGTTTTTTTTTTTTTTTTCCTCCTTTTTTCACCCCCACCCCCCCCCCTTTTTTTTATTTTACTATTTTTTAAGGTTTACTGTCTTTCAAGCATAGGGAGGGATGATTCTGGTAATGATATTTATGAACGTGTGCCTCCGTCTTTGGGAGATTTCATTTCAGTAATTTTTTCTTCAGGTTTTTTTTATCCTTTCTTTTTTTTCCCTTCGTTCCTTTCTTTCTTACATTTTTCTTTCGTTCATTTTTTTCTAAGTAAGGGAAAAAAAAAAAACCTGAAACGAATAAAATCAGAAAAAAAAGGGAAGAGGGGGGAAAGAAGTATGGAAAAGGGCAGAAAACAAAAGAACAAAAGAAGGAGAAGAAGAAGAAAGATAAGACAAAGAAATGAGGAATCAGAAAAAAAAAAAATTGAATGAGAATATTAGCAAAAAAAAAAAAAAAAAAAAAAAAAAAAGAGGAAAAAAAAAAAAAAAGACAAAAATGACCAGAAAAGCAATGGGAAAACAAAATCATCCCCGTCACCCCCCACCACACACACACACACACACACACACACACACACACACACACACACACACACACACACACACACACACACACACACACACACACACACACACAAAGCCACCACGTGCACACAATAAAGAAAGAAAAAAATGAAAAAGAGCAGAAGGAAACAACAAAGGCAGAAGAAAAGGAAGAGGAAAAGAGAAAGACAGGAAAGGGAAAAAAAAAGAAGAAAAGAGAGAAAAAGAGAGGGGGGTGGGGGTGGGGGTGGGGTTGGTGGGGTGGTGGAGAGAGTCAGGGCACTTCTCTTATTTAGAAAAGGCGGGGTGAGGGTGGGGGGTGGGGGTTAAAGCTGGGGAAGGGTCAGTGGGGGGTGGGTGGTTGGAGAGGGGGGTGGTGGTTAGGGAGGAGGTATTATTGACGTTGTACGGCGACTCAAATTGGCGAAAGAGTTTCAGCTGCCGACTGAAAAGTCGGCCATGTTGGCAGTGTGACTCACAGAGTTTGGCAGTGAAAACGAAAGGGACACTCGTAACATCTGTCCACTCAGTACAAACTGTGGACTGTACTGCTTAGCTCGGATTAAGGTTAAAAAGGAACATGTCTATACAAAGAAACTGACCCACATTTGTAGATTGCGATTGACGTTTTACTCTAAACTATTTTTGTGGATTACACGTTATACTATTCTTACCTGGTGATATGATAAGAACAGTCAAATGATCATGATCATGATATCCCAGGAAAATGGAATATAAACATATAGTTCTGTATTGTAAAATAACATGATAATATACTCTAGAACGTACTAATAGTCGTAGAATATAGAACACAACAGTCACGTAAATTTAACGTAATATATGTAGTGTTCGTGTAATGTAATGTGATGAATTATGTGATATAATTCAAGAATCACAAAACGAAATATATATAATATGTGAAATAGTAATTTAGTATAATGTAATATGAAATGCAACATAAAGATACAATGTGATGTAATATGATACATCACGATATGGTGATATGATATGATATGGTATGATATGAAACGATATGATAAGATTTGATATGATAAGATATAACATACGATATATTATGTTATATTATGTCATGACAAGATATGACATGACATGACATGTTATGTTGTGATATGATATGATATATGATGATGATATGATACGATATGATATGATACATATATGAAGTGATATATTGTGCAGGATTTACAGCAGACCCTACCCCCCTTCCCTTCCCCCTTGCCTCCTCCCTCCCTCATCACTCCTTTTCCCCTCCTTCCCTCCTCCCCCTCACACACACATTCTGCTCCCCCCCCCCCCCCCCAACTTTTTTCACCTGAAACTATTCTTCGTTAAATCGTAGTATTATGGAAAAAAAAAAACCCCAACTAATTGGTGGAGAATTGGGAATATACCCACTTTCTCAGCAAGTTTGTGCTCGAATGATAAGATTGTGGATGCCTTTGGTACCATCGTCAATCGACAGACACTGAAGATCAGTTTATAGAGTACTGTATGATTTGCGTGAAAGTGATTTTTACATCCCTAATGGCTAAACTGTACACAATTTTTTTTTTTTTTTTCTTTTTTTTTTGGGGGGGGGGGGGGGGGGGGGGGCGCTGAAACACACTTAAAATGGCATTTGGGAAACAAACAGTTTTCCAGTGCCAAAAGTATTCGTGGGGTCATTCGTTTTCGTTCTGCAAGGTAATTGCATTCGTTCATGGCGAAAAGTTTTAGCTTTAAGGAATAAATATCTGTTTTACAGGGATGATAAAACTGATTTCAAATAAAAAAAAAAAAACCCTACATTTAAGAGCTACGAAATAACTGCGATTATCTATCGGTATGAATTCGATGCAGCGATCATAAACTCGATTGAGGTCGGACTTGATCTTGAGTCGTAATATCATGCAACATTCCCGATACAGATTCATAAGAATACATGCAATAACAGGAAAGTACACTTGCATTAAATCAGTTTATAATTTTCGCAAATTATTTTCTCTTGGTTAAAAAAAAAACAAACAAAAAACAAAAAAACAACAAAACAAACAAACAAAAAAAAAAAAAAAAAACGGAGAAAACTTTAAAAACTGAGTGCAGTCGTTTAACTTTTTTACTTTCGCCCTTTAGTCCTCAGTTCATTTGGCCATTTTAACATTGTGACTGTAACAAACACCAGGCTTTTTCCTTTTTTTTTTTTTTTTTTTTTTTTTTTACCAATACATGTACTATGTACTTGTGTGGATGTCTTTGTTTATTATTTACGATTACGTCCCCTGAAAGGGTTACAAGATAAATAAATCCTTGAATCTGTGTATGCGTAAGTGCGTGCGTACAAGCGTGTATCCGTGCGCTTGCTTGTGTGTGTGTGTGTGTGTGTGTGTGTGTGTGTGTGTGTGTGTGTGTGTGTGTGTGTGTGTGTGTGTGTGTGTGTTTGAGCTTACGTGAGTGCATGATTTCATTCGCGCGACAAGCGCGAGGCGGGCCGCGTCCCCCCCCCCCCCCCCCTCCTCCCCGCACCCCCCCCCCCCCTCCTCCCCCCCCCCCCCCCCCACCCCCCAAAAAAAAGGCAATTTTTTTCCCCCGCCAAATCTGATTCTACACAAAGAAATGTATTGTGACGAGAAAAACAAAACAGTACAATACAAAACACGATTCTGTATGTTGTTGTACATCAAAGAAGCAACAACAACATGTAATTTTCCGAGGGAGAAAAAAAAAAGAAAGAGAAGAAAAAGAAAATCTAAAAAAAAAAAAAAAAAATCCACTTGATGAAGAAAACCAAAGCACGAGCAGAGAGGGAGGACAAAGATTTAGGGAGGGGGATTGTGGGGTGTGAGGGGGGGAGGAGGGGGGGGGGGGGGGGGGGGGGGGGCGCTGTACCATGGCAGCGGAATTTCCGTTGGGAGGACAACCCGAATTTCACATTTTGAAATCTGTTTTGACGATAAGGCTATACAATTGGATACACCAGAACACGATGTAATACAAAACAATAAAAACAACACACAACACAATGCAATATCACGCAATACAATTACAACACCATACTACGCGCTACGGTTCGATACTATTCGATATGATGAGATACAATACGGTACAATGCAATGCGATACAATACAATGCAGTGCAATACAATGCAGCATCCCTGATCCATAATGAACGTACCTACAAATTTCCAGAAATATCGGCCCAGTAGTTTTGTCTGGAGCGAGTGGAACACAATTTGACCAAGGACGGACAGACAGACAGACAGACAGACAGACAGACAGACAGGCAGACAGACAGACAGACAGACGCACAGACAGCATTTCTTCGTTTTCATTGTAAAGTACTCCCTGTTCTATAAGACCTGGGAGTACAAAAACGACACGATATGATGTATAGTTACTTCGCAGTCCAATGCCATATAATGCAACGTAGTACTGTACAGTACAATATAATGCAATGCTATAAGATAAATGCAATACTACGTATATTACAATGCAATGCAATGGAATGCAATGCAACACAATACAGTATGATGCAACCCATACAATGCAATACACTACAATGCGATTAAATACAATATAATTATACGGTACCATAGAACACAGTACAACACGATCCAATGCAGTACAGTTTCATCCAAACAGCACAGCAATCATACTAGAAAAAAACTGTACACAGTACAATATAACGCAACCACACAAACAGAACAGTACACTATACAGTGTAATATAGCCCAACCACACTAACAGAACAGTACATTGTACAGTACAATATAGCATAACCACACTAACAGAACAGTACATTGTACAGTACAATATAGCATAACCACACTAACAGAACAGTACATTGTACAGTACAATATAGCATAGACCACACTAACAGAACAGTACATTGTACAGTACAATATAGCATAACCACCACACTAACAGAACAGTACATTGTACAGTACAATATAGCATAACCACACTAACAGAACAGTACATTGTACAGTACAATATAGCATAACCACACTAACAGAACAGTACATTGTACAGTACAATATAGCATAACCACACTAACAGAACAGTACATTGTACAGTACAATATAGCATAACCACACTAACAGAACAGTACATTGTACAGTACAATATAGCATAACCACACACAACAGAACAGTACACTGTACAGTACAATATAGCAAAACCACACTAACAGAACAGAACATTGTACAGTACAATATAGCATAACCACACAACCAGAACAGTACACTGTACAGTACAAAAAAATAGCGCATTAGGCCTGTTAGCCCAGTACCACACAACGTTCGTTCAATGTTCAAGTGCAGTAATATATTGCTGTGGAATAAGGCGCAACACAGCATGTAACTGTACAGTACAACACAGTACAGCACGGCATTGCACAGTAGAAGATGGTGTTATAACTATACAGTATATAACACAGGACAGTGCAATAGAGTAAATTTACAACACAGCACGACACAGAACAGTACAAAATAGTACACCATTTTGCAGTGCAATGCAGTAAAGACCTATACAGTGCAGTACAACAGTACAGTACAACACAGGACTGTACAATACAGAATATTTGAATTCAATGCAGTGTAATACATCAGCACAGTACCATACACTTTAGTACATTACAATGCAACACAAGAAATTGCAATAAGAACAGCAACGCTGCAGAGTCCAATACAGTACAACACAGTAGATTCAGTACACAAATGTTACGGTACAAGACAGTTAACACTGCAATAATACTATACAGCACAATATAGCTGTATTGCATGACATTGTACAGTGTGTAACAGAGAATACAGAACGTTGCAGTAAAGTTAAGTGTGGCACACTACAGAACATCAGTGAAGTACAACGCTGGACAGTGTAAAACAGTGTAGCACTTTGCAACGCACTGCAATGGAGTACACTACAGTACAGTACAACATAACATAACACGTTGCAATGTGATATAGTAAGTATAATACAGTACAGGACAACAGTGCACTACGATTCACGACATCATCTCGCGATGCATACAATACAACACAAAATAAAACTTCAATACCGATGGGCACAACGTCTTGTTGTACATTATAGTCTTGCACAATACAACGCAATACCGTGAAATGCAATACAATACTGAGCAACATTTCCTAGTACAATTAATTATAGTACACTGCAATGTAATACGGTGAAATACAATACAATACTACTGAACAGCATTTTATGGTACAATTAATTACAACAACACACTGTAATGCGATACGGTAAAATACAAATACAATACTGAACAACATTTCATACTACAATTTATTAAGTATAGCACACTGCAATGCAATACGGTGAAATACAATAAAAATACTGAACAACCTTTTTTAGTACGTACGAATAAATATTGCACACTGCAATGCAATTCATTAAAGCAAAATGCAGCACAGTACAACACAGCACAGCGCAACAGTAGTTACGATATAATGCAGTACAATAACACTTGGCACATTACCTTGCTATACAGTACAACAAAGCACTATACAGAACAACAATTCAATGCAATAAGATATAGGACATTGTACCGTAGTACAGCCAAGTACAATACAGTACAACAGTACAATACAATTTACTGCATCATAAACAGCATCGGAGTTTATTGCAATGCATTACAGCAAAGTACAAAACAGTACAATAAAATGTACAGTGCTGGACAGTAAGGACATTGAAATACATCACAGCAAAAACACAGTACAGTGCACTACAGTGAATGCAGTACGAAAGACAGTACAGTACATAATTAACTTTCTTTTTTTCTCCGTTCCTCCGCGCGCGTTTCTTCAATAATTCACACCTCACGCGTTCACGCTGACATGAAAACAGGACACCTAGTCGGGTGTCGCCACACCTCCATTGATTTCCTGTGGATTTTTTTTTTTTTTTTTTTTTTTTTTTTTTCCGTCCCGAATCGCCTTCCCCCTCCCCCCCCCCCCCCCCCCCCCCCCCCCCCCCCCCCCGAACTGACCATAAGATAACCAGCGCACTGCCTACCCTCTTCCCACCTGTTCTGACCTACTTTCCTGGCACGCGCCGCTGGAAATAGGTCAGGGTGGAATGGCCCGGCAGCAGTGCTGTCCCTTGGCTGGCTGTGCGCCGGTGTGGAAAGGGGGATATAAACGCTGCGGCAGGAACCCTGGTCTCAGTGCGGTCGTTGACTCGTGGTTCAGACAAACAGGGCTGTATAGTGTGAGGAGATCTCGAAGCGCTTGAAAACACTCCTTTTCAGTGTTTGTCCAGCTCCATACAAATAAGGTGTTTTGTGTGAGGAGACACGAAGCGCTTAGTTGAAAAAAAAAAAAATCGATTTCAGCATCTATCAAGTGAAATCACAAAGAGAATGTTTTGCTGACAGTGTGAAGGAAAAAAAAAAAAGTTTGCTGTGGTCGCTTTTCAACGTGAGGCATTAAGTGTGTTGTCAAAAGTTTTGGTAGTTTTCAAGTCACAGAAGTAGAAGAGAAGCGGTATTATTTGTGGAAGAAGAGATTCAAAAGGACGGAATTCAGGGACCACTTTGGTTCTTGTGGTTTGTCTCACATGCCATTGTTATCACGTGTATGTTTGAACTCGGCTGAACAGAACACCAGGATTCTTTCCGAGTAGTTATTATCATCACTCGTTTGAAGCAAAAGGTACTGATTCTAAACGATCAGACTAACACGTCATCACTACGACCTCAACCCACTAACGCTTCCAACCGCCTCATTAACAAACAAACCAAAAAAAAAAAAAAAAAAAAAAAAGCTTTCAGCGATTCACACCGGCACCATGACAACCTCCAGCGTGACGACTCTTCCTCTCTGGGGCACCACGGCGGCACAGGCCATCCCTGGCACACCCACCATCACCATCACCACCACCACCACCACCACAACAAACAACGACGTCAGCCTCGCCAACGGAAGCAGCCAGTCTACGTCAGGAACCGACCTCCATAGCATCAACCACAGACCAGCCAGGTT
>JADBJO010000039.1:70000-80000 GCA_016801955.1 Conus betulinus | reverse complement strand
GGGGTTAAAGGGGGTAGGTGGGATGCAGTGACGGCGCATCTGTCTCCTTTCTATGTACATCGGTGCATGCTGCGTGTCTATTTTTGTGCCATCACTATAACACTGTACATGAATCACAGGACCTTAGACGAACGTATCTGATCTCTCGCGTGGCTGTTCATTCGGAAGAAGGGGAGGGGGGAGGTACAGAGAGGGTGGAGGTAGAGGTAGATTCAGACACTGAGCTTCTGAGAAGGTGCCGCCACTGATTTTCTGTGTGCCTGCAATCTTCACACGGAGGAAGTTTAGTCACTGATCTTTTGTGTGTCTATACACATGGATGAGGTTTTGCTTTTACTCCACCGATCTTCTCTGTGCCTATACACAAGGAAGAGGCTAAGCCACCGATCTTCTGTATGAATATGTACATGGATGAAAATCACCTGATCTTCAGTGTGTCTGTGCATATACAAAGAAACTTCAGCCACTGATATTATGCGTGCTTATACACAGGGAGGAGCTTCACCCATTGCTCTTTCATGTGCCTATACACACGGGAAGGTTCAGCCACAGATCTTCTGTGTGCCAGTACACAGATAAGAAGGGCGGCTACTAGCAGGTCTGAACATTTTTGTTTACTTGAGAATGTGAAAAAAAATATTGTTCCACAGTTTACACAGCTGGCACGAACGGAATTGGAATCTGGGAACCTCACATCAACAGTGGCACCCGTCATTCCTGTCACATTCTTATCACTTTTTTCTTCTTCTTCTTTTTCTCATCTGACTCTTTGGGGAAGTCCCTGGGGCACCACAGTGACGAGCGCTTCACCAACTTCCTCAGCTTCTGTCGGTTGTGTGCCTAGGCTCGGCACTCAAAACACAAATTAGAACAAATAAATTATTCGATTCCATTTCGTAAAGTGAGAGTACTACAGGCGGAAATCTAAACAAATCTGAAATAAATGTTAGCGAAACGCCCCCCCCCCCCCCCCCCCCCCCCCCCCCCCCCCCCCCCCCCCCCCCCCCCCCCCCCCCCCCCCCCCCCCCCCCCCCCCCCCCCCCCCCCCCCCCCCCCCCCCCAAAAAAAAAAAAAAAAAAAAACGGACAAACGAATCACAACAGACAAAACACGACAGATTTGAAAAGAGATAGATCTGATCGCATTTTACAGCCGTTTACCTTTATCGGACAGAATTGAATAGAGATACGTGTCATCGCGTTGACAGGCATATGCATACCCTGCACAGACATGTTACGTGATCCCAGTTTATCGCCCTGTAGGCCTACCTGCACCGGGCAGAATTGGGAAGAGAAATGTCTGATGGCATTTACTGCCTTATGCTTGATGGCATCGACTGCCTTATGCTTGATGGCATTTACTGCCTTATGCCTATAATGGGCAGATTTGAAAAGAGATACATCTGATCGAATTTTACTGCCCTTTACCTCTATTGGCAGAGTTGAGAAGAGATAAATCTGATCGCATTTTATATCCCTGTGTTTATATAGAGCAGACTTTTGAAAAGGTTTAGCGTTGTGACGTCTCTAATCACATTCGTAGCCCTCTACCTACCTACTCGTGGCAGATTTTTGGAAAGAAATATCTCATTGTATTTCACAGCTCAAATTCTATACTGGGTACACTGAAAAAAAAAAAAGAGCTATGTCTGGTCGTCTTTTACAGCTGTGTGCCTGTACTTGGCAGAGGAGTAAAATGCTTGATGCCATTGTACAGTCCTGTACTTGTTCTGGTCATAACATGACCTCCGTGTCTATCCCACCTCCTGCCAATCTTACACACACACACACACACACACACAGACACACACACACACACACACACACACACACACACACACACACACATACACACACGCGCGCGCACACACACGCACTTGATTCACATCGCACGCGCATACGCGCGCACAAACACACACACACACACACACACACACACACACACACACACACACACACACACACACACACACACGCACGCACGCACGCACACACACACGCACGCACGCACCCACGCATACACACACACACACACACACACACACACACACACACACACACACACACACACACACACACACACGCACACACACAGATGGTTTGGCCAAACTCCTGTTCTTTCTCTTTCTTTTCAACCGAATAGGAACTGTAATATTCGTATATATTTATACCTCCATAAAAACAACAATTGAACAGACGAAAGGATATAATTGACAAAAAACCAGTCTTGAAGTATATGTAAATAAGCTTACATTGCTTATGAAACCACATGCAGTTCTTTTCTCTATTACAAAACAACTAACCAACCAACCAACAAATACCCCCCCCCCCCCCCCCAAAACAAAACCCCCGAAAAAACAAACAACAACAACCTAAAACAACCAGCATTAACATTGGCACCACTCACAACATAATGATAAAGACGTCACGTTAAGTTCTATCGTCTATAGCCAAGCCAACTACAAAGGCCACATCAGGAATGAAAGGAGCAGAATACTGGAACTATGTCGTTTATATCATTGGAGCATTATTCACTTAACTATCAACTTCTTTTCATCAAAATAGTTCTCAGAGTGATTTACTGCATGTCTATCACGGTTGAAGCCGCTTTCTTTCTTTCTTTCTGTTATAAGTCTGATGGAGAGCCATTAATACTATCATTATCAGGCTAGTACGGCGCCTTCGCTGTATGATCTACAAAGTCGTACGTGTAAGGGTGAAAAACTAATAAAGAGAGAGAGAGAGAGAGAGAGAGAGAGAGAGAGAGAGAGAGAGAGACAGAGAGAGAGAGAGAGAGAGACAGAGAGAGAGACAGAGAGTGAGAGAGAGACAGGAGCAAAGAAAAAAAAAAGAAAGAAAGATGGAAAGCACAAAGAAAAGAAAGACAAATGTCAGAAGCGCCCATTGTACGTGTTTGTTCAAATGGACCAACACTAGTTACAGTCAAGGCACACAAGTAACAATGACAGCACACCTAGTTACAACTACAGCACCGTAGTTACAATTACAACGCAGTAGTTACAGTCACAGCAATGTCATCAGATTCAAAACACAGTAGCTTCAGTCGTTGCACATTAGTTACACAGTCGTTGCTGATTAAATACAGTCGTTGCAAATTAGTTACAGTCCTTGCACACTAGTTACAGTCGCTGCACACTAGTTACAGTCGTTGCACAATAGTTACAGTCGTTGCACACTAGTCACAGTCCTAGCAAACTAGTTACAGTCGTTGCAAACTAGTTACAGTCGTTGCACACTAGTTACAGTCCGTTGCAAACTATTCACAGTCGTTGACACCAGTTACGGTCGTTGCACACTCGTTACAGTCGTTACAAATTAGTTACAGCTACACACTAGTTACGGCTAGTTGACAAGTCGCTGCGCACTAGTTCCAGTCGTTGAAGACTAGTTGCAGTCATTACACACAGATTCAAGTCGCAGAAAGTTACAATAACGTGCGCGCAGTTCCAGTCGTTCACAGTCACAGCACACTGTTCACAGTCAAGTACACACAAGTTCCAAACGGAGGACAAACCTTCACAGTTACAACACTGGTCACATTTTTATATTCACAGTACACTAGTTTACAGTACTGCCATGGTGTTTTGTAGTCAACATACAGAAGTTCCAGTTACTGACGTAGCACACTAGTCACAGTCATTGTATACTGGTAACAGGCAGTATACATCGGTTATAGTCACAGCACTGAGTCGTCTGTAGCTAGTGTTAGCCCATTCGTAGACTCTTACCTCTTTTAAATTTCTCTCTTTCTTCCCCCCCCCCCCCCCCCTCCCCCGCCCCCTCGTATTTCTCCCAATCAGTATATTCATCGACCCCTGGCAACCTACGCCGTCATCAGCAACGTCACCAATTTCAAGTACGACAGAAAGAGAACCGGAAGTTCCATCTGACACAAACCTGGCACCAAAACCGACTCCTTCGGCAAATTGAAGGAGTGGATACAGCGGTTCGGCGCCGTGTAGTTGTCGTCGTTGGTGCTGGTGTCTTTGGTGGCCGTGTTCTCGTCGTCGTTTGCTGTTCTAGTCGTTGTTGTTGTTGTTGTTGCTGTTGTTGTCGTAGTCGTGGAGGATGGAACTGTGCTTGTCGTCTTTGGCTTCCTTGTTGTTGGTGTAGACATGGTTGTGGGTGATGTTGTAGTTGCCAGCGACGGAATGGCCTTGGCTGATGTTGGCGATGAAGCTGAATTCCTCCTCATCGTCAACAGAGTTGTGATGACTCCAGCGGCGCGGCGGGAGGACTCCGCGTTACTGCTCGGACTGTTGGAATCGGTTAGGGGAGAAGACTTAGCCCTGTTCGAGAGTGAGCCCAGTGTGGACAGCCTCGTTGTGGCGGTGGGCAGCCTCGATGCCGTGATGCCGGTGACAAGGGAGGTCACCGGACCAAAGCAGGTCTGGCAGCAGTAAACGTTGCGGGGAAGGAAGGGGAAGGGCTGCAACTCTTGCTCCTGCTGCATTCGTATGATGGGTCGTCTCCCTGTGGGCACGTGTCTGCCAAGGATCGAGAATAAAGCTCTTATGTGTGGGCCACAGAGGTACGGTGAGGTAATGCTGTTTATAGCCCAGCCGACCGCAAAGGGCCATATCAGGGCTGTCACCGCCTTGAAGTCAACTCACAAGTCATTAAACAAAAAAACAGAAAAACCGCTCATTCACTCAACCCTAACTACAGAGCGAACAGTATTACTACATCCTTCTACTGACATTCCTTGTCAATCTTTCAACAGAGATTTTGGCATGAACTGATTTCAGATGCAGGTGTGGTGAAAAGATCGCCATGGGGAAACAACAACAACAACAACAACAACAACAACAAAAAACAAGAACTCACAGAGTCTTACATTAAAAGCAAACCAAAGTAGCTAGAAACAGGCTTGTACCTTTGACCTTGGACGGCGCTCTCTTGTTGTACACACACTTGCCTTGTACGCACCACTGAAAGAAAGAAATGTAAACATAAGTCCATGACGACGACGACGACGACGACGACTATGAAGAGGAAGATGATGATAATAATGATGACATCGACGACTACGAAGACGATGATAATGATGATGATGACATGACGATGGCGATGATGAAGAAGATGATGATGACGACGACGACGACGACGACGACGATGATGATGATGATGATGTCCATGGTAACGATGACGACGAAGATGATTACGATGTTGATCACTAAAGGTCAGTATCACTTTCACAACCGATGATAACGAAAATAACAAATCAAATTCAAACCCAGAAGACTAAAATCAAGAACCTGTTTCAACTGTGGGTTGTATCGACTGTTTCGCAGACAGCTTACTTGCAGCTCCCAATCGACATGAAGGGAACTCAATGGTTGCCGTGTTCGTTATTGAGTTCATTCAGTTTGATTTCTTCTCGAGTTCAACGGCAAGCTCCCGCATCCCCATCTAACCTCTGAAAACAAGGACATCGCAGACGCCCGCCAAAATGGAACTAATCTTGGATCAGCGCTTAAATCCGGATCTGCACAACGCATTCACATCAAAATGTAATGCGATCGTTTGACGCCAATATTCCATCTTTTCACAGAATTTTGCTGAAATTGTTAACTTTTTCCTTTTTTTTTTTTTTTTTTTTTTCTTTTTGGTGGTTTGATGGTGGTGGTGGTGTGGTGTGGTGGTGGTGGTGATTCCTCAAGGTGGTGGTGGTGTAATTTCCCAATGATAAACAAATTGACAGAGAGAGAGAGAGAGAGAGAGAGAGAGAGAGAGAGAGAGAGAGAGAGAGAGAGAGAGAGAGAGAAGAATCATCCAGGCGGAGGACACGAAAGGAATAAAAGACGTGAAGCTATAATGATGGTAATACTGATACACCTATTTCATGAAGTGAAAGAAAGGTGGTTCCGTGGATTAGACTCTTGATCAGCCAGGAAAAGCGGTAGAATCCCGGAGATCCGTGGGTCTTGGTCTCACGCTGTTTGTGGGTGGGTTTCATTTCTTGCCCTTTTCCATGAGACTTGAAGTAGTGGTCTGGGTGCTTGTCTTTCGGATGAAATGATGAACTGAGGCCCCAATGAGTTGCTAGCGCTTCGAAGTTTATGCATTTATTATTTGAAAAAAAAAAAAAAAAGAAAAAACAAACAGACTTTGTAACTAGTCGTCATCATCGTTTTAAAGAATGTGTACTAACACTAACAGCATGGGGTGAGGAGCATTCTTTATGGTTATAGGATTGTATACAATCATTTTGTTTTATGGTATGTTGGCTGGTGGGCCGGTGTGTGTGTCGGTAAGTCGGTTGATTGGTTGGCTAGTGGGTCAATAGGTGGGTTGGCTGATAGCTTGGTTTGGTTGGAGCGTTGACGAAGTCAGTGCGTCGGTTCGCTGGCTTGTTGACTGGTTGGTGGATTGGCTGGTTGTTTGGTTCGTTGGTTCGCTGGTTGGCCGGTGCTTCGGTTGGCTGGTACTACGGTTGATTTGTGCGTTGGTTGGTTGGTGGGTTGGATAATTGTTTGATTAGCAAGTGCGTTGACTGATGGATGGGTTCGTTGGCTGTTTGGTTAGTTAATTGATCAGTGCAACGGTTGGTTGATGACTTGATGAGATGGTTGTCTGGTTGGTTGGTCGGTAGACTTGGTGGTAAATGGGTTGGTTGGCTGGTGCATTCGCTGGTTGCTTTATTGCTTCGTGGGGGGATTGGCTGATAGGTTGGTTTGTAGATGGGTTAGCTATTTGTTTTGGTTAGTCGTTGTGTTGGCTGATATGCTGGTTTATTGGTTGGTTGGTTGGTTGCCTGGTCGGATTGGTTGCCCAGAAGATTGGTGCATTGGATGGTTTCTCAGTGGTCTTTTGCTGGTTGGTTTGTAGATTGATTGGTTGGTAGACGGATGGGTTGGTTGGATGGTTCATTAGTTGGTTGGCTAGTTAGCGTGTTGGCTAGCTGGTAACTTGTTTGGATGGTTAGTCGGTGCGTTAGTTCGTTGGTTGGTCATTGGGTTAGTTTGTTGGTCCGTTGTTTGGTTGGTTGGTTGGTTGATTGTTGGTTGGGGTTGGTTTGGTTGGTTGGTTGGTTGGTGCGCTTTCTGACCGCTTGTTGCTTTGGTTGGTTGGGCATATATATTGATTAGATGTTTAATTGGCTGATTGATTGATTGATTGATTGATTGATTGATTGATTTTAACTGGTTCATTGATTGGCTGGAGAGTTGACTACCTGGCTGTTGGAGTTAGTGATGATTGTCTAGTATGTTGACTGGTTGAGTTCCTTCTTTCTTTCTGCGTATGCAGGCTGATGCTCCTGCGGACACTGCCTGTACAGACAGGCAGTGGAGTTTTGTGTGTATGACCGTTTTTGTCCCGCCATTAAGGTAGCCATACTCCATCTTCGGAGAAACAGGTTGAAAGATTTGCTATTGACGGACTGGTTGACTGGTTGGTTCACTGTTTGTTTGTTTGGCTGACTGCTCCTTGCCAGTGTGTCGGCAAACCATGTGGCCGCACACCAAAAAAGAAGGCGCCAAGACCTTGCATTAGGAGTCGAGTATTGATAGACAGACACAGTGGTTTTGAATCTGTTTATAGTGTCTGAAAGTTGATTTACCTTCTCTTCTATGATATGCCCATCAAGGTAATATGCCAGGTGGGTTCCCAGACAGACAGATTAAAATGAAAGGAATTGGGCTTTGGGGGGAAAAACACCTGGCGCAAAGATAGGGCCTTGGGTAAGTGCAAAGGCATGACATGTGATAATGATGATGATGATGATGATGATGATGATGATGATGATGATGATGATGATGATAATAATAATGAATACCTATATAGCGCCTATACTTGGCTAGACACCAAGCTCTAAGCGCTTTACAATCCACACTCGTTTACACAACGGGCTGCCTACAGAGTTTCCAGCTGACGCTTCATTCAGTCGTTTCCCCCGTGTCATCCAGTCAATGTCGTCCAACATCGTTCACTCAATTTCCTCACTTCCTTCATTCTTTCTTTCCATTTCTCACGCAGGGTGCATGCTATGTGTAACGTGTCATCCATACCAACGGCCAAACTGGCCTTCTCTTCTTCCCAAAGTTGCTGATGGGATTTGACGTGTGTGTAAGATGTGATGCAGATAAGGGATAGCTCATGTATTTCTTCTGACGTGAAGGATTTAATCGGGAGAAATCACTTTGAAAAAAAAAAAGAAAAAGAAAAAAAAGCAAAAAGCCAAAGTAAAAGAAACACCCCAAAGCTACGCCAAGTGGATGGTGGTGGTGGTGTGGGTTGTTCATCTGATCTGTTCTCAATTCGATATCAATTTTTGGCTCCCATTTATGCTGCACCGCAAAACGCTTACATGGATTTAGAGCAAAATCCTAATTGTGGCCTGCGGCCTGTAGTATCACTATTTTCGCTTCCCTACGCACCCTCTCCCCTTTCATACCTCCACCCCCTCACTCCACCTCCACCCCACCCCACCCACCCCCTCGAAGACGTGGCATTCTTCCCCCTCCCCTGCCTGCCTCCCTCTCCCCTCCCCGGATAAAAGCTGGTGCGTACTTTCTTATGTCCACAGGATGTGTACTCGAAGGGTATGATGGCGGTGCACGTGTTCCCACGTGTAGGACTCCTACTGCAGTACATCTTGGTGCACATGCCCTCGAACCCCACAGCAGTCTGATACTGGTGGCCCTGGTAAAACACAACAATGACAACAACATCAACTAGGATTATGCGTTGCACACACACGCAAGCGCGCACGCGCAGCACACACACACACACACACACACACACACACACACACACACACACACACACACACACACACACACACACGCACACGCACGCACGCACACACACACACACACACACACACACACACACACACACACTCACACAAGAATTGATGGAGCCATGTGTCTTTGTTTATAACGAAAAAAAAAAAAGCGGGCTGAACTAGTCCACCAGCTTATTCATTTGCACTGTAAGATCGATAGACTCTTGCTACCCTCCTCCCCATTGTAACTTCAACTGCCCCACCCCCTTTCCAAATTTTTCAACCCCCCCCCCCTCCCCCCGTCCAACCCGACCCTTCACCCCCACCTCACACCGTCCGCACCTCTCTTCCCATTCATTAGGTTTCATGTGGTGACTTGTAGAGACTGTGCCGGTGGTAACCCCCCCCCCCCCCCCCCTTTCCAGTTTTCCAATAACCCTCTCCCTCCACGCCCCCCGCCCACCCCCCCTGCCGAGCCAGCCCCTAATCTCTACCTCCACCCTCTCGCTCTCCCCCCGCCCTCCCCTTATTCATGCACTTTAATGTTAGTGGCAATAAGAGACCGTTTATCAAAAAAGAAACAAAGCAACAGCAACAACAATAACAAACCAAAAAAAAAAAAAAAACAAACGAAAAAAAAAAAACAAAAAAACAAAAAACAAAAAACAAAACACACACAGACACACACACACACAAAAACGAAGAAAAGTGATGGATCCCCCCCCCCCCCCTTGCCCTTCTAGGGCAAATCGATCCGCCCCTGGCACGTACCCGGCAGAAAGTAGTAGCCGGTGCCTAAAGAGATGGCGCACTGGTTATCGGCGGAATAGGTCTGTCCGGCATTCTCCGTGATGATCTTCTCGTAATTGTCAGGGAAGCATTTATCTCCCCTTCGGTGCAGAAAGGGAAAAAAAAAAAAAAAAAAAAAGAGAAGAAAATGACTACAAGAAAAATCACTAACATGGAAGCAAATCGAATATCAGTAAATATAAAGGGATAGACGAGGAAAAAAGAAAAAAAGAAAAAAAGAAAAGAAAAGCACAATAATAGGGAGTTGTAAATTTTTCGAGAAAAGAAGTCATTAATATGTGATTGAAGACATTTATGGAGAAAGAGACAAAGTCAAAATAAATGAATAAAGAAATAAGATTCAAAAAAGAGGTTTTGCTCGGTAGAATATAGAACAGATAGATTGACAAATAGATTAAAAAAAGCATGTATATATAGGCATGGCATAATGCTTAGAACA
>JADBJO010000039.1:60000-65000 GCA_016801955.1 Conus betulinus | reverse complement strand
ACTTCAACAGGGAGACCAGAGCGATTTTAACACTTGATTGATATATGTCAGATTTGACATTGGCAGTCTTTTTTTCTCCTGAAACTCTCTCTCTCTCTCTCTCTCTCTCTCTCTCTCAGACACACACACACACACACAACGCGCGCGCGCGCGCGCGCGCGCGCACTCAGATTAAGAATTAAGATTTAGTATTCAATTTCATATGCATTGCGCGTGGTATTCACACAGACCTCTGATTGGGTATAGGGATGTGTTTGTTAACATCCACAACCATTATTTACCCGTTCTCTCTCACCCCCCCATTTACCCCCCCCCCCCCCCACCCCCACACACACACACACAACCTCTCCTGGACACAACTGTTCCTTCAATCGGGCGACTCGCTAATCCCCTCCCTCCCCCCCCCCCCCCCCCCCCCGCCGCCCCGCTTTTTTTGTTTTTGACATGAAATGGAAGCATACAGTTCACTTGCATTGACACTCTTATTTTCTGTCCTCCATCTTACTCCCCTATTCCCCGCTAGCCCTCCCCCCCCCCCCCCCCCTTTTTTTTAAATTAAAAAAAAAAATGATATCCCTCCTTCCAACCCTTATGTCTGTTCTAATCCTGAGCCAGGTCGGTCTGTGACTATCAAAGCATCTTCTAGGACAGACTTTTCCTTCTTTACACATATATAGAGATCATATCCTTTCTCCCTCCCCCCCCTCCCCCCCCCCCCCCCCCCCCCCCCCTCCCCCTTCTGTCTGCTACTCCAGCCCACCTTTTCTCTGTTTCCCACGCGCATTCCAACACGCGCGTTTTATGTGTACGCACTGGTGTGTGTATTGGGTTTATGTTTTGGTATGATATAGCGTGTCCGGGCGTGGTGTATATGACGGGATCAGATATACTGTTGCGCCGAGAATTTTCTCGTGAAAAGCGGAAGTCGGGGTGGCATGACCGATTTTTCTTTCGGTCTCTCTCTCTCTCTCTCTCTCTCTCTCTCCTCTCTCTCTCTCTCTCTCTCTCTCTCCCCCCCCCCCCCCCCCCCCTTCTTCTTTCCTTTTGAGAGAAGTGCATGAAATGTGTGAATATTTACATTGTGGTTGAACGTAGGCCGTCTTCTTTGTACACAAAGACAGACGGCGTATGTGGTGCGTGCCTTTCTGGTTTCTCTATTTGTATTACGGCTTCGCGCGCTGTCAGATAAAGAATGTGTGTGTGTGTGTGTGTGTGTGTGTGTGTGTGTGTGTGTGTGCGTGCGCGTGCGTGCGTGCGTGCGTGTGTGTGTGTGTGTGTGTGTGTGTGTGTGTGTGTGTGTGTGTGTGTGTGTGTGTGTGTGTTTTCATAACCATTAGACTGAGCGATGCATTTGTCTGAAAAAAGAAGTGCCAGCATTTAGCGCTCTAATCCTCTTACTTTGTGTTGCTGTTTGTTTTTTTTCTCTCACAAATTTAGTTGGTTTTTGTTTCGTGGCTCACTTTTTTTTTTTCATCATGAAAAACGCAATGATTTTTGTTGGGTCAGTTTGATACATGGAGTGTTTGTCAGTGGAGGTGGGTTTGGTGTGCGCGCACACTTTTGGGAACGAGTGAGCGCGGTGAGATCTGGGGCGAGTTGTGCAGTTTGGCACATATCACCTTCTAAACGAAGGTGTGACGTTCTCCCAGGTTAACACTTCCCCTCCCACCCCCACCCCCTCCACCGCTGCTTGTCCTGTCTGTCTCTGCCTGTCTGTCTGTCTCTGTGTCTGTCTGTTTCTGCGCTTCACTTCTCTTTCTCTTTCAAATATTATATCAAAACATCTAAACTCAATGTGTACAAGTCAGTTATTGATTGTGAACAAAAACACGCTGATTCAAATTTTTAAAAAAAAATATTCCATAATTACGATGATAATTATTAATGCGCATGCTCGTTTCAAATTCTCAGAAGTTGACTGCACTAGAAATAATGAAGGGCAGGATGTTTATCGGGCATGCTATACTAACAAAAGAAAGTCTGGCTTTGCTTTCAGAATGGCTGATTTTTGGAATGCGCTGCCTACTAATATCAAATATGCACCAGATATCAACAGCTAAAAAAACAAAAACAAAACAAACAAAAAAAAAAAACCCACTAGATGAAGACCCTAAACTGAAAGGCCTTTTCTTTAGTGTAAACTGAATATCGTGTATTTTTATGAGATAGGCATGCAATCAGACCTAAACAAATTTGAAAAATATAATGAGGAGACACAAATAGGCCACAAGACCAAAGGCCAAAAGCCAGTCCCCACTACTACTACTACTACAACTACTACTACTACTACACTACTACTACTACTACTACTACTACTACTACTACTACTACTACTACTACTACTACTACCCACAGCATAATATAATTGAACTTTGTGTAGCTAAAGAAAAATGGATACCTGTAACAATGTTATATTTGCACCTGTGCATTTTTTAAAAAGGTAAAATTGTTGAAGTAAAGATTGTTTTAAGTTATTATGTTCCTTTAAAAAAAACCCCATAAATTGTTGACTTCTCTTGCCTGACTTTCAAATTCAAAGTTTCTACGGGTTACTCTTCTCCGACGGACAACAAAATTCTGTGTCAGCCGGTTTGAAACATTCATTAATCCGTAAACCACTTAAGTGTGTGAGTGTACGGGGGAAAAAACCACAGTCAAAACAAGAAAACAAAAGCACACACACACACACACACACACACACACACACACACACACACACACACACACACACACACACACACACACACACACACACACACACACACACACACACACACACACTGACTTGTGTCCCATTTCATGGGCGGTGATCATGCCTGTGATCCCGTGGAACTTCTCCTCCACCACCACCACCCCGTTACTGGAGCACGCGCCCCCTCGGTAGGCGATACCTGCGTCGGCATCATCATCTTTCATCATCATCATCATCACCATCATCACCATCCTCGTCATGACCTTAATCATCATCATTGTCGTCGTCGTCGTCATCATCATCATCATCATCATCAACATCATCAACATCATCGTCATTATCATCGTCGTCGTCGTCGTCGTTGTCGTCATCATCATCATGTCATCAACCCATTATGACGGCACTTGCGCCCTTGGTAGGCGATACCTGTCATCATCATCATCATCATCATCATCATCATCATCGTCGTCGTCGTCGTCGTCACACCATCATCATAGTCGTCGTCATCGTCGTCGTCATCATCATCTTCATCTTCATCGCCCTCCCCCCAACCTCTTTCTTCACCTCATTGTCGTCGTCGTCGTCGTCGTCATCATCATCATCATCATCATCGTCATCATCATCATCATCATCATCATCATCATCATCATCGTCATCATCATCGTCGTCCTCGTCGTCGTCGTCGTCATCATCATCATCATCATCATCATCATCATCATCATCATCATCATCATCATCGTCATCATCATCATCATACATCACCACCACCACCACCATCATCATCATCATCATCATCATCATCATCATCATCACCATCATCGTCATCATCATCATCATCATCATCATCATCATCATCATCATCATCATCATCACCATCATCGTCATCATCATCATCATCGTTATCATCATCACCTACAACACCCCAATCACCAGCCACGCTCGCTGTCACTACTGTCATCATCGTCACCGTTATCGTCGTCGTCACCAGATGCTCAGTACTTACCGACTTGACCGCCACGTTTGCGGTCTCCGTTGCTCATCATGTTGTAACTGCCCTCAACATAAACCAAACAATAGCGTGTCATCACTCCCAGCATGTGACGGTAATGACGTTAATGGGAAGAAATCTCACCGACACATGGCGTAGAAAAAGCCGGAAGAATTCATTCACATTTGCTTTTGCTTTGGTTGGTGTGAGACAGCGTGTATTTATCATCATCACTGTCCCACAGAACAGACAACACAATCCTGTCGTACCTGCCTGCAGACCAAACAATAATATGATGTCGTAACTGCCTGTCAAAAACAAGCTGTCTGTCTGCCTGTCTGTCTATCATCTCCTTCTCTATCTATCAGTCTGTCTGTCTGTCTGTCCAACTGTCTGTCTATCCATCCATCCATCCATCCATCCATCCATCTATAATGCTGTATCTGCCCTTAGATCAAACAATAACAGCATGTCGATGCCGCCCTCCGAACGATGGTATTATTTCGTAACTGCCTTCCGAGCAAACAATCATGTTGTGTCATAACCGCCCTCAAAACAAACGACAATACAATGTCGTGAGTGCCCTCAGAGCAAAGTAACGAGAATACCACAACAGCCCTTCGGAGCAAAACATGACTTCTTGTCGTAACAGCTCCCCCCCCCCCCCCCCCCCCCCCGAACAAACATTGTTGGTGTTTCTTTCCCAGACACGTTTCATCGGTATGACTGTTCATTTTTGTACTCCAAGTTCTTATAGAACAGGGAGTACTTTAGAATGGGAACGGAGACATACTGTCTGTGGGTCTGTCTGTGTGTTTGTCTGTCCGTGGTCAAAATGTGCTCCACTCGCTCCAGACAAAATTTCTGGTCCGATCTTTCTGAAAATTTGTAGGTATGTTCATCATGGGTCACGGATGATGCCAGATGTTTTATTTTACCAGAACAGCCGTTACTGACGGCTATAACGGCCCAAAACGGTTTTTCTTCTTTATGGAATATCTAGAAAATGATAACGCAAACAAAAAGCTTCTTTGCGTCATAAGCCGAAGTGATGAAATATATTATGAAGCATGTTTGATTGTGACGTCGTATTCAAGATATCTGAAAGTGCGTTCATATGTTTTGCATCTTGTTTTTATCTATTTTTTTTTTTTTTTTATAATGTTCCGTTACGTGATCGGTATTGCAGCGGTGTCTGTTCATCCGTCTGTCTGTCTATCTATCCATCCATCCATCTATATATTCTTATCATCCATCCATCTATATATTCTTATATAACTTTTTTTTTAATGAGAAAAAAGCATATTGCAACGTTGCCAA
>JADBJO010000039.1:50000-52500 GCA_016801955.1 Conus betulinus | reverse complement strand
TCTGAACTGTTCACTGCTGTCCCCGTCTGGCACAGGATTTAAAGGGTTAAGGCATTTCAAAAAATGTCGGGCCATGAGAAAAAT
This sequence comes from Conus betulinus, assembly GCA_016801955.1. Lineage (NCBI taxonomy): Eukaryota > Metazoa > Mollusca > Gastropoda > Neogastropoda > Conidae > Conus > Conus betulinus. The sequence continues at coordinate 52,416 of JADBJO010000039.1, read as the reverse complement.
TTATTATGCTGTGAACCGTCTTCACAGCACTATTGACTTACAATGTGAATTTTGCGGTAACGTTGTCTATCTGTGTCTGTCTATTCGTCTGTCTGTCTGTCTGTCTGTCTGTCTGTCTGTCTGTCTGTCTCTCTCTCTCTCTCTCTCTCTCTCTCTCTCTCTCTCTCTCTCTTCTCTCTCTTCAAAATACACTCCGTCCATAACGTCCCCCCCTCCCTTCATGAATTCCACACTGGTTATATTCTTAATATATTTTTTTTTCTGTTTAATGTTCCTCGACATCTCCGCCAACCAGTGAATCAAAGTGGCCAACAATTTCCTTTTGCTTGTACGTAGATGCCCTGGCACTGTGGTTCGAATCCTGGCCTTGGTTTTCCGATGTTTCATCTGCTGGCGCAGTGCGATGCTGTTCATTCACTGAATGAACAGCTGGAATAGCTCAGTGGTAGGGCGCCGGACTCGTGGTCTTGGTGATCCTGGGGTTGCGGGTTCGAAACTCCGCCGGGCCGTTTTGGTACAGGAGGATTTTTCCCTCGGAACTGACATTGGTTCTGACTCCATTTCCCTTACAGTCCTTCGAATGAGACTATAAACCGAGGTTCCGTGTGTGAACGCACGCATAACATCTTGCACACACGTAAAATCCCATCACCAACTTTCGGAAGAGAAGGCCAGTTTGGCTGTTGGTATGGATGACACGTTACACATAGCATGCACCTTGCATGAGAAATGGAAATAATGAAAGAAGTAGGAAACTGAGTGAACGATATTGACTGGATGACACGGGAAACGACTGAATGAAGCGCCAGCTGGCACCTCTTCAGTCGGCACTACCCAGGTAGGCAGCCCGTTGTGTAAACGAGTGTGGATTGTAAAGGGCTTAGAGCCTGGTCTCTGGCCGAGGATAGGCGCTATATAAGTATACATAATAATGATAATGATAATTAATCGGAGTCTTCATACAGCCCTTTTTCGTTCTGTGGATTTTCAAGTTACGCTCGGTAAGGAATCTCCTCTCAGAAGTCCTATAATTCATTACCCATAGTCCCTTGTGGATTTCCATTCGTCACTGGATTAGCGCCAATGGATTCATTTTTTCTCTCTCCCCCCTTTCAGTGAAACCTGAGACGATCTATCGTTTTAGGTTCTATGGCAAACTGGAGAAGGACAAAGTGGGGTGCCACCCTACAGAGCCCGTAAGTCTGGTTTTTCTCAGTGTCCTCCGGGTTTTAGGTCGAAACGCGTTGTGTTTTTTTTTGTAATTTATTTGTTTCTTTCGTTCGGAACTGCAGTGACTGTTTCAATTTCCGCCTGCCTGAAGAAGACCAATTAGGTCGAAACGCGTTGTGGTTGTTTTTCAATTATTTGTTCTTTCGTTCGGCGGCGCAGTGATTGTTTCAATTTCTGGCTGCAGTTATCCGCAGTTTGAAACCCACTCTCCCAGCTGAACTCTTCAGCCATAGTAGGATGCGTCTCTCTGGGAATGACGTCTTTGGGTGAAGTAGGATGTGTCTCTTTTGGGAATGACATCTTTAGGTGAAGTAGGATGCGTCTCTCTGGGAATGACGTCTTTGGGTGAAGTAGGATGTGTCTCTCTGGGAATGACATCTTTAGGTGAAGTAGGATGTGTCTCTTTGGGAATGACATCTTTAGGTGAAGTAGGATGTGTCTCTCCGGGAATGACATCTTTAGGTGAAGTAGGATGTGTCTCTCTGGGAATGACCTCTTTAGGTGGAGTAGGACGTCTCTCTCTGGGAATGACACCTTTAGGTGGAGTAGGATGTGTCTCTTTGGGAATGACATCTTCAGGAAAAGCAGGATGTGTCTTTCTGGGAATGACGTGTTTTGGAAAAACGGGATGTGTCTGTCCCTAACTGACCCCTTCAGTCATTGCAGGACCTGTCTCTCTCTGACTGACCTCGTCAGCCACGGCAGTATTTTTCTCAGCTGGGTTTGACCTCTTCTGCCAAAGCAGGACCAGCCTTTCCAAGATTGACCTCTTGACTCATAGAGGGACCTGTCTCTCCGGGGCTGACATTTTCAGTCATTGCAGGGTCTGTCTCTCTCCCGCGTTGATCCATTTTGTCACAGCAGGGCCTTTCTGTTCCAGATGACCTCTTCATTCTTAGCAGGATCTGTCTCTCCCAGATTGACCTGCTCAGTCACTGCAGGATCTGTCTCTCTCTCCTATACTACTCGCTCTTTACATGCAACAGGAGCTTGTCTTTCCTGAACTGGCCTCATTAACACTACAGACATGTAAATTTGACCCTACCAGTGACAGGCTGTGTTCGCCATCGTGTCTCGAGGTAGACGTTCGTCGAAAAGATTGACCGAACTATTGGTAGTCAGGTTATCACGTGCTTCTGCTGAGCCTGCTGTCATAGCAACCATTGACAGGTGCTATCAGTGGTAC
>JADBJO010000039.1:32500-40000 GCA_016801955.1 Conus betulinus | reverse complement strand
ATTAGCTCAAGATATAATTCAAGATGGAAACATGGACCAGTCTAATTCGTCACAAAGAAAATGAATAGTGAAAAAACTCCGTATGAAATCGCATTTTGTAAAATTGTGATAGACTATTTCAGAGATAAATCCCACAAAAAAGAAAAAAAAAAACCTCTCGGATCTCAGACAAAAATTAACACCGTTCAAATATAACTATCCACAACCAATTTTTAACCTGCACTGTTTCTTGTCAGTTGGTTAAATTATCCGTTGAAATGATTGAAATCTATTAATTAAATTACATCACAGTCCCTAGTCACCTCCTTCCACAACCCCGCGTCTCTCTCTCTCTCTGTCTGTCTCTCTCTCTCTCTCTCTGGCTGGATGTAAAAAAAAGAAGTATTTATGCTTATTCCATTACCCTCTTAAAATGAAATTCGTTCGTTCTTTCGTTTGTTCGTTCTCTCTCTCTCTCTCTCTCTCTCTCTCTCTCTCTCTCTCTCTCTCTCTCTCTCTCTCTCTCTCTGTCTGTCTGTCTGTCTGTTCGTCACACCCACATACACACAGGAACAGGCACACGTACAGACAGACAGATAGACAGACAGACAGAAAGACAGACAGACAGACACACGCACGCACACACGCACATAATCGCGCGCGCACAGGAATGCACGCACGCACACATGCACGAAAATACTCACACCCGCACATGCATACACACACAGACACACACACAGATACACGCACGCACGCACGCGCGCACGCACTCACTCACGCACACACGCACGCACATACCATATGTATGCACAAACATGCTCTCTTGAGAGTACGCGCGTACATGCATAGATATTGAAATAGAGACCAAAATGTGCGTACACGCGCGCGCACGCGCGCGCGTGTTTTGTGTGTGTGTGTGTGTGTGTGTGTGTGTGTGTGTGTGTGTGTGTGCGTGCGTGCTGTGTGTGTGAGCGCACGCGCGTGTTTGTGTGCATGACAGAGAGAGAGAGAGAGAGAGAGAGAGAGAGAGAGAGAGAGAGAGAGAGAGAGAGAGAGAGAGAGATTTTCATTTTAAGAGGGTAATGGAATAAGCATAAATACCTTTTTTTTTTACATCCAGCCAGAGAGAGAGAGAGAGAGGGAGGAGATGCAGGAAGGAGGGGAGGGAGTAAGAGCGTGTTGGTCAAGTGGAAGTGGGAGGAGGGAGGGGGACGGGAGGGGGGTGGAGGGGGGGGGGGGGGGGGGGAGAGAAAGAGCGAGATCTGTGAGAAGTCAGGGGACAGAGCACCTGCATGTGACCATGGAATGTGTGTGCTGACGTGTTGATGAGGTGGAAGCGGAACAGGTGTGATCGATCACGGTAATGCTGGGTCAGGCGAACAGGACGTTCCTCTCTCTCTCTCTCTCTCTCTCTCTCTCTCTCTCTCTCTCTCTCTCTCTCTCTCTCTCTCTCTCTCTCTCTCTCATGTCATTTCAGGCTAGTTCTCTTATTGTCGACAAGGAATGAGAACACACACTTTTGAATTTAGCCATGTATTCTTTCTTTTTTTTTTCTGCGTACGCAAGCTGATACTCCTGCAGACACTAGCTGTATAGACAGGCAGTGGAGTTTTGTGTGTATGACCGTTTTTTTAAAAGGTGTATTTGTGTAGCAAACAAGAGAATTCGAACAGTAATGTTTTGATGTGCTTTGTCTTTTGTAACATATCTACTCTTTTTCGTGATTCTATTTTGTTACGTATTAGGAATGTTGCATGATACCTCCAAATAGCTTTCCCTGATATGACCGATTTATTTGCTGATCCAGTTCATCCCATTAATCCTTTTAAGAAATCACGTTCAACAAATGATCCAGTACTCAATGCTTTTGTGAACACCTCTTAAACCTGTGTGCTTGTTTTGATTTGTGTATTGTAAATGGATCCAACCACGGTTGTTACAGTGGAGACTTCACCTTTATATCTGTCCATGGTTCTAGTGTGATAGACTATTTTCTCATTTCGTACGACTTACTACCGAACGTCAAAAGTTTTTCTGTGTGTGTTGTAGAATTGAATCTGTGCACACATGCCTATTAAGTTAGAACTTTCAGGCAGACAGTCCCCACCATCACCCACTAACACTAATGATAAATTCACTGCCTGGAATAGAGACAAAATTGATGCTTTTGTTTGCTAGCAAGGCCACTCACTTGTTCTCGTGTAACGTTGAATATGCCACCAGTTTGATTGATACATGTATTAACAAAGCATTGTCTGAATTTACACAATGTTTGATGAATGCTAGTGCCTGCATGCGTCAAACTAAATCCTTTAAAGCCAGGGTAGTTACAGACTCCTGGTTTGACAAGGAATGTCAGGAAACCAAAGTCAATGTTAGAAAAGCACTAGCGGCCAGTAATAAATCTGGACTTCCCCAGGATAGACTAATTTATCTTCAATAAGACGGGATTATGGCCAATTAAAATATTGTAAAAGCCACAATTTCAGAGTTGAGCGTATTAACTCTCTGTTAAAGGCTGCTAACGATTCCCAAACTTCTGGTCGGAAATGAACAAATACCGTAAACGGTCGCCGACGGTAAATGATATTTCTCAGGTTGAATGGTTTAACCACTTCGATAACCTACTAAATACTGGAGTCATACGTCTGAGGAATGTTTGGCATCTGAGGTTCCAGAAGCAGTTTCTGACCCAGTCTTAGACGGTGCTATTACTACTGAGGAGTTATAAAAAGCAATTAAAAGTCTCAAGTGTGGGAAGGCAGCTGGTCCAGATGGTCTCATTAGTGAAGTTATAAAAGCAGCAGGAGATGCAGTTGTTCCTTTCCTTGTCATTTTTCTCAATAAAATATTCAGAGATGGTGTTTTTCCGGACGAATGGACTAAATCCATTATTATCCCACTACATAAGAAAGGGGATATAAATAACACTAATAATTATCGAGGCATCTCTCTTATTAATAATTTATGTAAACTTTTCACTCATATTTTAAATAAGCGTCTGGGTTACTTGGTTAGAAGTCAACTCGGTTATATCAGATGCACAAGCAGGTTTTAGGAAATCTTTTTCAACCATCGACCATATTTTCACGCTCTATGCGTGTATTGAGAAACATCTGTCACAAAACACAAAAATTCTACGTTGCCTACATTGATTTCAGTAAAGCATTTGACACAGTTCAGCATGGATTATTGTTTAATATACTGTTTAGAAATGGTGTTCAAGGTAATATGTTGAACATTTTTGAAGAGCATGTATTCCTCAATTAAATCATGTGTCAGATGTGGTAACTCCTATACTGACTATTTCCAGTGCTTGCAAGGTCTCAAACAGGGTGCTCCCTTAGCCCTACTCTGTTTTCTCTATTTTCATCAATGAACTTGCCCATGACATATTTCATAAAGGTAAACATGGCGTTCAGTTTTCTCCTAATGATATTGAACTTTTTATCCTGCTTTTCGCAGATGATATAGCCCTTATGTCATCTACGATAGCTGGTCTACAAAATCAAATCAATATTCTCTACAGTCGTGCACTGAATTTAAGTTTGAAGGTCAATCTAGATAAAAGTAAGATTATGGTATTTCGTAAAGGCGGGTTTCTAGGTGTTAAGGAACAATGGTTTTTTGGCAGTGATAAACTAAATGTTGTCAATTCATATAAATATCTGGGAGTTACTTTCTCAACTAAACTTAGTTTTGATGTCGCTACTGGTTATGATCATGTCGCTAGAGCCAAGAGAGCCACCTTCGAGATTCTTAAAACACTAAGAAAAATAGGATGTTCTTCTCCCAAACTTTTCTTTAAACTATTTGATGCTCAAGTTGTTCCTTCACTTCTCTATGGTTCAGAATTATGGGGTTATAAGCCGTACCAATCTGTTGAAAAGCTCCACCTACAGGCCTGTAAATTAATACTCAATGTACCAACTTTCACGCCTAATGATATGGTTTATGGTGAATTGGGTCGTTACCCATTATATATAATAATTCTGCAGCTAGGTGTATCAACTTTTGGTTTCGTCTCCTTAAACAACCTCCTACTAGATACTCAAGAAAAGCATACAACATGCTTCATATGTTACAGGAAAGAAATATAAGGGTTCAAAACTGGGTATCGCATTTAAAGCATCTTCTGTGTTCAAATGTTTTTGGCTACGTTTGGATGTATGGTGAAGTCGGGAACAAGAAACTTTTTCTCAGGGTCTTTAAGGATCGCCTTATTAGTTGCTTCTGTCAGCAGTGGTATTCTCATATGTCTGAAAGCAATCGTTTCGATCTTTATTATTCTTTCAAGAATATTTTTGAACGTGAAAAATATGTTGATTTCATTAACAATAGAATTTAAAACTGCCTTAGTACGTTTCAGGTTGGGAGTCTCAACTATTCAAAGTCACTGTCTCCGCTTCTTGCTTGCCGAACATCCTGTTTGTCCCCTTTGTTACGCAGACTGCGAAGATGAATTCCACGTCCTATTTGAAATGTACATATTACAATGACCTTAGAATTAAATATTCCATCAATAGTCCAGGAAGTTATTTGTCGAAATATGAGCAATGTGCACGAATTCTTAATGGTAATATTGATCGCCAACTTCAAATGTAAATTTCTTTTCCTAGCTTTAAAGCGAAGGGAAAATCCGATACAAATGAGATAAAATATATTTTCGTACACTGTTATGTGAGCAGGATCGAATGGAGAATGTATGTATAGATGTATATATTTATTAACATATTCTTTTTCATTGGTTTGTTTTCTTTGGTATTGTAACGGGTCAAAGGCCTATACACAATTAAACCATTGTCAATTGTCAATTGTCTCTCTCTCTCTCTCTCTCTCTCTCTCTCTCTCTCTCTCTCTCTCTCTCTCTCTCTCTCTCTCTCTCTCTCTCGTCTTCTTCTCTATTGAGTCTCTTGCTGCTTAAAAAAAAAATTATTTGCATCCCCCTCCCCCTATTTTTTTTAATCCAAAGGTATTCGGTCATTGTAAACATTTTACATCAACATCGCAAGGATATACCGATTGCTTTCAATTGATGAAGAAAAAATTATTAAACATAATCATTGCCAGGTGCCTTGACAAACATTAACGATAAGATATCATCATGAAGTATTCAATACTGCCAACACTTTTCAAGTTACGAAACATACAAACGAACATAAATCAATCTCAAATGATACACAGGCAAACAGAGATAAAAAACTCCACAAATAAAAGCAAAGTTTCAAAATAGATTTCCAGGACCAACTGTCATGTACGCTATAAAGTTTTCTGGAAAAAGTGAAAATTTACGAGCTAAAATTTCATGTCGCTGAGACAGAACTTAACGAAAGATCAAGAACATAAAGACAACAGAACAAGAAAGTGGTTCCAAATCGAGATGTTTCATGTTTTGTTAAGCAACAATGTTCTGAAGAGAATGATATTGACAGTAATACGTGCTACTTCTGTGGGAAGCGAACAGGTCCAGATAAGCATCATTTATGGTTTTCTGAATATTCGCGTTGCTCTTTGGGAGATCTGGGGAGGTAAGGTAAGGTAAGGTAAGGTAAGGTAAGGTAAGGTAAGGTAAGGTAAGGTAAGGTAAGGTCATGTTGCGTACAGCCCGGCCGACCGCGAAGGGCCATAACAGAGCTGTCACCATGTTGAAGTCAACTCACAAGTCATTAAAAAAAAACTACTCATTCACACGCCCCATCAAAAGGCGCCTTCTAAAAACCCGCCGGACGTTTTTGTTAAAAATCTTGGTTCTGCAAAATCTTAGATCAGATGAAAAATGTTAGGAAAGTTAACGCTAAATCGAATCATTGCTTTCTTGCTGAATATCCAAGGAAAGTAGGCCCAGATGATAGTGAACCCATGCGTGACCAGAGAAGCGAGACAAGATGCGGTGCGCGAAAAGTGACCGTGCATAATAAAAGATATGGCCTATGCATGGGCTTACCCTGGAATTAAACCTACGCCCAACTTCCCTGAAAAGACACCCATTAGAAACTAAAGCGAACTTAATATGAAAGTTTTGATCGTCGCGCTTGTTAATGGCACAAGGCAATCTGAGAACTTCACGTGTTATCAATCTCTCTGTTTAATGTAGTGATCATTTTCCTCGTCATCTTTCGTGTACTAGCCTTCCAAGACCATTGGTAACACTAGGCTCATCAACCACGTGTTTGATTCAGAAGTGGAGCTTAGGAACAAAGGGATTCACACACATCTGTTGTTGGACATGCAGGGGAGACAGAACACATCCAGAGCTGGCTACATCTGAGTGATATAATCCTTTCGAAAACAGAAAGAGATCAGGCCTTAGCAGGAACAAATTCGTTTCGATACACTAGAGGCTTCACATTTGGTGAGATTAACGTCAAATCAGCCAGAGGCTTTTAGAGGACATGCTCTCAGACAAGTCCGTTGCTGGCTTCTGGTGTAACAACGGGTGAATACCTACGGCTCTTCCGATTAATAACGAGAAAGGTTACAGAATTTGGCGAATCAGGAACCCGGACATTAAATTGACATGGACCCGGTGTGTCTTATTTGTTACAACTATTTGGTATCGGAAAGTCCATACTTTCTCTAACCTGATGTTTTGCACAATCTTATTCGGCGCCATTTTCAAATCTCCGCCTGTCAAACCTTGAATATTTCTTCATTTCGCACAAAATATAAGAAAAGCTGTAGAATCTACAGAGTGGAAGTTAAAAGCACATAAGTAAAGTATGTAAGTTTTCATTTCGTATATTGCCTGCAGAGGATATTTTCTGCACAAGTTTGCGACTGTACGAAACGACTGACGACGCCGACTTCCTTTGAACAGTCGCCTTCTTCGTTTAACTCCTTGTCATTGTCGGAGATTTGGGCTAAACGGTTATTCGAAGAAATTCAGACTTTCCGATTTTCAATCCCGTTAATGATTCCTTCTATGATAAAAGCAACCGAGACTGCGCAAACATCATTATTCGGACGTCCAGTTCTACACTTTTCTTATTAAAAAAAAAAATGGTATCAAGCGCACATGTTGCAGACGGGCAAGGAGGAGAGCCAGCTCGTTTCAAAGACCAAGTTCTCCGCTCAAACACAGTTTTTGCATTATCAGCTTTATATATATGGAAAGTGTAAATGCCTGCCACTCCCTCCCTCATTATAAAAATATTTCATGCTGTTCGGTATTTAAGATGGCGATGGGTAAAAAAGATATACTAGAGGCTCGTTAAGCGTGGGTTCAATCTCAGCCTTTAAAATGCCAATAATTTAAGATGACAACAAAATGGTCAAAAGAGACAGACTTCATTTCACTCCTAGAGTTCTGAGGTTTTCATCTATAGTTAAAAGGCCTATGTTTGAATACTTTGAAGAGACGGCGAGCCAGCCAGCACAGAAGTTGCGACAGAAAGCACCAGTTTCTGGCGGCTCAAGACCTAACCTCGCGAAGTCCGATTTGTAGTAGTCATAGTAGTACTTTAGTTTTTCATCTGTTCACATCTGTGATATTTGCCGAAGCCCGATTTGTCTGCGGCACCA
>JADBJO010000039.1:15000-20000 GCA_016801955.1 Conus betulinus | reverse complement strand
CACATACATACTCGGTCGCTCGCAGGCAAGCACACATACACGCACGCACGTGCACACAAACATATATGTGTGTGTGTGTGTGTGTGTGTGTGTGTGTGTGTGTGTGTGTGTGTGTGTGTGTGCGCGCGCGCGCGCACGCACCCGCGCGCGCGTGTGTGTGTCTGTGTGCGTGTGTATGTTCTCCCCTAAGCTACTATTGATGGGCTTATATATATTACGATTTCACAGTGTCATTCCTTCCCCCCACCTCCCCTCTTCTTCCTTCTCCCCCTCCCCCTCCCCTCCCCCACCCCCTTCCTCGCCCAATGAAACCCAAGTTCTCCCCCGTCAACAAGTCTTTCCTAATCAGTGTTAATAAGTGAGGAATTGTCCGCGCGTGCCCTCCTATCCCCCCATCCATTTTGGCCTCTCTCTCTGCATGTACAGACAGACAGACTGATAGAAAGGCAGACAGACAGGCAGACAGGCAGGCAGACACACATATATGTAGGCGGAGCTGTATATATTGCATACATGCAAATTTTGCTAACTTATCGGAAGTGATCAATGTTTCAGCAACTAGATTTGTTGCGTCTGCTTAGACCGAATTTCCCCCAGTCATGTAAATAATGGGCAGTTGTATTTTAAAAACTTGAAAATACACCCTAGAGAAGGCGCACACAACATTGAAAATTTCACTTGTTATTCTCCTCCCCCCCCCCCCCCCCTCTCTCTCTCTCTGTCACACACACACACACATACACATCACACACATGTGCGCACACACAAATACGCATGTGCATTTCCTGGACATACACAGCCAGCCAGCCAGCCAGCCAGCCAGCCAGCCAGCCAGCAGCCAGACAGACACACATGCATGTGCATTCCCGTACAGACAGACAGACAGACAGACACATACACACACATGCATGTGCATGCCCGGACATACGAAGACACAGACAGACAGACAAACATACAAACACATACACGCACGCGCACACACACACACACACACACACACACACACACACACACACACACACACACACACACACACACACACATACACAAGCCCGTACACACGGACACACACGCACGGACGCATGCACCCATTTCTGTTCTAACCAACCACAGACTCCAACGCCTACACGCAGTCACACACGTCCTGGAGACCCCGAAGTCTCTAGCTTCCACAGGAGGTGCAGGTGGGGGATGATGCCCATGGTCCTGGCAGCAGCCAGCCACAAGACATTCCTATTGTGCCATGTAACGCCTGGCGTGTGTGCGTGTGTGTGTGTGTGTGTGTGTGTGTGTGTGTGTGTGTGTGCGTGCGTGCGTGCGTGCGTGCATGCGTGCGTGCGTGCGTGCGTGCGTGCGTGTATGCGTGCGTGCGTGCGTGCGTGCGTGTGTGTGTGTGTGTGTGTGTGTGTGTGTGTGTGTGTGTGTGTGTGTGTGTTGTATGTGTGAAAATAACAGCTGAACATAATTCCTATACGATTTCCTTTCTAAACTCTACCTTTACAGAAGCGTTTCTCTCTCGGTCAGATCGAAGACGAAACTGATGTCAAATGTAAACGTATTGAAGCATCTCTCTTTAATCTCAGTTCTGTTTTCAGAGGGAGGTGACTGCAGGTGGAAACTGAAACTTCTGTTTCTTAGCGTTTCCGCCAAAAACAAAGAGAAGAAAAATTACAAGCCAAAACACGTCGCGTTTCGACCGTTTAGGTCTCCTCCAGGCAAGATAAAACAACATTCAGGACAATGAAAACGAAGAACGAGCAATCGCTTATCTTCTCATATTCGACCGCAAGATGGGCGTTGAATTATTCTTAAAAATTCGCGTCCTTGTTTCAACGCCTCTCTCTCTCTCTCTTTTATTCATGGAACTTACCACACGGGCGAAGCGATTCGTCGAGTTCTGTCATCTTTCTTGCGATTGGGAAGGAAAACCAGCGGCACAGACCTGAGACAAGTTTGTATGGACGCGAGAGGAACGCACAACAGGCTGGTTTATACTAGCGGAGAAGGATGCAAGGCCGATCGTACACATGGATAGGTGCCTGACTGCGATAGAAAAAAAACTATCTGCTGACTATTCTAATCTACCCATAGTTATTCGCCGATGATAGCGAACCCTCTGTTTTTTTTTTTTTTTTTTTTTTTTTTTTTTTGCTTCAGGTACATGCTAGAATGACCAACAAATTGACGTTGGTCCTTTAATAAAGAGAAAAAGAATTAATTACAAAAAAAAGAAGCTATTTTGGCTGAAGAAAACCACAGTCGGTTACTTTCCGTTGGCTATTGACTAATTGTCGTGTCAACTCACGTGACAAAGAGGCGTCCATCGATTGGCTGTTATACTAGCTAGGAAAGGGGGTGGGGGTGGGGGGGGGGGGGGGGGGGGACGAGTTCTGTTCAGAAATTATGGAGGCTCGAAAGTATCCGCTTCGTGGCAAAGCCAGTTTTCAGACCATCGTGAGGATAGGATGGGCGTGGATGGGATAGGATGTCACTGCTTTTTGTACAACGCTAACCTCCAAGGCGAGGGGAGTAAAGAAACGGGTGCGAGACAGGTTCAGACGAGCAACATGACTGCTTCTTCAAGCTCTAGTTCCAGGGTCGGTGTATCGGCCAGCCAGAGAACATTGCTGCCTTTCGTGCACCCAACCGCAGGACGGTTACAACTTCCACCGTTTCATCTCGCATGCGAGAGTGACCCGCGTCGCAAACTCGCCTCTTTCTAGCTTCGCTCGCCGCTAGTGTGCTATCAAACGCTGACGCTCGCCAAGCAAGCCAGATTTCTGGCCATCCTGCCGTTGTGAAACGCGTCTCTGTTGTTGCTCAGCAAGGTGATCACGTGATCATCCACCACTGGATTCGTGCCCCGGTGGCGGACGAGAGTGAGAAATTCGAACGCTTTATCGGCCAGCCGGTAAACGTTACCAGTATAATCCTGCGCGTGGGGAGAACACAGAGTAACGGGCTGAAGATAGTTAGTAAGGATGTTCTGTTGGTCTCCAGACCTTGACGAGAACATTTATCTCGCTCCCAGGATGAGATGACTACATACCCATAATTTCAAACGAATGCTTCCTACGACACCTAATCACACCCAGCGTACAAACTACGCTTTTTGATAAATAGCATTTGTACGAGGCGATTCGGTGTCGTAAGCAGTGTCCGTTTGCGGTTACGGGCGTGTAATGCTCACATCATGGGAATACCGTACTTGTTTATTTACTGTTTGCTGTTCTCTGCCTGATGTACGATTGATTTCCTTCCAACGCTGACCTTGTTTGTAAAGAAGAAGGCGTAGCTTTAACATGGAAAAGAAGGCGACGCAGACACTAGGCTGTTTAGTTAGACTTCGTTTATGTTTGTTCATCTGTGTCTCCTATATGTTTCTTTTTCTCAGTCTCTCTGTCAGCCGGTCTTAAAACCTGTCCGTCTACCTACCTACCTACCTACGCACAACCTATCTACCTACCAACCTACATAACTATATGTCAGTCTATCGATCCATCCATTCATCTATCTTATCTGGCTGCCTGCCTATCTGCATACCTACCTATTTATCAATCAGTGTATCTATGTATTCATTATATCTATCTATCTATCCATCCATCTATCTATCTATCTGCCCGTCCATCTATCTATCTATCTGCCCGTCTGTCTGTCCGTCAATCTATACGTTGGACTGTCTCTCTCTCTGTCTCTCTCTCTCTCTCTCTCTCTCTCTCTCTTTCCGTCGGGCTCTGTGATTCGACGAATTCTATAAACTCCCTTGCTATTGTGTCTGATTAGATCGTAATTCGCCAGCTGGGGTGGCGGACCCCGCCTCCAGAGGTCACAACAGGTCAGTCGCTGCGTCATCAGGCACCCGTCGCTAGCCAGTTGAGAGAATTCGTCCCATCACGTACCCCGACACACACGTTAAAATTTGTCTGTCTGACTGCCCGTCTGAGTGTCTGTCTACTGTCTGTCTGTGTGTGTGTCTATCTTTGTCTTTCTGTCTGTCTATTTACCTGTCTATCTATCTATCTATCTATCTATCTATCTATCTATCTATCTCTATCCGTCTGTCTGTCAGTCTGTCTACATAGGAGACACAGAAATGGAAAACGAAGTCGATGTCGAAACAACTCTAGTCTCCGATTCAGGGTTTTCTCCCTTTGACATCCACCCTGAACGTTGTCTCTGAAGTCTCGGAGATCAGACAGGAAGTCTTCAGCAATCAAACAGCGATATTGTAATTCACGTCATCACTCTCTTTACCCATTTTGTTCACGCTCCCTGATTAGCCGCGTCTTCTGATTCTGGTCGCCAAAGATCAGTGGCTTCAGAATTGGCGAGTTTGTGGCTAGGGTAGGGTAGGGGATGGGTGGTGGTGGTGGCGGTGGTGAGGACGCGAGGGGGGGTGGTAGGTAGGGGGGATCAGCTTCCCACGAGTACCACCCCAGCCGTACCACTCCAGCCGCATTGTCCCTCCTTCCCCCCCCCCCCCCCCCCCCCCCCCCCCCCTCTTCTTCAGAACCTCAATCAGCCGGCCTGTTCACACAATGGGTTGGCTGGCTACACCCTGCCCTGTCTGGGCGTTGCTGCCGTCAGCAAGGCTAATGGAGGCACAACACAGACGGCCCGCCTCTTAGGTACCAGTCAGAGGCTGTCGCTAGTTTCGGTGTCTTGGGGGATAGGAGGTGGTGGGGGTGGGATGATGGTTGGCCAACTATTATCGGTAAAGACTTCCCTTTCGTCCTTTAGCCGTTGAAGACGTCATGTATCTTGTTCGTAATGAAGATGCAGGTTTAATTTTATTTCATGTTTCTTTTTCGTTTTTCTAGGGGAAAAAATTTCCTCCTTCGTTTCGGCGTTTAAAGACGATACATTTGTGGATCCCACCGGCACTCTGGGTATGCTTTTGTTTAGTTTTGTTTTGTTTTGTCTTGTTTTTTTCGTCTGCCTTTCGGCCCACGTTGGGGAAAAGGCCGGTGACCGGTGGGCAAAAGACAACGCAGACCCAC
>JADBJO010000039.1:0-10000 GCA_016801955.1 Conus betulinus | reverse complement strand
ACATACGTCTAGAACTGACGATATGTCAAACCCCCCCCCCCCTTTTTTTTTTTTTTTTTTGAAAAACAGCAAACAGAGTAGAAGACACAGCTAGAACTAGAACAACAATACTTGGAGATGAGAGGGTCAACACATGGAGGGCCGAGCGGCTCTTGGAGCGGTGCCGTCCTGTGTTGATGCATCCTACGATTGGCCAGCATTCGTCCTGTCCCCCCCCCCCCCCCCCCCCCCCCCCGCCTCCCTCGTCCTCCCCTCCCCCGGGACAGGAGACTCGAACCTACAACACGCAGGGGCGAACGGAGTGCCAGAATGGGTCCCAACAACCAGCATTTGATGCCACGGAGTGGGGGGGGGGGGGGGGGGGGGGGGGGACATAGGTCAGGGGGTGGGTGGTGGTGGTGGAGGATTTCACAGATGTCAACTTTTGGAAAAGGTACGACGACCCAGACAGCCAGTTTACCTAGGGTGGGGGGCACTCTCACACCGAGATTCTCTTTCCTCACCGAGGCAAAGCACAGTGGATCACTTTCAGTCAATTTGGAGAGAGAGAGAGAGAGAGAGAGAGAGAGAGAGAGAGAGAGAGAGATCATAACTCAGATCACAGAAAGCTTTAATGTTCACCAGCCTGGGGCCACGATACAAGGAGCAAAGGGAAGGGGGAGGGAGTGGGGGTAGGAACGGGGAGGAGTTAACACTACTTACGTTATTGCAAAACGGAACAGAAAAGCATTGTAATATTAATCCCCCCCCCCCCCCCCCCCCCAAAAAAAAAAAAAAAAAAAGTGTAAAAGATGATGCATTATTCAGTAATGTGTAGAAGAAGAAGACATGAAAATACAATACGAATGAAGTCAGACCTTTCAAGGAAAACCACAAGGTGATGGTAATTGTCCGCTGTAATTTACCAACCAAAGAATTGACTTGATCCTTCTGTTTGTCGCATGCAAAATATACCTCGACAGGCTACGTCTGTGCGAAGCACTGGATACCTTTAGAAGCAAAATTAAAGAGAGAGAGAGAGAGAGAGAGAGAGAGAGAGAGAGGGGGGGGGGGAATACTTTTGATATTATGAGCGGAAAACAGAAGAAAGTAGAAATAAAAAGTAGAACGTCAAACACGAAAAAATGAAGAAAAAATAAAGGAAAGAAAAACACCATCATCCTTCCATCCCCTTCCACACCCCCCACCCTTCAAAAGTACACACAATCACATGCGCAGCGCAGTACGCTGTCTTTCACATAGGCACAGCATGAGTACATTATAAATCTTTTAACATATTGACATTTTGCATGCACCGACACAGCGTGTTCGACCACTGGCAGTGGTAAACTACTTTTGGAACCGTGAGACTAGTTATAAACAGCGAAAATCAATTGGGGAAATTAGAATACAAATGTATGCTGTTGACAATATAGTGACAACAGGCATGTCCACAGGCACTAGTAACACGGAACGTGCTGCACATCAACATCGTAGTAAGCGTGTGCAAAATATGTCAGACATTTCCTTTTGTAATATTTTGAGCTTCCACGGCATTTAAGCTCAGGGGTGGAAGGGAGTTCCAGAGAAGAGGACCCGAACAACAAAGACTTGTTTTACATAGATAACTTCCAGGTATGGGACCCTGGGTTTTTTTTTTTTTTTTTTTTTTTTTTTTTTTTTTTTTTTTTTTGCTGCATTTCTTGAATTCACGCTGAATGTGGATTGAGTAGTTTTGCAGGGCTAATCCAGGTACAACTTCTGAAAAAAAAAGAGAACATTCCTGAATTGAATTCCCTCAGAAGAAGACCTCCAAAAATATTTTTATTTAATCCTTCTGTGTGGCAACTGGGAGGAGTTCCTCAGAAAAAGCTTTAAGAGCGCGTCCAACTAGATATTTTAATCCTGCTCTGTGTGAGGCTGGAGGAGTTCAGGAGAACTGCTTTAAGAGCGCGTATATATATATATATATATATATGTGTATGTATATATATATATATATAATATATATATAATTATAATAAACAAAGCTTTGCTCTTATGCCTTACACTGAAAAAATAGGGGGAGATAAGCTTTCATATCTGCAGCGGTAGATAATTCTGCCTAACAGTATGTGCTTGAGTGGATGAATGGGAATAATATATATATAAGTCCCTTGAGGAAGACCAAAAGAGAGAAATATTGGAAAATTTTACATGACTGTTGTTGAGTTCTTTGTTTGGATGTTTTTATATATATATATATATATGCTAAATAAATTTTAAAATGTAATTAAACAGCAAACCGCCAAGAAAACGCAGACAAACGAATCACAAGACAAGACACGACGCGTTTCGACCTCTTAGGTCTTCAGGCAAGATACAAAACAGGACAACGAAAATAAACGAGCAATTACGTATCTTCATTCATTTTCGTTGTCCTGAGTGTTTTGTATCTTGCCTGAAGAAGACCCAAAAGGTCGAAACGCGTCGTGTTTTGTCTTGTGATTCGTTTGTCTACGTTTTGTTGGCGGTTTGCTATTAATTACATTTGAAATTTGTTTAGATTTCCGCCTGCAATCGCCTCACTTTTGCAGCTATGTATATGCTGATTAAAGTTTTTTTTTGAATTTGCGTTGGCCGAATCAAACACAGCGTCGAACGGTAACTGATTGCGGAAAGTATGTGTGCGTTAACCCTCTTATACTCCGTTTCTCTCTGACTGCAAACTTCCCCTTGATTTCAGATTCTTTCACAGGTTTCAGTCTAAAAATGGGTATGTGTGATTATTAACTTATGGGGGATAAAGAAAATTGGCAGGCAGTTTCATAAGATCATGCACTGTAATTTGTACTACATTTTGTCTGTCGTAGAATGTCGTCTTTGTCGTGTCACTGTCACCAAATTGTCACCAGACACGTAACATTTGATGGTGACAATCAATTTCACAGCATGCAAGCATGCGCAATCACCATGCTGATGCAAGTTGTTAGTGTAAGATAAAATGTGAGGCTACCAATGTCATACAGAACTTGTCACGTGTCACACACAATACTGAACTCAGTCACTTCCTGATGTTGTGGTATGAAAATTCACAAAATCACTGGATCCTACCTCCCTGACCCGTTTGTCTGCATGCCCCGTTGCAAAATGCTTTGCTGTGAGCAGTCCGTGAGGGAATGTTTTGCCGCTGATCATGCCTAGACCACAACCATTGCCCCGCTTCTTCCATGCTGGCTTAGCTGAATGAAAACAGGAGGGGAACTGTTTTACATGTTGCCATCTTTGGAGGGATGTTTGTTAACATGATTTGGATCTTACTGAGAGAGAGAGAGAGAGAGAGAGAGGAGAGAGAGGAGAGAGAGAGAGAGAGAGAGAGAGAGAGAGCTTAAGAGAACCGATTTCTGATACAAATGTTCGATTCTTCCTTCCGTATTTCTTTTTCTCGCTTATCTCCATCCTTTCTTTCTCTCTTCTCTCTGTTTCTCCCATTGGGATCTTCTTCTTCTTCTTCTTCTTCTTCTTCTTCGTCTTCTTCTTCTTCTTCTTCTTCTCTTTCCTCCTCCTCCTCTTCCCTCCTCCTCCTCTTCCTTCTTCTGCTTCTTCTTCTTCTCTCTTCTTCTTCTTCTGCTCTTCTTCTCTCCTTCTCTTCTGCTTCTTCTTCTTCTTCTTCTTCTCTCTTCTCTTCTTCTTCTTTCCCTGCTCTCTTCCTCCTCTGTGTTTCATTTATTTCTCTTCACTTTTCGTCACTTTCCTGAGAGGACGGAGGAGGGGAGGGGTGAAAGGGGTTTCTAGAACCCCTCCCCCTTCCACCAGCACTACCACCCCCCCTCCCCCTCCCGTCTTCTCCAGCAGGATTTTTGCAAAATTTTGCAATGTTTTTGAGGGGAGGGGTGGGGGGGGGGGGGGTGACCTTTTTTTTTTTCCGTTTTCCACACCAGGAATGGGGCCCACCATCTCCACCCCACCACCCCACCCCTTTGAACCCTCCCCCCTTTCCTCATCATTAACTGGATCCGGCCCTGCATGGAGTCACTAGGCGAAAAGAGCCATAAAAGGAATGACGTCGATACCAAAAGCAAAAGGAAGGAGGTTGGGAGGGTGGGGGTGGGGGGGGGGTGGGGGAGGGGAGGAGGAGGAGGAGAGGGAGAGGTCGGGCGGAGGGGATGGGGGTAGTGGAGAGGAAGAGAGAGTAGTCTGGGGGAGGAGGGAGAGAGACGAAACACAGCATCGAAAGCCTTTACCATCCTCCACCTCTTCTACTTCCCCTCCCCCCTGTAACGACCCCCCCCCCCTCCTCTTTGTCTCTCTCTGTCTGTGTGTCTGTCTGTCTGCCTCTCTCTCTCTCTCTCTCTCTCTCTCTCTCTCTCTTTCTTTTTTTTTCGCTACTAGCATTCCCATCCGTTAATAAGTTGAGAGAAATACGTCAACGCCCTGTCGCTATAAAGATGAAGCGAAGTACTCATTACTGTCCGCCAGAGCGTGCCTACTCTATTCGACCATCCGAGGGCGTCATAGGGAAGTGAAAAAAAAAACATCCTGTCCACATTTCCCTTCCTCATCACCCCCACCCCCGACCCCCCACCCTATCTCCCCCCCCCCCCCCCCCGCCCTCCCCCCCGCCCCGATTTCTCCCACCGCCAAGATAAGCTCATTCCCCACCCCCCTCTTTTCTTCTTCTTCTTCTTCTTCCTCCACCTCTACACACCTCCCTCCTCCTCCAGGCCCCCCCCCCCATCCCCCCTTATCAGCCTGTCGCCTCTTTTCTTCTCTCACTCCTCCACCTCTAAACCCACCTCTTAACTACCGCCACCTCCTCTACTAAAAAAATAACCAAACCCCTCTAACCACCTAGACTCCTCCTGTGAGGCCCCCCCCCACCCCCCCAGGCCGCGACCCCCGCCCCACCCGGCCTCCTCCAGCCACGCCTGCCCGCCCCCCCCCCCGCCCCCCACTCCCCCCGCCCCCGGCCTCCAGGGGCCAGGCCGCCCCCCCCGCCCCCCTCCCCGGCCCCACCCCCCCCGCCCCCCCAGTTCCCCCCCCCCGCCCCCGCCCCCCCCAGCCTCCCCCCAGCCAGGCCCCCCACCCCACGTCCCCAGCCACCCCGCCCCCCACACAACCCCCCCGGTGCCCCCCCACTGCCTGCCCCTCACCCCCGGCCCCCCCCCCCGCCGCCCCTCCCCCCCCCCCCCCCCCGCCCCCCCCCCCCACCCCGCCCCCCCCCCGGGCGGCCCCGGCCCCCCCCCCGCCCCCCCCCCCGCCCCGCCCCCCCCCCCCCCCCCCCCTCCCCCCCCCCCCCTGCGGCCCCGTGCCCCCCCCCCAAAGCCACCCCGCCCCCCCGCCCCCCCCCCCCTACACATCCCAATCCCCCCCGCCCCCTCCCCCTTTATCAGCAACCATATCATCCAGCACTCTGTCGTTTGGCATATAGCAAGCCTGTATCAGCAGCGATCAGTCAGATTCCATCAAGTTCGACATTCAGCTCAGGTAGCCTGTTGTCGGTTTCCGGTCGGGTCCGGCCCCGTGCCGTGGTCGTATGTCACGGGTGTCAGGCCCCAAGTTTCGCGCCGTCGCGTCGGTCCCCCCGCCCTCCGCCTCTTTTCTCCTTCTCTCCCTCTGAAAATACCCCCCCCACGCCCCTTTCTTATTTTTGGAAGTGTTTGTGTTTGTGTGTGTGTTTTTGTGTGTGATTTGTTAGTGTTAGGTGTGTTGTGTGTGTGTGGGTTGTGATGTGGGTGTTTTTTTGGGAGGGGTGGGGGTGGTGTGGGGGGGGGTGTGTGTGTTTTTGTGTTGTGTGTGGTGGTGTGATGTTGGTGGGTGGGTCGTTGGGGGGTCGGGGGGGGGTGGGTTGGGGAGGGGGGGATAAGGTTTTAGTGTTGTGGTGTGTGTGTGTGTGTTTGCAACATAAAAAGTAGTGTGTTAGTGGTGTGATAGAACTTTGTGTTAGTGTGTGTGTGTGTTTGTGTGTGTGTTGTGAATGATGCGACGGTGTGTGGTGTATTTTGAAGTTTTGTATTAATAAGAAACAAGTGGGACAAAATGCACAGAGAGATGCAGCCGAGGGTGGGGGGTGGGTCATGATCAAAAGAGGATGACTGAAAACAATTAAACATATATACTCCACAACCACACACACCCACACACACCCACACACACACAACGCACACACCCAACACACACCACCACATTAATAGAGACTAGATAACAGAATTCTCCCAGCCTCAAGAATTTGGAGGAATGAGACGAAAAACGAATGTCGGTTAAGAGAGAGGAGGAGGAGTAGAGAGAGATAGAAGCAGAGAGAGAGAGAAGAGAGAAGAGCAAGAGAAGGGCAGATACCACTCAAACGGCTATCCATAAATCGACAAGCACGGAAGGGACGTGTGTAACAGAAGTGTCTCCTTCTTACAACGAGATCTCGAACATAGACACCAAAAGAAAGTCACGAAGAGAGAGAGAGAGAGCGAACCTCCTAGAGGAGAGAGATGAGATGCAGAAGAGGGTTCAGACGAGAGCAGAGACTCAAACAATAGTATACAGCGCGTCACAACTTTTAGGTACAAAATTGTCTCCTTATTTGAAAAAAAACAGAAAAAAAAAAAAAAAAAAACTTTTCGGAGAATGAGCAGCAACACTCAAGACACGGTCACAAACTGAGACGCCATGGTGCCTCTTCTCCACATCACGTGACCGGTCATGGGCATGTCCTTTGGTTCCTCCAGCAACACTCGCCATTCCCCAACTCCCTTTCTTTCTTCCGTTCGCTCCCCCCCCCCCCCCCCCCCCCCCCCCCCCCCCCCGCCCCCCCCCACCCAGTTCTTCTCGCTCTGTGCTTTCTCCCCCGCTCTAACCGCCTCGCTCCATCCCTCCTCCCGCTTCCCCACCCGCCAGCCCCTCTCGCTGCTTCTTGCTGCCAAGCATCCGGGGCGAGATCCTCTCAATTCGTGTCCTCCAACTGATATTGCACGCGGCAATCAAAAGGCGCGACAGCACTTGAGGGTGGACAGGACGGCGTAAAAATCATTTAGTGCCTGGTTCAGGTGGGGTTGGAGGGGGGGGGGGGTGGGGATTGGGGGGGGGGGGGGAGGGGGAAGTAGGGAAAATGTTATGATTTATTCAGGCAATATGAATGTCGCTCGGAATGGGGTTGTTGAGATATACCTCGTTTTGGGGGTGTGAGATATAACTTATGTTGTTTGAGATATAATCTACACGCGCTGGGTATGGTAAACAGTTTTTTGAAATGAATTCTGGGAGGTTTCGGTTGCTTTGCCAGCGAAATGAAAACTCGGTCGGAGCTTATGGCTTCTACTACCTAAATATGCCAACCGTGTTGGGGTCGGAGGGAGGGGGACGTAGACAGTTGGCTATTATAAATCTGTGTGAAATTAAAAAAAAAGTGGGGAAAGTGCACTACAATTATCCAAAAACGATGGGTGCCTTGGACTACGGGTATAACAACTTTGCGCTTTTTTTTTTCGTTTCATCTCTTAAAAAATTGGACACGGCTGTTGCAGACTGGGCAACTGTTCACAACGTGCGAAACTGTCAGAAACCATCCCACTTGTCACTTCAAGAATAAGGGAACGCTGTTGGAAAATACAGAACCCGAATGACTTTCTCTTCTTGTCGTAAACCCAACACGGGGAGGGTTGTGTGGGGACAGAGGGGTAATTACTAACCTGCGACACTTTTCTACAAAAAAGTTACCCTGTCCAGAATTCAGGTGAACTTCTTGTCGGAAACAGTCCTTTGAAATAAACGGAATGTCAGTTAAAGGCATGGCGTTTTAGGAAAAGCGTGGCTCAACAACAGGTATGCAGTTGTAATGCTTTTCTTTTCTTTCTCTTTTTTTTTTTTTTTTGGTTTTTGGCTAGACAATATTCAGTTTTATATTCTAATGAACAGACGTTTGAACAAAAGTATTATTTAAAACACAACTTTCTTTACATTTGCTTTGCTCAAAGCAAGCTATGGATTAAGTCACATACCCACAATCAAAAAAGTTAACGTTGAATGTTTGGATCGATATAATGTTGTTACAAAAATCTTACGTCCAAGTTTGGTGAGAAAAGTCAAATGACCTCATAGATGAATATAGCTTCGATAATAATCAACTATTCGTTCGAAGGTGTTATACGAACTAGGATATCAAAACTGTATTTGAATTACGCGGAGTCAACTGTATTTATCTGAGTAAAACTTCAGGAGGTAAAAATCGAATGGGGGGGTTGCAGTTACGAAAGAAACACAGGTCGCCTTCGGATTAACGTCGTACTGAAGGAAAGTTGGTGTTCTGACAAGTGCTATGCTGTACTTTCCTATAGCTAGGTTAAGGATAATATACACATAGGTTTTGGCACTGTACTTCCATTCAACGTTTTTTTGAGAAACGCTGGTGTGTTTAATGTTAATGGAAAAATGGTCCGTCTGCCTCTATAATCTACAATCACTGAACCATTAGGCCATAACTAGATTGGACAAGAAATATACATAAATGGATCGTGCGTTTTTTATTTCATTGTGTTAATTGGTACTACCTGGCTACACTGTGCATGTCCGTGTAGAATAGATCAGAACGGATCCTCTTGACCTCAAGTGGCTCCTCAAGTAAGGCGAAATGTAGATATAAAAAGCGAAGAATATATTGTTCGAAATAGAATGGGTAGAGTATGAAAGATTTTATTTTCCAGAGAGCTCCAGATATACACTGATTTTTATAGACAAGACTGAATCACGACTGCGCATTCTGACTGTATTGATAGTGATCATCCTAGATCACAACAGCCCTCTAGAACTATCATCTCGCCCAAAACAGCGTCAGCGTGAAAGTTGTAACAGAATCTTTAAAAACGAAAACAGACACACACTTTTCATTGAAAACAAAAAAAGAAAAAAAACAGAAAAAGAAAAGAAATCCAAACCTTCTAACTTCAAAGTTGCTTTCAACAAAAGTGAAACTTAAACACATTTAGGGGCACCAGAAAAAGAATAAAAAAGGGGGGAATAAAAAAAGCAAGAATTTACTTCATGAGAGTGACATATTGAAGTGGATAGATCATCGGGCCCAAGGACATGTAAGGCAGGTGGATGAAATGGAGAAGACGGGCAGGGAAAAAGAGACGCAGGTGGAGTGGTGCGCGTTGGGTTTAATGTGAGACCCAGACCCAGACCCAGACATACCCTCACTCATGAAGACCCGTGACCCCTTACAGAGTGTGCACTAATTTGAATCATGTCGTTTTCCTCTTGGTTCATTACTTTTGGGGTGTCTGAAATGCTTCCTGCCCATGCGTCTGCTTATTATCATTCACGTGACTTATTCAAAGAAGCAAAGTTACCTAAAGTGTATCGTCGCTTGACCAATTGCCGCAAGTGCGTCGCGCACTCGCACCTGCTGCTTCTCTGTGTGTGTGTGTGGGTGTGTCTTTTGTGTGTGTGGGTGTTGTGTGTTGGTGTGTGAAAGGGTTTCTAATCAGTCCTTATTAACCCAAATGGAACTTGTTGGTTCATTGCGCGTGCGCGCTCCCCTAAAGGCGCAGCGCGCGCAGCCGCTGTAGTGTGTGTGTGTGTATGTTGTGTGTGTGTATTGTGGTTTTGTGTGTGTGTGTGTGAGGGTGTGTGTGTGTGTGTGTGTGTGTGTTGTGAGCGAGCGGAAGCGAGCGAGCGAGCGATGAGATAGAGAGAGAAAAGAATAGAGAGAGAGAGGAGGAGAGAGGGTTTTCCTTGGGCAGTCCTTATTAACGAAATGAAGCGTGTGTGTGTGGTGTGGTGTGTGTGTGTGTGTGTTTTGTGTTTGTCGCGCGCGCGCGCGTGCTTCTGCGTGCAAGCGGGTGGGCGCGCGCAGCGCGTTTTTTGTGTATGATTAATGGGGCTTTTGTGTGGGTGTTGTGTGTGTGTGGGTGGTGTGTGGGGTGTTTGGTGTGTTGTGTGTGTTTGTGTGTGTGCTTCGCAGCGCAACGCGCGCATCAGTGTTGCGTGTGGTGTTTGTGTGTGATGTGTGTTGTGTGTGTGTTGCTCTGTAGATTCAAGTTAGACTTCG
>JADBJO010000038.1:1425000-1426541 GCA_016801955.1 Conus betulinus | reverse complement strand
TTAGACAAGAAAAAGAAAGCCGGAAGAAACTTTTTTTCCACAGATGTTTTGATACCTGATCCCATACCAAGTATTAAAGTGGGATGTTCATACAGTTTGTATATTGATCTCCCAACAGCCGTAGTGCTTTTGCCTTTCAAAGGGATGTAAAACATCATACAGGCCTACCCTGTGCGATTTTCTGCTTCGATGCAAAATACAGTACTATTAGTTAATTAATTCCATAGGTGTAAAGGTCATTTGAAATAATACTGTGTACTGTGTGTGTGTGTGGTGTGTGTGTGTGTGTGTGTGTGTGTGTGTTGTGTGTGTGTGTGTTAGTGGGAGAAAACATTCGCTGGCTAACAATTTCTTCCATCATTACATTAATGACCCGGCAAAGATCTAAAACAAACTAAAATATCTTTTTTTAAATGGGGGTGGGGGTGGGATGGTGGAGGAACGGGGGGGAAAGAAAGAAAATGAGTCAAAACACAAAAAATCATTGAAAGACGTTACAAACACAAAACTCTTCCCTAGCAGCATACGGGAACCATCGTAACCATCCTGAAGACAGATCTCCTGACAGTGCCTACTACACAGACATTCCATCCTTATCTCCTGGGTCTGTCTGGCAGGAAGCACCGTGGCGGCTGTGGTGGGCTGTGTGCTGAGCGGCACCATCTTCTTCACCTTGACCTTGCTGGCCTGGCGCCTGTGCCGCCGGAAGCGCACCTTCCCCGGAAGTTACGAGCAGATCGCCCCGGACCCTCGTCTGGCCCAGGCGACCGGCGGAGAGTCCGGGAGCGCGTCGGGTTGCCCGCCACGGCAGTCAAGTGAGTCCTTCTGTCAATGACTGATCAGTTAGTTGTGTAGTCAATTGATCAGTCGATGGACCGATCGATTGGTGGATGTAAATACCCAATCCAGCCATGTCCCTATCATCCATACATCCATTCACGTTTTTCACGTAGCCTTCTATTTACCCACCTTTCCAAACTTACACCCACCTCCTGCTTATCCATCCATCCATCTATCCATCCATCCACCCATCCATCCACCCATCCATCCAACCAACTATCTTTCCATCCATCTATCCGTGCACCCATTCATCCACTCCACCACCTATGATTCATCCACCTAACTTTGATCCAACCATTCCACCCACCCGCATTTGTACCACTCTCCCATTCTCTTATCCACTGAGCCATTCATTAATCCTAATCACCCACCCACCCACCCACAGTACCGATACGCAAGCGCACCTTCGCAGCTTCGAACCCACCTACCCTCTCCCCCCCCCCTCACACACACACACACACACACACACACACACACACACACACACACACACACACACACACACACACTTGTCTGTCTCTTCCGTCAGCAATCCATCCACCCCTCCACTGAGCGATCTACCCGCAGATCCATCTGCACACTCACCCATCACCATCGATCCTTCACCGACCCATCCACCAGCTAGTTATTCACCCATCCATTGTATCACCTCTCACCTACCCGCCAATACCAGTGCATTCATTTACCCCCATTCAACAGCC
>JADBJO010000038.1:1417500-1420000 GCA_016801955.1 Conus betulinus | reverse complement strand
GGAGACTAGAGGGGGGGGGGGAGGAAAGAGGGGTGGGGAGGGGGGGGGGAGGGAGGAGGTTAATAAGTGTGAGTCGTGCGTGCTGGTATGCCAAAGAAATACTGCAGGCCTTTTAGGGGGTAAACATTCTGACACAGAAAATTAACCGTGGAGTGCATTTCACTGCTGAAAAAAAAAAAACGACAACAGCGACAGGTCGAACCAACACAACGACAATTTTCTAATATGACTGGATGATGAGAGAGAGAGAGAGAGAGAGAGGAGAGAGAGAGAGAGAGAGAGAGAGAGAGAGAGAGAGATTGTCACTTCTAGCCCGGCCGATGACAAACCGGCCATACCAACACTATCAGCGTTGAAGTCAACTCTTAAGTCGTATTTTCAAGGGAAAAAAAAAACACAAACATACACACACAACTCACTAAAGCAACGTTTATAAATGCATACCAGCTTTTCGTTCAAATCTTTGGTCTGTCAAATTTTTTGATCGGATGAAAGAAGCTGATCTCTTTCAGAAATGTAAACATCAAATCAGGCGGGACACCTTTGAACAGGGTCCTCATGGAGAGTCTGCTGTAAAGCATAAATGGATCGATAAACAAACACACAAATAAGCAAACAACCCCCCCCCCAAAAAAAAAAAAAGAAAAAAAAAAACAAATTAAAAAAAAAATGACAAATGAAAAGCATGGCATAGGACAAAGGTGGATGTGTCCTCCTTCGATTAGCTCACAAAGGGCAAAAGGTCAGGGCACACCTCTTGCTTCTCTTGAAACAACAACATGGCGACATGAAAACGTGAAACAATCTGTCGATTTCACTGGGCTTTTCGGTGCCAGAGGTCTGTCTTGACTGATACCGAGCATTTCTGAACGCTGACAAGAAGAAGAACAAAAACCGTGTCTATAAAAACCTTTGCGATTGTTCCTAGAAATCCTCTCAGGTAGAAGGCTGAACAGATTTGTTTCATCATTTCGTTCGTTTCTTTCACTCACAGTGAACGAGCTATCGATTATATACTTATTTGTAGCTGCAGTGTGTGTGTGTGTATGTGTGTGTGTGTGTGTGTGTGTGTGTGTGTGTGTTGTGCTTGCCTGCCTGCCTGCCTGCCTGCCTGCCGGCCTGCCGGCCTGTCCCACGTATTTCCCCACTGGTTAGCTTTTCATTGTAGTGCAGTCTGCCTCCCTTAATATGTCAGAGATGCGCCGAGTAAAGAAAAAATACCGAGCGACAGGACACAGACAAAGACAAACAGCCCGAAGATGGAACCAAGACAAAGTCAGTGACGGGGACAAAGACAACAAAGGACACAGGGGATGAAGAAGACAGGGGGTGAGAAAGACAGGGGTGAAGGAAGACAGGGGGTGAGAAGACAGGGGGTGAGAAAGACAGGGGGTGATGAGACAGGGCGATGAGCCGATGCCTTTGCCTGCAGAGCTGACGGTCGTATTTCGAGCTTGTTGTTGTTGTTGTTGTTGTTGTTGTTGTTGTTGTTGTTGTTCTTCTTCTTCTTCTTCTTCTTCTTCTTTCTTCTTCTTCTTCTTCTTCTTCTTCTTCCTCCTCTTCCTCCTCCTCCTCTTCCTGCATCCTCCTCCGCTTCTTCTTGTTCTTTCTTCTTTTTCTTTCTTCTTCTTTCTTCTTTTCTTCTTCTTCTTCATTCTTCTTCTCATCTTCTTCTTCTTCTTCCTTCTCTCCAGTCTTCTTCACATCATCATCTTCTCATCACTCCTCATCATCATCATCATCTTCTTCTCATCTTCATCTTTCTTCTTCTTCTTCTTCTTCTTCTTCCTCTTCTTCTCCTCCTCCTTCCTCCTTCTCCTCCTCCTCCTCCTCCTTCTCTCTCTTCTTCTTCTTCTTCTTTCCTCTCTAAAACCTCCTTTCTTCTTCTTCTTCTTCTCTTCTCTTTCTTCTTCTTCTTCTTCTTCTTCTTCTTCTTCTTCTTCGTTCACTCAGACGGGAACCCTAGAGGCACTGACGAAGGCTATGTACGGCGGAGGTCCTCCAGTGATCCATACAGCTTGTCTCTCATCGGGTGTGTTGGCAGGCCTGCAGGTCTCTGCTTTTAGTTTTTCATGTGTGGGATAGTCCTGCAGGAAGTGTTCCACTGTCATTGGGGCCGGACCGCATGGGCAACTCGAAGACTCGCCAAGTATTTGGAACACACGTAGGGTTGGATATTATGGCCTAAAATCCTCCCTGTCCACCTCCAGTAAATATGTACCTGCCAGTTTTACTTATAATCATTAGGTTGTGGGACTTTAGCTTTTCACTTATAATCACTAGTCTGTGGGACTTAAGCTTTTCACCTCTATTCATTAGGCTGTGGGACTTTAACTTTTCACCTATAATCATGATAATCAGGCTGTGGGACTTTCAACTTTTCACTTATAATCAGGCTGCTGTGGGACTCGAACTTAGGCTTCACCTTTCACCTATAATCATTAGGCTGTGGGACTCGAACTTTTCACCTATAATCATTAGGCTGTGGGACTCGAACTTT
>JADBJO010000038.1:1395000-1407500 GCA_016801955.1 Conus betulinus | reverse complement strand
AAGTAAACATACACACACTTCATCGGGTTCTTGTTCCACTAGGGAAACTGATACGCGAACACAATAACTAATGTGAAAATGATGATACCAAGAAGAGTAACGATGATTCATATGACGTGAAAAAAAAAATACACACATGCCACAACTTTCATTCGCCAACTCTGGTTATCTCTCACTCTCAGTCATCTCTCTCATAGTCATACATCTCTGCTCTCTCTCTCTCGCCAATACACATGTTGCGATTCTGCACCGTCATGATGAAGACATAGCTACATACATATCAACAGCAGCCTGCCAACAAGACTGGTTGTGATTCACGAGGCAGTCATGATGAAGAACATAGTCATACATACATGCTCAACATTTTCATTCGCCAACAAGACTGGTTGTGATTTCACGAGGCAGTCATGATGAAGAAAATAGTCATACATACATGCTCAACATTTTCATTCGCCAACAAGACTGGTTGTGATTCACGAGAGCAATCATGATGAAGAACATAGTCATACATACATGCTCAACATTTTTATTCGCCAACAAGACTGGTTTTTCAAGGCAGTGGGAAATGGAAAATAATATTGCGAGAGAGAGAGAGAGAGAGGGTTTGAAGACCATAGTCATACATACATGCTTCGCCAGAAGAAAGAGAGAGAGAGAGGGAGGAGAGCGGAATGAGAGAGAGGGAGGGAGAAAGAGGGAGAGAGAGACAGAGAAAGGGAGGGAGAGAGAGAGAGGGACAAAGAGAGAGAGAGAGACAAAGAGAGAGAGAGAGAGAAGGAGGAATGAGAAGAGAGAAGGAGAGAGAGAGAGGAGAGAGAGAGAGCATTTGATATATCAGATTAAAGAGGGAAGCATAACAGACACATGCCTTTTTTATCCAGCCAAATCTGTGACAACAAACGAATGAATGAATAAAAAAAATAGAAACGGCAGAAAGAAAGAAAGAAAGTGGATGAACGGTTTCCAGTCTGGCACTTTGGGGGCATACTCAAAGCTAGAGTGGTTGTCAATACAGTGGTGTCAACGTTTGTGTCCTATGCCATGCATGTCCATAGAGAGTGGACAGTCGTGTTTCTTCTCTTCAGAAATATACTGACCATGACATCTATCCCGCAAATGACATTCCCCGCGCTAATCCCCCACCCCCCCCCATCCCCAACACTACCACCCCCCACCCTCAACAGCACAGGGGGTTGTCTATGTTGCAACTGCAGGCCATACGGTGCGCCACCCCACGTCCACCCCACTATCACTACCCCCCCTCATCACGCCTCAACAACAACAACAACAACAACAACAACAACAACAGCAACACAGCAACAACAGCAGCAGCAGCAGCAGCATTCGGCGGCCGTAGTAAGCCCAGAGAGAATCTAACGACCTTTACGATAAGACGAAAACCATTTAGCATCAGTCTGCTTCATATGATTATTCTCCCAGTCTCTCTCTCTCTCTCTCTCTCTCTCTCTCTCTCTCTCTCTCTCTCTCTCTCTCTCTCTCTCTCTCCTCTCTCTCTCTCTCTCTCTCCTGTCTCGTGTGTGTCTGGTGTGTGTGTGTGTGTGTTGTGTGTGCGTGTGTGTGTGTGTGTGTGTGTATGTGTGTGTGTGTGTGTGTGTGTGTGTGTGTGTGTGTGTGTGTGTGTGTGTGTGTGTGTGAGAGAGAGAGAGAGAGAGAGAGAGAGAGAGAGAGAGAGAGAGAGAGAGAGAGAGAGTATATTCATTGCATTCATATTTTTTAAAAAAAAATAGAAGGTCAAACGGGCAAGGAATCTACAGACCCCATTTCAGACAAACATGAAGAAAAAACAAACAACAGCGTCGGCTTCACCGTCAGAAGGAACGAAAGATAGCCTCGTGTCATAAATCAATAATATCACAAATGACAACGATGCAACTAGCCTTTAACATCAGCTCTGTCGCACACACAACCATCTCCACCATGTGTCAACCCTCCCCCCCCCCCCCACACACACACACACCCATCTGCTGCTTTCATTATTCCTCTTTCCCCCCGGCTTTCATTCTCTATATACCCCTTCCACTCCGTCTCCCCCCATTCTTCTCCCCCCTGCATACACCCTCTTCCCCCCCCCCCCCCCCCCCCCCCCCCCCCCCCCCCCCCCGCCTTCCTCCTTCTTCCGAATACTCAACTAAACAGCGTAGTCATATTTTTCACACCCATGCAAGGGAACCGAAACGCTGCACGCATTGTGCAGGACACCTTCTGGCTGTTTGTAAACTAACGCTGTGAACACTTCGTGGGCAAGATGAACCTTCTCGGTTTATATAAACCAACCCTGTGACCACGTAGTGAACGCAGTATGAACCTTCTGGGTCTGTAGACCAAGATTGTGAATACTCTGTGAACAATATATGAGCCTTCTCTGTTTACAAGCCAACATTGTGACAACATTGGGAACAATGTGAACCCTCTCATTTGTTAAACCAAAATTGTAACCACACTGTGAACAGTATGAACCCTTTTGATTTGTAAACCAACACTGTGTACCACACTGTGAACAATATGAATCCTTTTGAATCATTGACCAACGCTGTGACCACACTGTGAACAATATGATCCCGTTTGATTCATAAACCATCATTGTGACCACACTGTGAACAATATGAACCTTCCCGGTTTATAAATAAACATTGTGACCACATTGTGAAGAATGTGAACGTTCTCGGTGTAAAAACCAACACTGTGCCCACATCGTGAACAGTATCAATCTTCTCTATTTATATGCAAGCATTTAGGGCAATAAGAACAATTTTCTACTTTACACAAAACCACCACATTGTGGGCGATAGGAACATTCTTCTGGTTTTATCAACACATTGTGACCACATTGTGCGCAATATGAACCTTCTCCTGGTTTTATACACCGACGCTGTGACCACACTGTGGGCATTTTGAACCTTTTTTCTTGTTTTATATACCACCTATTGTGTCCACATTGTGCGCAATATGAACCTTCTGATTTTATACACTAACATTGTGACCACATCGTGGCCGATGTGAACCCTCTTCTGGTTTTGTACACCACGACAGACACCGGAAATGAGTTCAGACGAGGTCTGAAAATCCGAAAAAGCTGAATTAAAAAAAAAAAGTGCATCCATAGCACAATGACTTCATGGAAATTATAGCTTTTTTGCCTCTTGAATCCAGACAACAAGATATCAAGGCACCACATTTGAACGGGCTTTGAACATTAACGCTGTTCTATTCTGGGCGAGTTGTTTGTGTAGCGGGTGATATGCTCAATTTGCTTATCCCCCCCCCCCCCCCCCCCCCCCCCCCCCCCCCCCCCCCCCTTCTAAAACGTGTCGTGTTTTGTCCAGTAAGTTGTTTGTCCCTGCTGTCTGTCTAGCGATTTCCTATCAATTCTTTTTTCATTTTTGGTGTCAATTTCCGCCTGACGTCACTTCGCTTTAAACTTTAACTTTTGTTTGTTTGCGCATTAATTAAAAGCTGAAGGGTAAATTCATCTTAGCTGCCCGTCTATTAATAGCGTTAATTCTTTTGATGTGATTATGGCTTTCACCACTCACAGGCAATTATCTTAAAAAAAAAATAACTTCCAGGCGTTAGTGTCAACATTATAGTTAACAGGAGTTATCAACAAAAGCAAATGGCGAGTCAACTGCGTGCAGGTATGATTGATCCGTGTCATGCCGTGTGGAAATTTCGTCACACGGTTACGCCAGGAACATGATCTTTAATGACCTGGTCAAGCTGGCGTGCATTGAATGTGAGGCCTGAATTGAGAGGCTCCCGTTGTGTCTGTGTCTTAATGATATGACCACACTTTTTGTGTCCTGCGGATTGAGAGCCGTGTCATTTGGGTGACACCACTCGGTGACGTCATTTCTACTCTGTTGTAATGATGATTGCACAGAATTCATGTCCCTATCACTTGTAGCGAAGAGCACTTGTCATCAGCAAACAGATCACAAATAGCTTGATTATGTGACATGGGCATGAGCTGAAGAAATACAGAGGGGAGAAAAAAAAAAAAAAAAAACACCAAGGAAAAGAGGTCTGAAAATAGAACCTTGTGGCACTTCACCATCCAGGATTCCTTCGGAGGAATACTTACCTTTCATGGGAAGTCACTGGGGTCTCTTCCCAAGCTATAAAAGACGAGAATGAGACAACTGTGTGGTTTTAAATGTAGATACTCAATGCCTAGCGATAGATATTGTGATAAGAAACAAATCAACTGTTTTCTTGAAATCGAGGGAAAAAAAACAGTTCCAATAGTCCTGTTTTGTTTCTTGGTGGATAACTATGTATTACCGTAGTGAAGAAAGACTGTATGGTTGTAGGAATAAAGGACAAAGTCAGCCTGAAGTATGGTGGAAGAATTTCTTTTGTGCCATGTGCTTGATGAAATGTTTATTAAACACGTTTCCTTTTTCCAGAGGCTCAAGTACATCTGATGGTAGGGATATCGGTCTAAAATTGCGTACATCTGTTAAATCGCCTGACTTTGGTAGTGGAATCGGTTTGGATTTCACACAAGACAGAGCAAATTCTTTTCAATAGATATATACACGTTACAGCAAAGTCAAGTACACATGTATACACGTTACAGTCATTTCAAGTGCACAGGTACATAAATGTCTGGGCCCATGGCTGTCTTTTATTTTTCATTTTTGGAAATACAGGAACCAATTTTATTTTTTTAAAAAAAAAAAAAAAAAAAAAGGCAACGGAATAGCAAATGAATACACAGCCATTTGTTGTCTTCAGAGAGAGAGAGAGAGAGAGAGAGAGAGAGAGAGAGAGAGAGAGGGGGGAGAGAGAGAAGAAGAAGAGAGAGAGAGAGAGAGAGAGAGAGAATGAAGTGGGGGAGTAGGGTAGGGGTGGGGGTGGAGGAAGCCGGGATGGCTCAAGCCAAGTGCTGATTTACCAGTGCTGCTGTTCATTGTGTGTCCTTAGGTTCCCCTAGATCTGCCCCTCAGTACTCTGCACACCAACTTCTCTCTCCTGTGGGCATCAAGCCAACTCGTTTCCACGTTCCCTGTCCAATCAATTTGCTGTATGTAAGACCTACTAACTGGGACTCCTCGACAGTAACAAACAGACACATCATTTAAAAAAAAAAAAAAAAAAAAAAAAAAAAAAAAAAACCCTCTGTTTTTTCATTTCCATGTTGGTTTCTTTTTCTCACTGGTAAACGGAAACAGCTCTTTTTTATGTGGAGAATATTGGTTTCCGCTTTTCATTACGCTCACTGTCGTCTGCTTCTCTGCCCACCATACGTTTGACTGCACCTGTGGGAAATTGAAAAGAACCAATCTGCAAATGAAAACAGCCGGACTGGGTTCGCTAGAAAAGAAAAAAAAAAATGTAGAGGAAATGCGGAGGGTTGGTTTTGCCAGTCATGTTTTCTAAAACAGATGAGCGAGTTGGTTTCGAAAAATAAGAGTAAGCCACACAAAACTCCAGTTTCTCTGTGGCTCAGTGGTCAGTGTTCAGGGAAGCAGGATGACAGGTCGTTGGCCAGCCCATTAAGGCTGACGTGTGTTCATTCTTCAATTCCTGTACGTGTGGCTGGCATCTATCCTGAGTCGTTCAGTATTTCATGGCTTCACACGGGAAGTCTAGAACCACACGATTGAGTTTTTAACTTACATCTGTATATGTTACTCCCAGTTTACTGACAAATAGTGCGGATGTCTGTTCGCCATAGACCTGGGTGAAGGCGTAGAATGTTACGAAAGGAACCATTCAGTAAAGCACTGAGTGGGTTGTCTCTTTAAGGAAAAATGGAACCCCATAGAACACTGATTAAATAAATCATCCAAGGATGATTGTCTGTAAATTACGCCCCCTTTACGGATGATTGCTGGTGATATTTTTTTCTGCGGACACTCCTTGTACAGACAGGCATCGATTAATCATATCTACCCACCAAAGGGAGTGGAGTTTTGTGTGCATGACCGTTTTTTTTTTTTTCATCCCACCATTAAGGCAACCACACCATCTCAACTTCGGGGAAGGTGCATGCTATATGTACGTGTCATCCATATCAACAGCCAAAATGGATGATTGTCTGTGAAATGCATCTGCCTTCGAAGGATTATTGTCTGTAAAATGCATCCGCCTTCGAAAGATGATTGTCCGTAAAATGCATTTGCCTTCCAAGGATTGTTGTAAGATCTTGATGATTGTTCGTAAAATACATTAGGCTTTCAAGGATGATTGTCTGTATAATACATTCATCTTATGCGGATGATTTCTGTAAAATTCATCCCCCTTTCAAAGACTAATGTCTGTAAAATTCATCCCCCTTCCAAAGACTAATGTCTGTAAAATTCACCCCCCTTTCCAAAGACTAATGTCTGTAAAATTCATCCCCCTTCCAAAGACTAATGTCTGTAAAATTCATCCCCCTTCCAAAGACTAATGTCTGTAAAATTCACCCCCCTTCCAAAGACTAATGTCTGTAAAATTCACCTCCCCTTCCAAAGACTATTGTCTGTAAAATTCACCCCCCCTTCCAAAGACTAATGTCTGTAAAATTCACCCCCCCCCTTCCCTCCAAAGACTAATGTCTGTAAAATTCATCCCCCTTCCAAAGACAAATGTCTGTAAAATTCACCCCCCCCCCCCCTCCAAAGACTAATGTCTGTAAAAATTCATCCCCCTTCCAAAGACTAATGTCTGTAAAATTCATCCCCCTTCCAAAGACTAATGTCTGTAAAATTCACCCCCCTTCCAAAACTAATGTCTGTAAAATTCACCCCCCTTCCAAAGACTAATGTCTGTAAAATTCATCCCCCATCCAAAGACTAATGTCTGTAAAATTCACCCCCCCCCCTTCCAAGACTACTAATGTCTGTAAAAATTCACCCCCCTTCCAAAGACTAATGTCTGTAAAATTCACCCCCCCTTTCCAAAGACAAATGTCTGTAAAATTCACCCCCCTTCCAAAGACTAATGTCTGTAAAATTCATCCCCCTTCCAAAGACAAATGTCTGTAAAATTCACCCCCCCTTCCAAAGACTAATGTCTGTAAAATTCATCCCCCTTCCAAAGACTAATGTCTGTAAAATTCATCCCCCTTCCAAAGACTAATGTCTGTAAAATTCACCCCCCCTTCCAAAGACTAATGTCTGTAAAATTCACCCTCCTTCCTAAGACTAATGTCTGTAAAATTCATCCCCCCCTTCCAAAGAATAATGTCTGTAAAATTCACCCCCCTTCCAAGACTAATGTCTGTAAAATTCACTCCCCTTCCTAAGACTAATGTCTGTAAAATTCACACCCCCCTTTCCAAGGATGATTGTAAAATAGCCCCCCCCTCCCCCCTCCAATTCCAAGGATAAATATCTGTGAAATACATCCCCCTCTAAAGATAATTCTGTCCAAAAGGCATTCTGCTTTCAAAAATGATTGTCTGTAAAGTGCGTCTCCTCCTCCAAGGATGATTGTGAAATACAATCCCCGTTCAAGGATGATTGACTGTGAAGTGCATCTCCCTCCCAAAAATGATTGTCCTGAAATATATGCCCTTTCCATTTATGATTGACTGAGAATATGTATTCGAAACATAGTCCTTACAAGGATCATTCTCTGTGAAATATATTCCCTTCCAAGGCTAACTGTCTGTTTGAAATTTCTCCATTTCAAGATCACCTGTGAAATACAGCCTCTCCAAGAAAGGTTGTCTGTGAAATATATCCCCCTTCCGACGATGTGTGTAAATACACCAACTTCCAAGAATGATTGTGAGTATAATACACCCCCTTCCACGATGATTCTCTGTGAAATATATTCCACATTCAAGGATAATTGTCCATGAAATACGCCCCCCCTCCCCCCCCCCCCCCCCCCCCCCCCCCCCCCCCCCCC
Source organism: Conus betulinus (assembly GCA_016801955.1). Taxonomy (NCBI): domain Eukaryota; kingdom Metazoa; phylum Mollusca; class Gastropoda; order Neogastropoda; family Conidae; genus Conus; species Conus betulinus. The sequence goes on along the minus strand of JADBJO010000038.1, from coordinate 1,399,634 downwards.
CCCCCCCCCCCCGCCCACTTCCAATATGATTATCTGTGAAATACTTTCCACTTTCAAGGATGATTGTCTATGAAACACACACACACACACACACACACACACACACACACACACACACACACACACACACACACACACACACACACACACACACACACACACACACACACACACACACACACACACACACACACAGCCTGCCTTCCAGTATGATTATCTGTGAAATACTTCCCACTTTCAAGGATAATTGTCTATGAAATACACACACCCCTCTCTCTCTCTCTTCCAATATGATTATCTGTCTACTTCCCACTTTCAAGGATAATTGTCTATGAAATACACACTCCCCTCTCTCTCTCTCTTCCAATATGATTATCTGTGAAATACTTCCCACTTTGAAGGATGCTGTTCTGTACAATCTATCCCCCTTTACAGGAGGACTGCCTAACGCAGACCAGCTAGGTGAACTAGGCAGGGGCTGGATGTTGTCTGTCTGCCCGTGAAGTCTGACCTGGCACTGTTCAGTACTGTTGGGGTCTTCTCGTATTGAGGTGCTATGGGAGGAAAAATGGGAGATGGGGGGAGGAGCGGGGGGGGGGGGGGGGGGGGGGGGGGGGGGGGTACTCCATCACTGTGGTGTTGTGCTGCTTGCTGACAGGTTCCAGACATTCTGGCGGTGAATGGGCGGCCTTGTCTGGAAAAGGTGGGCATTGGGGCATTGGTGTGTCGTTGAAGGTTGACAGCGTGAAAGACTGTAACCCGGAATTCTCTTCAGGGGATGTGTAAGACCTCATGGCGAAAGCTTGGTCGTGTCTGGAGTTGTACTGTCTTCACCTGTCAGTGAAACAGCATCGAGTGAGGCTGCAGTTGCTTGACGGTGGCGTTTTTTTTTCACCGGTGGGCTCTGCAGTCATGAAATGTGGACTGGTACAAGCCATGGGAACACTCCCGTGGAGGTTCTGTCGTGTCTCCTCCAGTGACCATCACACAATGGCATCTGCCGGGGAGCAATTATGTCCCTCTTGACGTCTGAATGGAATGCCTTGTGCGTCCCTGCACCCAATGTGAACACAGCGCAAGCTTCCAAACGGTGGCGCAGGATTGCTCCCAGCTGGTTTTTTTCAGCAGTTGAGGACAGCACTTCTCTGGGTCCCACCCGCTCCTTGGGACGTGTCTTTTTCTTCGACTGTGGGCACCAGTACGTGGACAGGTATATAGTACATGGCTATTTAGAACAGCACAGAGTTACATGATGGTCATCAGTGCTAGGTGATTGTGTTTGCTTCTTTAAGAAAAATCTTCAGATGTGTATTGTTCTTACTTTGGCATGTGATCAGGTTTTGCAACAACACGTTCCACGATGCGATTGTTCTGCTGGACTCAGTTTGTCCTACTACAAGGAAAGGAGTACCCGCAGAGAGGAAAGATAGGAAATGTGTGGTGGAGGTGGGATGGAGGGGGCGTGAAGGGAATGGGGGCTGGCGAATCAGTTTGTGTCGGTGTTCTTTTAATTCGTACGTAGAGAGTCGTTCTACCATATAATGTTCCAGCTGGATTTTCAAAATAGAGACGTCACTTGATTTGCAATCTCAGACAGTCAAAGAAATTGGTTTTGATGCAAATAGTTAAGTGCTCTATTACATGTACAGCAGGACATTTAAGGACGTTTGCAGGATTCCCTATAAAAGAGGCATGATTTATAACGAAGGACTATCTGAGGAAGACTTGTTTCCCGGCGAGAAGACTTAGCAAGTGCTGTTAAACCTCGCCCAAGGAGAATGTAGCACTAACCCTGCCTAATTTAGCATCAAGGCCAGACTACGACAAGTCATTAGCAAGGGCTGAACCACTCCTTTTAGTTTTACCGACCCCCCCCCCCCCCCCTCTTCCCCACCCATCGTCACTTCATCGTCTTACACGTAACACACACACACACACACACACACACACACACACACACACACACACACACACACACACACACACACACACACACACACACACACACACACACACCACACACACACATGCACACACGTACACGCACGCATGCACATACACACACACACACACACACACACACACACACACACACACACACACACACACACTCACACACACACACACACACACATGCACACACACACACGCATGCACACACGCACGCATACACACACGCTCACGCACACATACAGACACAGACACATTCACCGCGCGCACACTACACACACACACACACACACACACACACACACACACACACACACACACACACACACACACACACACACACACACACACGTACACACACATACACACACACACGCGCGCGCGCACGCGCGCGTACACACGCACGCAAACACCCACGCATACACACACACGTACGCACACATACAGACACAGACACACACACACACACGCGCGCACACTCACCACACACACACACACACACACACACACACACACACACACACACACACACACACACACACAAAAGTGCGCGCAAAGAGAGAGAGAGAGAGGGAGACAGGCAGACAGACAGACAGACAGACATGCAGACAGACAGGCAGACAGACAGACAGAGAACGAAAGGCATACATTGTTTTTTTTTCAGGGGGGGGGGGGGGGGGGGGGGGGGGGGAGGGGAGGAGTAGTAGGTTTAGTTTATCGGCCAGGTATTTTTTTTGTTTGTTTATTTATTTTTTTTTTTTAACATCGATCCAGAGTAAAGGGAAAATATTACGACAAAACTTTACTGGGACAAAAAAAAAAAAAAAAAATGAAAAAAAAGAAGAACCGCAAACCACATGACAAAAGTCGGGAAAACAAAAAATCAAGTACATATGCAGGACAAATTTCAAAGATAGATAGAGAGAGAGAGAGGGGGGGGGGGCGGTAAATAGATAGATAGATAGAGAGAGATAGATAGATAGAGAGAGAGAGAGAGAGAGAGAGAGAGAGAGAGAGAGAGAGAGAGAGAGAGAGAGTTGTTTCATGATGGAACAAAAGAAGTAGACACAGTAGTAAATGCCAGCCCTGTCACCCCTTCCCTCTCCCCGCCTAAAAAAAAAAAATTGCATAGAAACCTCCATCCTAACTATGGCAACAACAGCATGCATACGTGCATTTACATCTGCTCGTACACTTGTGTGCATGTGACATGTCTCTACATGCACACTCTCATGCAAAGACAAACATGCGCCCCGCACACAACAACACATGTCTGACTCCTTTCTTTCAAAAATGAATCAGAATACCCTTTTAAAGTTCTCCCCCAGTTAGAAAAAAAAAAGAGAGAGAAAATGTACTTTTTTTTCTTTCTATCTGCGCCTCACTTTTTTTTTTTCCAGCGCGCACGCGGATTTTGATATTGTATCTTTTTTCTTTCTTGGGCCAGTGTATAATTCAACAATATTTCGCTATAATGTGTATCAAACACCGAATTCAATCCACACTTATCATGCACCTTTCACTTTTTTTTTTAAATTCAATCTTTCTTTTGGGTCACACAGATGCTGAACCTGCCGCCACACAAACCAATCGCACTTCACACTGGATTCACCGACCCCCCCCCCCGAATTCTTATCATTCAAAGTACTCTGAGTTTTAAAAAAAAATGTTTCATTTTCCCCCCATCGGTTTAACAAAAAGGTTATATTTGTCTGTGTCCTTGGCTGAACTATCTCCCCCCCCCCCCCCCCCTTCCCATTTTTTTTTCAAAAACAAACAGAAAAATCAAAGTTTTCTCAGCGGACATCATCATCCTAAAGGCTGTCAGGGTTCCAGTACACAGTGCTTGGCCTAGAAAGACAAGACACTCTGTTAGTGACCTGAATGAATGACTTCTCTGATGATCGATCACAGGATCCACATCTTAGCTATCGAGTGTGTGTAACAGGGTAGAGTTTGAAAATAACTCCCATCACGATCAAAATGAAATTATGTGATTTGAAATTCAAGATTGCAATCAAAGCTTGTATTGAAAATGATCACGTATGTCCGCGCAACCCACACTCACCCTAGCAGCAACAATATTTTTTTCACACAAATGGTTTTAAACTTCTTCTTAGACTAGACATTTTTTTTCCCTTTTAGCTCATTTCTTCTTCTGCTCTCTCTCTCTCTCTCTCTCTCTCTCTCTCTCTCTCTCTCTCTCTCTCTCTCTCTCTCTCTCTCTCTCTCTCTCTCTCGCCCGCTGCTTCCGCCAACGCGACAGGAATCTCTTTTTTCCCCCACGAACACAAATCCCTACTCGCTAGAAAAAAACAGAAACCAACCCAATAAGGAGCAAGCACCCTGTAAAGGTAAGTTTTCAATGCGAGTTCAAAATGAAAAAAAAAAACAAAAAAAAAAACCTTCCCGAGGCTTCCCGAGGCCCCCCCCCCCCCCCCCCCCCCCCCCCCCCCCCCCCCCCCCCCCCCCCCCCCCCCATTCCCGGGGAAAGAATTACCCAAGGAAGAATTCTTCAAAGCCCAGAAAGAAAGGGAACAGGCGCTAACATCACGCCATGGACATCAAAAACACACTCATAAACAATAAAAAGAGCATGAAATCACAATACATCACGACAGAATTCATCATAGAAAAAGTGACGCAATGACGTGGGTGTGACCTGTATTAGACCAAACATCCAC
>JADBJO010000038.1:1372500-1380000 GCA_016801955.1 Conus betulinus | reverse complement strand
TTTATTCACCACATAATATTTCTTAACTTCAGTTCTGTGTTCCTTTCTTACACACACCGCACATTTTTTTCTCCCCCCCCCCCCCCCCCCCACATCCCTTCCGTTCGTTCTTCCTTCATCTTGTCTTGTTTTTATTTCCTTTGGCTTCTCTTTTCTTTTTTTTTTTCTTTTTTTCTTTTCTTCTCTCCTAAATGTTATCCTTTCTTCATTTATTTCGTCTTTCCTTTACATCATTTTTCTATTCTGTTCCTCCATCCTTTCACGAGTTTTTTTCTTGTATTCTTTTTCTTTCGTTGTGTTTCATCTCTTCCTTCTTTTCCTTGTTGCTGGGTTTTTTTTTTTCTTTTCTTTTCTCATTTGGATCCTTCTTCACTCTATCATTTGTTTCTTTCGTTCATTCATTACCCCCTTCTCTTTCGTTTGTACCTGCTTATCTATTCCTTTATCAATCAGTTATCTAATTAACTGGTAACAGACACATGTCGCCCATACGTCTCTCACGCATAAGTTTTAGATATATGTCTATTACAGATAACTGTAAATTATGTGCATGTCATAGGGAATAGCAAGATTTGTGTCTGTACAGAGAATAGCAAGATTCCTGTCTGTGACAGAGAATAGCAAGATATGTGTCTGTACAGAGAACAGCAAGATATGTGTCTGTACAGAGAACAGCAAGATATGTGTCTGTACAGAGAAACAGCGAGATATGTTTATGTCACAGAGAATAGCAAGATATGTGTCTGTCACGAAGAATATCGAGACACGTGTCTGTCAAAAGGACTGTTAGCAATGTGTCTGTCATAGAGAACAGCAGGATCTGTGTCTGCCACACAGAGCACTTTGAAGCATGTTACTGTCACAGGTTCTCTGTTGCCAGGTATGTGTAGGTAGCAAAAACCAAACCAAACCAAACCAAACGAACAACAAAAAGTCAGGCCACGTATGTCTCTGCCCCGCAGTGAAATGACCGATCTCTCTTCGTGACAGAAAAACCTTCGGATTGCCCATGACACAGAGAACTCTCAGATCACATTGTTCACATTGTTCAAACAATGCCCGAGTCCTGTGTCCATGGTGCCGATGCCATGACGTCATCCCTGTGTCTTCAGCGGTGGGGGTGAAGCGGATGCTAATGGACACAGCGGTCAGGGACACAGGCCAGGGTCATTAATGGAAGTGTGGCCGGAATACCTCAATGACCACTGGAAGGTGTGAGAGGGGCGAGTCTGGCCTAAGTGGTCTGCGTCACACGTTCGTGTCCACACCCGTGAAAAAAAAAAAAAACTCACAGCGTCTCCCTCCCTCTTCCCTCCCCTTCTCGACTCCTTTTCTACCCCCCACCCCACCCCCCTCCTCCCCTCCCCTTTCGCTCCCTTTCCCTCTCCAAAGACAGACGATTTTCATGCGTTCTGTTTCTTTCGATTCTTCTTGTTATGGTTGTTCCTTCTTATGTTCTTTATTTCATCTCCTCCCCTCTTCCTCCTCGTCCTCTTCGTTCTTTTCCTGCTTCTCTCCTCCTCCTCCTCCTTCTCCTGCTCCTCTTCTTCCCTCCCCCCCCCCTGCTCCTCCTGTTCCTTCTCCTCCTGTTGTTGTTCTTCTGTTGTTGTTGTTGTCTTCTTCTTCTTCTTCTTCTTCTTCTTTCTCTTCTTCTCCTCCTCCTCTTCTCTTTCTTTCTTCTCTATCTTCTTCTCTCTTCTTCTTCTTCTTCTTCTTCTTCTTCTTCTTCTCCTTCTCCTTCTTCTTCTGCCATTGAAAACAAGTCGTTCCATTCACAGAGAGCCCAAACCAGACTATAACCAAACTGCCTGAGATCACTGATCACATGTTTGCCCCCCCCCCCCCCCCCCCCCCCCATCTAGACATGTTACCTAGCTATAATCTCCCACAAGCACCGTGCAGTCTGGCATTTATAGTCACTCTCAACATCATACTTGACCATTTTACTTATGCTGCCAGTCAACAAAGGATGTCTGTGGAGAAAGCAGCATACCCTCACCATGTTGGCTGGCTATACCTCTTCCAAACCTCAAACAGATATGGCACCCCGATTTTTTTTTTTTTTTTTTTTTTTACAGCAGTTTGATCCTAACTGTATCCTGTTACATCTAGCTGGAACGTGAAGCGACTGCAGACAGAAATCTAAACAAATCTTAAATGTAATTCACAGCGCACCGCCAAAAAAAAAAAAGTAGACAAACGAATCACGACAAAACACGACGCGTTTCGACCTCTTAGGTCTTCTTCAGGCAAGAGACAAAACACTAGGACAACGAAAATGAAAAAAAAGAGCAATCACTTATCTTCATCCACTTCTTGCTTGTAAATGCTCGCCGTTCTGAGTGTTTTGTATCTTGTCTGAAGAAGACCTAAGAGGTCGAAACGAGTCGCCTTTTGTCTTGTGGTTCGTTTTTTTTTTTTTTTTTTTTTTTTATTTTTTTTATTTGTGATGCGCTATTAATTACATGTAAGATTTATCCTGTTACGACAATTTCTGTTAGAATTGTGAATGAATGTAGCCAACGGCCCTACCATTGGGTATTCACTGGCACGGGCTGAACAGAAGTGGGTTACGAAGGTAATGGGGGGATGAAAAAGCGACAGAACATGCCGCCAGACTAAACGCGTGATTCCGATGGGTGGGGGGGGGGGGGGGGGGGGGGGGGGGGGGGGGGGGGGGGCAGGTGCGCTGATTGACGCTAACATGGAGACAGAGATCGATGTGTGTTCACCCCTTAGGTGACCTGTGTGCATCAGAGCAGGGAATACACTTTAGCATGGGCCATCGATTCATGTCGTGACTGTATCAAAGCACGGAATACACTATGACATGGGGTATTGATTCATTTACGTGTGACTTGTGTGGAATACAGCAGGTGTACATTGTGACATCGGTTGTTGATTCATGTCGTGACGTCTGTGTATTAGCAGGGTATACACTGTGATATGGGTCATTGATTCATGTCGTGACCTGTATGCCTTACAGCGGGGTATACACTGTGACATGGGTCATTGATTCATGTCGTGACCCTGTATGCATTACAGCAGGGTATACACTGTGACATGGGTCATTGATTCATGTCGTGACTTGTGTGTATTACAGCAGGGTATACACTGTGACATGGGTTATTGATCATGTCGTGACCTGTGTGCATTACAGCAGGGTATACACTGTGACATGGGCTATTGATTCATGTTGTGACCTCTGTGTATTACAGCGGGGTATACACTGTGGCACGGGTCATTGATTCATGTCGTAACCCCGGTATGCATTACTGCAGGGTATACACTGTGGACATGGGTCATAGATTCATGTCGTGACCTCTGTGTATTACATCAGGGTATACACTGCGGCCTGGGTCATTGATTCATGTCGTGACCTGTATGTATTACAGCAGGGTATACACTGTGACATGGGCCATTGATTCATGTCGTGACCTGTATGTATACAAAAGAGCAGGGTATACACTGTGGCATGGGTCATTGATTCATGTCGTGACCTGTATGTATACAAAAGAGCAGGGTATACACTGTGGCATGGGTCATTGATTCATGTCGTGACCTGTATGTAAACAAAACAGCAGGGTATACACTGTGACATGGGTCATTGATTCATGTCGTGACCCGTATGTATTACAGCAGGGTATACACTGTGACATGGGCCATTGATTCATGTCGTGACCGCTGTGTATTACAGCAGGGTATACACTGTGGCCTGGGTCATTGATTCAAGTCGTGACCTCTGTGTATTACATCAGGATATACACTGTGGCGCGGGTCATTGATTCATGTCGTGGCATGTATGTATTACAGCAGGGTATACACTGTGGCCTGGGTCATTGATTCATGTCGTGACCTGTGTGTATTACAGCAGGGTATACACTGTGACATGGGCCATTGATTCATGTCGTGACCTCTGTGTATTACAGCAGGGTATACACTGTGACATGGGCTATTGATTCATGTCGTGACCTCTGTGTGTATAACAGGGTATACACTGTGACATGGGTTATTGATTCATGTCGTGACCTGTATACGTATTACAGCAGGGTATGAACGGTGACATAGGCCATTGATTCAAGTCGTGACCTGTATGATTACAACAGGGTACACACTGTGACATGGGTCATTGATTCATGTCGTGTTCTCTGTGTATTACAGCAGGGTATATACTGTGACATGGGTCATTTATTCATGTCGTGACCTCTGTGTATTATAGCAGGGTATACACTGTGGCATGGGTCATTGATTCATGTCGTGACCTCTGTGTATTACAGCAGGGTATACAATGTGACATGGGTCATTGACTCATGTCGTGACATGTATGTATTACAGCAGGGGGTATACACTGTGACATGGGCCATTGATTCACGTCGTGACCTCTGTGTACTACAGCAGGGTATACACTGTGGCATGGGCCATTGATTCACGTCGTGACCTCTGTGTATACAGCAGGGTATACACTGTGACATGGGCCATTGATTCACGTCGTGACCTCTGTGTACACAGCAGGGTATACACTGTGGCATGGGCCATTGATTCACGTCGTGACCTCTGTGTACTACAGCAGGGTATACACTGTGTGGCTTAGGGCCGTTGATTCATGTCGTGACATCTATGTGTCACAGCAGGGTATACACTGTGGCATGGGTCATTGATTCATTCATGTCGTGACCTGTATGCATTACAGCATGGTTATACACTTGTGACACGAGCCATTGATTCATGTCATGATCTGTATGTATTACAGCAGGGTATACACTGTGACATGGGCCATTGATTCATGGCGTGACCTGTATGCATTACACGAGGGTATAGACTGTGACATTGGCCTTTGATTCATCCCGTGACCTGTCTGCATTACAGCAGGGTATACACTGTGGCACGGGCCATTGATTCTTGCTGTGACCTGTATGCATTAAAGTAGGGTATACACTGTGGACATTGGCCATTGATTGTACGTGAGACATAGGGGTAATTAGGGTACAGCGAGATTTTCCGTCATTGTGGATAGGGGGAATTAAGACAGGGAAGACAGGGTAAGACTGACTGAACATCAGTGGATAGGAACAATTACGATAGGGAAAGACTGAACTGAACGTCAGTGGATAGGGGGAATTAAGACAATAAGACTGAACGTCAGTGGATAGGGGAGTTAGGACAGGATTTGATGAATGTCAGTGTATGGCGGGAATTATGACAGTAAGATGAACGCCAGTGGAAAGTGGAAATTAAGACAGCAAGAAGAATGACGTCAGTGGATAGAGGGAATCAGGACAGGGTAAGACTGAACGTCAGTGGATAGGGAGAATGACAGTAAGAAGAGAAACTGAACAGCAACAGTCAGGATAGGGTGATTTGGACAGGGAGAGACTGAACGTAAGTGGATAAGGGAAATTGATAGGAAAGTGTCTAAACATCAGTGGATGGGGGGAGTTAGGACAGTGAGACTGAACGTCAGTGGATAGGATAATTAGGACAGGGTAAGACTGACGTCAGTAGATAAGGGGAATTAGGACAAGGTAAGATGAACGCCAGTGGATATAAGGGGAATTTATGACAGCAAGACTGAACGTCAGTGGATAGTGGGGGGATTAGAACTGTAAGATTGAACGTCAGCAAATAGTGAGAATTAGGACAGTAAGACTGAACGTCAGTGGATAGGGGGGAAATAGGACAGTAAGACTGAACGTCAGTGGATAGGGTGAATTAAGACAATAAGACTGAACGTCAGTGGATAGGGAGAATTAAGACAGGGTAAGACTGAACGTCAGTGGATAGGGAACTTGGACAGGGTAAGACTGAACGTCAGTGGATAGGGGGAATTAGACAGGGGTAAGACTGAACGTCAGTGGATGGGGAAGTAGGGTGAATTAAGACAGTAAGACTGAACGTCAGTGGATAGGGGAAATTAGGACAGAAGACAAAAACGTCAGGATAGGGATATGACAGGGTGGAACGTCAGTGGATTAATTAAGACAGGAAAAGACTGAACGTCAATGGATGGGGGAATTAGGGCAGGGAAAGGCTGAACGTCAGTGGATAGGGGGAATTAGTGGACAGGGGGAACGACTTTAGAACGAGCTCGAGTTGATTTTTTTATTATTTTTTTTTTAAAGAAGGAAATTAAGTTTACACAGTGTTGGTAGTTTTTACATTCAAGATAGAGGGAATTAGGACAGAAGACTGAACGAAAGTGGATAGTAGGAACTTGGACAGTGAGACTGAACGTCAGTGGATAGGGGGAATTAGGACAGGGGAAATACTGAACGTCAGTGGATAGAGGGAATTAGGACAGGGAAATGGATAGGGGGAATTAGGACAGGGAAATACTTAACGTGAGTGGATAAGGGGAATTAGACAGGGGAAGACTGAATGTCAGTGGATAGGGGGAATTAGGACAGTAAGACTGAACATAAGTGGATAGGGAGAATTAGGACAGTAAGAATGAACGTCAGTGGATAGGGGGAATTAGGACAGTAAGACTGAACATAAGTGGATAGGGAGAATTCGGACAGTAAGACGGAACGTCAGTGGATAGGAGGAATTAGGACAGTAAGACTGAACGTCAGTGGATAGGGGGAATCAGGACACTAAGACTGAACGTCAGTAGATAGGGGGAATTAGGACAGTGAGACTGAACGTCAGTAGATAGGGGGAACTAGGACAGGGTAAGAATGGGAATACTGAACGTCGGTACAGTGGATAGAGGGAATTAGGACAGTAAAGACTGAACGCTAGTGGATAGGGGGAATTAGGACAGTAAGACTGAACGTCAGTGGATCGGGGGAATTAGGACAGTAAGACTGAACGTCAGTGGATCGGGGGAATTAGGACAGTAAGACTGAGCGTCAGTGGATAGGGGGAATTAGGATACTCAGACTGAACGTCAGTGGATAGGGGGAATTAGGACAGTAAGACTGAACGTCAGTGGATAGGGGGGTATTAAGACAGGGTAAGACTGAATGTCAGACGACAGGGGGATTAGGGCTGTAAGACTGAACGTCAGTGGATAGGGTGAATTAAGACATTAAGGCTGACATCAGTGGATAGGGGTATTAAGACAGGGTAGACTGAATGTCAGAAGACAGAGGAATTAGGATAGTAAGACTGAACGTCAGTGGATTAGGGGAATAAGACATTAAGGCTGAACGTCAGTGGATAGGGGGTATTAAGACAGGGTAAACTGAATGTCAGTAGACAGGGGGAATTAGGGCAGTAAAGACTGAACGTCAGTAGACAGGGAAATTAGGACAATAAGACTGAACGTCAGTGGATTGTGTGAATTAGGACAGTAAGACTGAACGTCAGTGGATAGGGGAATTAGGGCAGTAAGACTGAACGTCAGTGGATAGGGGGAACTAGGACAGTGAGGCTGAACGTCAGTGGATAGTAGGGACTTAGACAGTAAGACTGAACGTCAGTGGATAGGGGGAATTAGGACAGGTTAAGGCTGAACGTCAGTGGACAGGGGGAATTAGGACAGATTAAGACTGAACG
>JADBJO010000038.1:1352500-1355000 GCA_016801955.1 Conus betulinus | reverse complement strand
TTTTTTTCAATATTTGTCAGTGTTCGTCAATATGTGATTTATATATTGATCTCATGCGTTATCAGTCATGTTGGTTGCACTCTGTCACACAATATATAGTGTAAGCACTAAATCATCTTTTCAGTCGTTCTGTGTTTTAATACTCCGGTTCAACGTGTTATTTTATTATTCATAGACTTTGACCGGAGGGCAGCCAGGCACGTGCAACTCGCCCTTGTCCCATACCTTCGCCAGTATAGACATAAGCACTCCAATGCAGTGTGCAGAGAGAAACGCTTACACAAAAACAGAGGGCCTGTTTCCATGTTTGCTTCCATTTTCTTTTGTTGTCAGAAACGCAACAGTCTGTATCCATCTCATTACACCTGGTGACATACCAGTCTGTTTTGTCTGTCTCATTACCCTGGTGACATGCCAGTCTGTTTATTGTTCATTACATACCAGTCTGGTGATGCATTACCCGGTGACTGTTTTCTGTTTCATTACCCTGGTGACATACCAGTCTTGTTTGCAGTTCATTACCCTGGTGACATGCCAGTCTGTTTCTGTTTCATTACCCTGGTGACATGCCAGTCTGTTTATGTTCATTACCCTGGTGTCATACCAGTCTGTTTTCCAGTTTCATTACCCTGGTGACATGCCAGTCTGTTTCTGTTCATTACCCTGGTGACATGCCGGTCTTTTTCTGTTTCATTACCCTGGTGACATACCAGTCTGTTTCTGTTTCATTACCCTGGTGACATGCCAGTCTGTTTGTATTTCATTATCCTGGTGACATGCCAGTCTGTTTTCTGTTTCATTACCCTGGTGACATGCCAGTCTGTTTCTGTTTCATTACCCTGGTGACATGCCAGTCTGTTCCAGTCTCATTATCCTGGTGACATGCCAGTCTGTTTCTGTTTCATTACCCTGGTGACATGCCAGTCTGTTTATGTTTCATTACCCTGGTGACATGCCAGTCTGTTTATGTCTAATTACCCTGCTTATATGCCTAGTCTGTTTCTGTCTCGTTACCCTGGTTACATACTAGTCTGTTTTCTATGTCATTACCCTGGTGACATACTAGTCTGTTTCTGATCTCATTACAGACCTTGTTATATACTAGTCTGTTTCTATCTTAACGGTAATAAACAGACTGAGGCTTTATGTAGTGATGATGGTGGTGACATTACCCTGGTAACATACCAGTGTGTTTCGATCTCATTACCCTTGTTATATACTGAGGCTGTTTCTGTCTCGTTACCCTGGTTACATACTAGGCACTTGACGGTATACAGACTTAGGCTTGTTATATACTAGTCTGTTTCGATGACAACAGGCACTTGTACATACCAGACTGAGGCTTTATGTTACCCATGTTGTGTACTGACCTGACAACAGGCACTTGACGGTAATGACATACCAGGCTTATGTAGATGATGTGTGGTGACGATGACATACAGGCAGTCTGACGGTAATACAGACTGAGGCTTGGTAGACATACCAGTGGTGACTATGACAACAGGCACTGGACGGTACCAGACTGAGGCTTTCATGTACCCTGGTGGGTGACGATGACAACAGGCACTTGACGGTGAATACAGACTGAGGCTTTATGTAGATGATGTGTGGGTGACAATGACAACAGGCACTTGACGGTAATACAGACTGAGGCTTTATGTAGATGATGTGTGGTGACGATGACAACAGGCACTTGACGGTAATACAGACTGAGGCTTTATGTGGATGAAGTGTTGTGACAATGACAACAGGCACATGACGGTAATACAGACTGAGGCTTTATGTAGATGAAGTACGGTGACAATGACAACAGGCACTTGACGGTAACACAGACTGAAGCTTTATGTAGATGAAGTGTGGTGACAATGACAACAGGCACTTGACGGTAATACAGACTGAGGCTTTATGTAGATGAAGTGTGGTGACAACAGGCACTTGACGGTAATACAGACTGAGGCTTTATGTAGATGATGTGTGATGAAGATGACAACAGGCACTTGGTGGTCACTGCAACTGAGTTATCAAGGGCTACAAGTGCGGAGGGCAATCTCAGTCCTCTTTGGTCTCTTTCACTCCACTTCAAGAATGTTCAGCATTATTTTTGATTCCGCACCAGTCCTAAGACATGGGCCAGGGCTAATACTCCATCGTCTCTGTCCGTCTGTCTGTCTGTCTGTGTCTGTCTCTTCTCTCTCTCTCTCTCTCTCTCTCTCTCCTCCTCTCCTGCCTCTCTCTCATCCCTTTCTTCTCTCTTCTCTCTCTCTCTCCCCCTCTCTCTCTCTCTCTCTCCTTTATATAATTTCTCGCTCTCTCTCTCTCTCTGTCTCTCTCTCTCTCGCTGTCCTCTCTCTCTCTCTCTCTCTCTCTCTCTCTCTCTCTCTCTAACTCTCTCCTCCCTCCCTCCCTCCCTCCTTCTCTCTCCTTTTTCTAAAACTTAGTCTTGTTGATGTCACCATCTAATGAAAATACTGTATTTAAACCAGTTGGCTTTTATCTAAAC
>JADBJO010000038.1:1342500-1347500 GCA_016801955.1 Conus betulinus | reverse complement strand
GCCAGAAAGATGAAAACATGCAGAAATAAACCCGTCGGAAAGATATTAAGATGCCTAAAGACACTCGTCGGAAAGATGGAAAAAAAATGTGGACAGACACTTGTCGGAAAGATAGACAGATGCAGAAAAAAAGTTGTCGGAAAGATGGAAAGATGCAGAAAGAAAGTTGTCGGAAAGATGGAAAGATGCAGAAAGAAAGTTGTCGGAAAGATGGAAAGATGCAGAAAGAAAGTTGTCGGAAAGATGGAAAGATGCAGAACGAAAGTTGTCGGAAAAATGGAAAGATGCGGAAAAGAACTTGTCGGAAAAATGGAAAAGTGTAGCCCAAGAACGGACTCACGAAATCTTAGAGTGGATCTATGACTGGATCCTCATCAAAAGGGAAGATCCACGATTTGTTCACCAAAACTTCATGCCGATTCCAATGACACTTAATGGAGAGGAAATGGCGCCTAAAGACGACATTGTCAAATGCTGGTACGGATGCGGGTGACAAAAGGGAGGTTACTGGATGGAAACTGAGTTAGGGTTGGATCGATGTTCGGAACTGCTCCATCTTGTTTTGCACTCTACGCTCTCTCCAGTACCCTCCACCCCCACCCTTTACCCCCACCCCCCCCCCCCCTTCCACTCCCCATCCCCTCGTAAGTAATGTTTAGACTTTCTTCCTTTGGCAAAGGATCGCTCGATTCCATCTTCCCCCTGATTAGCACATTGTAAGGCTGGAGATTCGAGCTTAATGGGGGGGGAGGGGGGGGGGGGCTCTTGGAACATATAACGGACGGTCACGACTTCTGTCTGAGGACAGGGGAGAATCAGAGCATCAGGAAGATGGCTCGTGCCAGGAGTCTGCGGGCTCTGGAGCCGGTAGTGCCGCTGGGGGCTGACACGGGCGCGTATGTTTGCGGCTTGTCTTTGTTTTTCTGTCTGTTCTGTACGATGAGTCTGTACCGCCTGCTCTGTGGTTCTGCAGTCTGTTTGTGGGTCGTGACTTTGTCTTCTGATTGTGCCCTGTGTCTCTTCACTTTGTGTGTGTGTGTGTGTGTGTGTGTGTGTTGTGTGTGTGTGTGTGTGTACCTTGAGTCTGCTTTGTGTCGACATTTTGTCATTATTGGTGCTGGCCTTCTAGCAAATAAACATTTATGCATTTGAGCGAATGGGCAAGGTTTATACCATTACTTGATAAGTAAATTTCTGAGTCGTTAAAACTATTAGTTTTGAAGAAGAAGAAGAAGAAGAAGAAAATGAAGATGATGATGACGAAGACGACTACAATGATGATGATGAAGGCGATGATGATGCTGATGCTGCTGATGATGATAATGATGATGATGATGATGATGATGATGATGACGACGACATGATGATGGTGAAAGCGATCACGACGATGACAACGACGACGACGATGACAGCGACGACGACTATGATGATGATGATGATGATGATGATGATGATGATGACGACGACGATGACGACGACGAAAAGACGACGACTACGACGATGATGATGATGATGACGATGATGATGATGATGATGATGATGATGATGATGATGACGACGACGACGACGACGACAACGACGATGATATACAAAGAGAAAAACAGAAGTTCAATACAATGAACACTCCTGCTTTGATCCTCTCCATACCCATCTCATCCCCCCCTCCCCTCGCTACTTCCCCCCCCCCCCTACTTTCCCTGTCGCACCATTCCCTTTCCATTCTACCTCACCCACCCACCCATCCCACCCACCCCTCAATTCTACCTCAACTCAACTCCCCCCCCCCCCTTCCCCACTTTGCAGCAGAGAGAATGACAGGTGATTGGCCTGCAGGGTTGAAACCCAAACACACGTTGCTGCTAATAGCTTCCAGATTTGGTGCCATCTTGACCCCCACCCCCCCACCCCCCACCCCTGCTCCCCTTTATTGTCCGGCCCATGTTTCCATGGAAACGAAGAGTGACGCTGAACTGCAACGATGAATGCTACGGGCACTGAAAGGGTTTAAAAAGGAACTGAGGGGAGAGAGAGAGAGAGAGAGAGAGAGAGAGAGAGAGAAGAGAGGGGGGAGACAAAGACAGACAGAGTAATTGAATGGGGGGGTAGCTGCTTTTGTTTACAACCAGCCCTCTTAGCCAAGAGCCTAAAACAGGGAATCGAAGGAAATAACAAGTGAAAAAAGTGGAAGACATATTATTTACAAATTCTAACAATAACGAGGAGAACATTTGCGTACAAGGTGAAACAGTCAGATGGAAGGAGATAGGCGTACGGAGCATTAGGGAGGGGGGGGGGAGGGGATGAGAACGTTTAGTGGACAGAGATAGGGGTACGGAGTATTGGGAAGGGGTGGATGTGGAGGTGAGAGTGTTTGGGATTAGGGAAGACAGAGGGCAAGGAAATGAGACTGTAAGTAATATCAATCTCGCTGAACATGTAGGAATAAAGCGGAGTCACACCAGACAAAGTCATCATGTAGCTTTGAAAGCCAGTTTTGAGTGTTTGACCATGGAAAAAAACAGTTATCAGTGGTGCCGTATACAGCGGATTCTAATATCGTCTCCAAATTGGTTACGAGACGAAGGTTTCAATGAACGATTAGGATGAATCGACCACGCGGACAAGATTTAAGAAAGAAAAAGAAAAACTGTGACAGAAGAAAGGATTCAATTGTTTGGGTCCCACACGTGTGCGTGTGTGTGTGTGTGTGTGTGTGTGTGTGTGTGTGTGTGTGTGTGTGTGTGTGTGTGTGTGTGTGTGTGTGTGATGTCGATTAATTTCGCCCAACATTTGAACCTTCATCAGAGTATTTTGCCATCACTGAAAAAAACCCTGCCAATTCCATTTACACGTTCACTCAGATTTCTGTGTTTTAAAGTGGTTTTTTGTTTTTGTTGTTGCTGTTGTTGCTTTTTTGTTGTTTGTTTTTTTGTTTGTTGTTTTTTAGCTGAGTTTCAGTCCTAGTGCTTTGTGTGTGAATTTTGTTGTGTGGAAATTCTCCCCTTTCTAAATGTCATTTACAGACGGAAACACTATGTTCTCACAGTTTATGAGAGTATACTAATAACTTCAACAGTTGTTTTTTTTCTTCAGATGAATGGCGCTTGTACTGCACGAAAACGGAGTTAACCTGACATTCCTGGTGAAGTACAATTGTTTTTCCCGAGGATGTCTTCAATAACCATCACAACATTTTTCCCTATTTTACCCCAAGGAAACAGTTATTATCGGTGTTAACCTAAAAATCATAACATTTCCCCCAAGGAAAACAGCGATCATCGGTATTATCCTAAGTATCACAACAATTTCCCTATCTTCCCCCAAGGAAAACAGTTATTATCGTTGTTAGCCTAAGAATCATGACATTTTTCCCCAAGGAAAACAGTTATTATCGGTGTTAACCTCAGAATCATAAACATTTTCCCCAAGGAAAACAGTTATTATCGGTTTCAACCTAAGGATCACAACATTTCCCCCCTTTTTTCCCCCATGGAAAACAGGTATTATCGGCGTTAACCTAAGGATCAGAACATTTCCCTAAAACAGTCACTATTGGTTGTGTTCCTAAGAATCACAAGACCCTTGCCTATTTTGCCCAGGGAAAACAGTGTATTATCGGTGTTGTCCCTACGGATCAGACTGTTTTCACTTTTTTGGCGTGGGAAACCGTTATTGTTCTTCAGAAAACAACGAAAAGAGAGAAACAGTGAGGGTCCCTGGGATCGCTACTATTTTCCATAGTTTGCCGACCCCATTAGCGATTGCCATGATCAACAGGGGTCACAGTTGCTTCCCCTGGTAAAGACGTTTTCATTAGAAAAGTGCCCGTCTGCTTAGCAGTCGTCACAGTTGTTTCCCCTGTGAACGACGTTTTCATTGCTAAAGTGCCCGTTTTGTCACCAGTAGTCACAGTTGTTTCCCCTGGTGACGTCGTATTCATTTGAATGTACCTGTTTGGTGTACAGTGGTCACAGTTGTTTCCCCTGGTAACGTCACTTTCGTTGCAAAAGTACTTCGTTTGGTCACCAGCAGCCACAGTTGTTTTCCCCTGGTAACGACGTTGTTATTCCAGAAGTGCCCGTTTCGTTCAGGAAAACAAGAACAGATGTTTTCCCAAAGGAAATCAGGAAACCAGTCGCGATTCTCAGGGGAAAGAAACAGGGAAAAGAGAAGGGAAGAAGATTTAAGAGAAGGGAAGAAGAAGAGTTAAAGAGAAGGGAAGGAGAGTTAAAGAGAAGGGAAGAAGAGTTAAAGGGAAGAAAGAAGAAAAAGAAGAAGAAAAGAATTCACAAGGACGAGAAAGATGGAGAAGAAGGAAGAGGAAAAGGGGGGAGGGGGGGGGGAGGGGAGAGAGAGAGAGAGAGAGAGAGAGAGAGAGAGAGAGAGATTAAGGAGAGAGAGAGAGAGAGAGAGAGAGAGAGAGAGAGAGAGAGAGACAGACAGACAGACAGACAGACGGACCGACAGAATGAGAGAGACAGACAGACGAACAGAGACGGACAGACAGAATAAGAGACAGACAGACAGGCAGACAGACAGACTGACTGATAGACAGCGAGGGTGCGGAGTCGGGGATGTAAAGGGAAAGAAGTAGTCAAACATCAATTGTTATTGCTTTAAACAGCTTAGCAATGTCTGGCCAGTTTGAACATTTCGGAACTGGCATTTACTGTCATAAAAACTCAACACCATGCGACGGTCTCAAAATCTCTCTCTCTCTCTCTCTCTCTCTCTCTCTCTCTCTCTCTCTCTCTCTCTCTCTCTCTCTCTCTCTCTCTCTCTCTCTCTCTCTCTCCATGGCGGATTGTCCCACGAAGCGGATTGACGGAGCGGTCAGCGGCAGAATGGGCAGCATCCGATCAGACAGACAGGCCGCCAGTCTGGCACTCTGGAACTGACCAGACAGTTCTTAGCTGTGGCTGAGTCCTTACCGTGCATCATGTCCTTACCACGGATACCGTCCACACCACCACTACAGAGTATGCCACCTTGATTGGTGA
>JADBJO010000038.1:1332500-1337500 GCA_016801955.1 Conus betulinus | reverse complement strand
GACTGACAGAGGACTGAAAAGAGTACTGATAGTACCCCTGAAAAGAGAAGAGGACTAAGAGTCCTTGTGAAATAAAAAAGAGGGTTGATAGTCCCTCTCAAAAGAAAAGATGACTAAGAGTCCTTCTGAAATGAAAAGAGGACTGATAGTCCCTCTGAAATGAAAAGAGGACTGAGAGTCCCCCTGAAATGAAAAGAGGGCTGATAGTCCCTCTGAAAAGAAAAGAGCACTAAGAGCCCTTCTGAAATGAAAAGAGGACAGGGAGTCCCTCTGAAACTAAAAGAGGACTGGTAGTGCCTCTGAAATGAAAAGAGGACTGATAGTCCCTCTGAAACTAAAAGAGGACTGGTAGTCCCTCTGAAATGAAAAGAGGACTGATAGTCCCTCTGGAAAAGAAATGAGCACCAAGAGCCCTTCTGAAAATGAAAAGGGGACTGATAGTCCCTCTAAAATGAAAAGAGGACTGATAGTCCCTCTGAAATGAAAAGAGGACTTATG
Source organism: Conus betulinus (assembly GCA_016801955.1). Lineage (NCBI taxonomy): Eukaryota > Metazoa > Mollusca > Gastropoda > Neogastropoda > Conidae > Conus > Conus betulinus. The sequence goes on along the minus strand of JADBJO010000038.1, from coordinate 1,337,002 downwards.
GTCCCTCTGGAAAAGAAAGAGCACCAAGAGCCCTTCTGAAATGAAAAGAGGACAGGGAGTCCCTCTGAAACTAAAAGGGGACTATATTGTGCCTCTGAAATGAAAAGTGGAATGGAAGCATCTCTGAAATGGAAGATGGACTTGGAATCCTTTTCAACTGAAAGGAGCTCTGGTCATTTTTTTTTTCTGAAAGGAAGGACAAGGGTTTCTTTGGGAATGTGCAGTTCGTTGGCCCTCAAAGACCTGCCCTTTCCCTGGAAAGCGAGTCCTGTGGGAGACGCCAGGTAAAGATGGACACGAAGAAAGGAAAGAAGAATCAGGAGCAGACAGCTAGACAGACAGAAAGAGAACGCGAAATCGGCAGCGCAGTGAAAACGCCATTACTGTTATCAAAGGGCTGAGACAAAGGCTTGTAGCTACTCTCTTCTCCCAACCTCCCCTCCCTCCCTCTCTCTCTCTCTCTCTCTCTCTCTCTCTCTCTCTCTCTCTCTCTCTCTCTCACACACACACACACACACACACACACACACACACACACACACACTGACTGAAACCAATTTATTGTCAGATTAACTCATGGTTGTACACACACACACACACACACACACACACACACACACACACACACACACCCTGATGGACAATGAAAAATGTTGGATGCTGGGAATTATGAAGTCACAACCACTTCCTCTCCCGCCCTTTCAAATTGGATCGCGATTGGAAGGAAGATGAATCAGACTGCCTAATTACTGAAAACAAAGCGAAATGCAACAGAGCACACACAAGACGCGAAAGCAACGCAGACACAATTTACAATGCAGCACTGACACGAACCCGTTCAACATTATGTTTTCTTCAATGTTTTGTCATTCTCCTGATGACTGCTGTCAGGGGGTATTGTTTTGTATACTTTGTGCATGTTGCTTGTTTTAATATCTGAAGACACTATATTTGTGCAAAATTCACTTGACTGTTTTTTTTGCGTTGTAAATTGAACATATTATTCTGCACCTTGTTTTGTTTGTTCAGTTTTAGTTCGCCTAAGACAGCTATTCACACGTCTTTTGACGGTTTAACTAGCTAGCTATTCACGAGTCTTTTCAAATATTTGAACTTTTAAATATCCTTCACAGTCTAACTAGCCAGCTATTTACGAGCCTTTTCAATTATTCGAACTATTTAAACGTCCTTTCACAGTTTAAACTAGCTAGCTATTCACACGCGTTTTCAAATATTCGAACTATCAAACGTCCTTTCACAGTCTAAGTACCTGGTTATTCACAAGCCTTTTTACATGTTCGAACTATTAAACGCCCTTTCATTGTCTAATTAGCTAGCTGCTCGATTGCTTTTTTCAAATATTCGAATTATTAAGCATACTTCCACAGTCTAACTAGCAAACTGTTTACAAGCCTTTTCAAATGTTTGAACTATCAAACGTCCTTTGGTCTAAGTAACTGGCTATTCACAAGCCTTCTATATGTTCGAACTACATATTAAACGTTCTTTCACAGGCTGACCAGCTAGTTTGACTTATGAGTTGACTTCAATGCGGTGACAGCCCTAATATGGCCCTTTGCGGTCGGCTGGGCTTTTAGCAACATTCCCTTACTAACTAACCAGCTTTTCACAAGCCTTTCCAAATATTCAAACAATTAAAATGTCTGTTCACAGTCTAACTAGCTAGCTTTTCACAAGCCTTTTAAAATGTTCACATTATTAAAAAGTGCTTTCATAGTCTAACTAGCTAGATATTCACAAGCTTTTTCAAATATTCGAACTATTGCACGTTCTTTCACAGTCTAATAGCTAGCTATTCACAAGACTTTCTTTCACAGTATAACTAGCCACTCGAAGTCCCATCAGCGAACGTACATGTATGTCTTGGGACACAATATTTTATACCATTTCACACCTATACCCCATCCTTGGCGTTTTAAAAACAATGTATTGTACAGATTTAGGATAATCAAGTGAACTAGAACCAGTCCTGTCTGCCTCAGGCACGCTGGCACTGAAGAGAGTGGCGGCAGGGCATCGGTCACCGCACATTATAGTTCCAGACCTTGTCTGGCACCAACCGTTCCAGTCCATCGATTTCTGGTTTCGAAGATAGAACGTAGCCGGCAGATACTGTAGTTCTGAAATTGAGAGGACGCAAAGGGCTGGTTTTTCTTTTTTTTTTTTTTTTTTTTTTCTTTCTTTCCGTTATCCTCATGCTTCTTTTTTCTTCTCTTCTTTCTCCTTCTCTCCCGTCCTTCTTCTTCTGCGCTTCTTCTGTTGCTCCTTATCCTTCCATTCTCCTCCTCCTCCTCGTTCTCCTCTTCCTTCTCCATTTCTTGATCCTCTTTTTTTTTTTTTGTTTTTTTTTGGTTTTTTATATATCGCTGCCATCGTCTTGTTCTGCCATAAATGTTGGTTTGACTTCTGGTTTGTTCATCCTGGGTTTAATGCAGGGTTGATTAAGACGGAGAATATTAAAGGGCTTTCAACGTGCGTGCTAATGGTGGCTTTTATGTGTTAAATGGTATTAAGAACCGGACAAACAAACAAACAAACAAAACAAACAAACAAAACCCTATATTGATCCTGGCGATGTCAGTTTTTGTGTGTTGAAAGATAAAAGACTCAGGCAGTCCATCTGTTCCTCCTCCTCTCCACACTCATTGTTTTGTTATTCTTCTTTGGTCGATTTATACATTTCTTGCCATGAGTGGGACGTGTAGATGTATGCGTGGCTGTGGACACTGCATAGAAGGATATGATCGCCTCATGGTGTTGCCATGCTCACAGTGTTGTTGCACGTGTTTGTCTGGTCACCTCTGATGCAGCTGACTGGATTCTGCCACTGGTAGATCTGCACATACACTGAGGGAAACGATGGATCTCTCTCTCTCTCTCTCTCCTCTCTCTCTCTCTCTCTCTCTCTCTCTCTCTCTCTCTCTCTCTCTCTCTCTCTCTCTCGCGCTCGCTCGCTGTGCTGTGTGTGTGTGTGTGTGTGTGTGTGTGTGTGTGTGTGTGTGTGTGTGTGTGTGTTTTTCGTGTGTGTGTGTCTGTGTGTGTTTTTCGTCTCTGTCTCTGTCTGTCTGTCTCTGTCTCTCTCTCTGGCTCTGTCTCTCTGTCTCTGTCTGTCTGTCTGTCTGTCTCTCTCTCTGTCTCCTCTCTCTCTCTCTCTCTCTCTCTCTCTCTCTCTCTCTCTCTGTCTGGCTTTGGCTCTGTCTCTGTCTCTATCTGTCTGTCTCTCTGTCTGTCTGTCTGTCTGTGTCTGTCTGTCTCTCTCTGTCTGTCTGTCTGTCTGTCTGTCTGTCTGGCTTTGGCTCTGTCTCTCTGTCTGTCTGTCTGTCTATCTGCCTCCTGTCTCTCTCTCTCTCTGTCTGGCTTTGGCTCTGTCTCTGTCTCTGTCTGTCTGTCTGTCTCTCTCTCTGTCTGGCTTTGGCTCTGTCTCTCTGTCTGTCTGTCTGTCTCTGTCTGTCTCTCTCTCCCTCTATCTATCTATCTCTCTCTCTCTCTCTCCCCTGGAGCTATGGCCTTTTGAATATACTCTCTCTCTGTTTCTCTGGAGCTATATGGCCTTTTGAACAAATTCTCTCTCTCTCTCCTCTCTCTCTCTCTCTCTGTCTGTCCAGTCTGTCTGTCTGTCTGCCTCCCCTCCTCCCTCCCCCCCCCCCCCCCCCCTCTCTCTCTCTCTCTCTCTCTCTCTCTCTCTCTCTCTCTCCGTTTTGTCACCCAACAGCATTTTGGATTCGAACTGCAGTTCTCAGAAAGTGTCGACAGTGGAGATGACTGTTGGGCCCATTGCTCTGCTGACCTGGTCGAGTCAGCCTGTCAGGTCTATCTCTGGCATCTCTCTGCCAGAGAGCCGGCATCCTCAGGGTGTGCTTGCAGACTCGCTGTCTGGCACAAGATGAGAGAGACGCCGTTAACTGGACACCACTATCCCCCGGATATGACCCCCTTCCTCCTTCCCCTACCCCCATTTTCCCCTGGGGAACCTCTAATGGCTTCACTGGGCCGGCGCAATCTGCCTCCGCTTCGGCTTCTCAGTCTTAGCTGGATTGAAAGCAGGAAAGAAGACGGGCTTTCTTCGTGGCCTGTTACTGCTCTTCTGGAGAGCTGATCATGATTGGATCATTTTGCCTGCGGTGCAAAATGTGAATGATGAATTGCGTGCTCTGGTGGCAGGAAGTTCTCTGTTTTCAATCATGATTTTTCATGATTTTTTTTTTTGTATGTGTTGAGCATCTGGTTAACAATTTTTATATGTTTCTTTTCTTTAGTTTCTCTCTCTCTTCCTCTCTCATATGCACTTATGCTAGTAAGTTCGCATGTATACACACACACACACACAGACAACACAGACACACACACACACACACACACACACACACACACACACGCACGCACGCACACACACACACACACACCACACACACACACACACACACGCGCACACACAGAGAGAGCGCACGCGTTGAGAGAGAGAGGCAGAGAGAGAGAGAGAG
>JADBJO010000038.1:1307500-1315000 GCA_016801955.1 Conus betulinus | reverse complement strand
CGAAACCTGATTGTTTCTCCTCAGTGACCGCGGAAAGTGGTAATTTGACTCCTCTGCCTTTCGGTTTTTAAGAAGAATGCTATACCAGAAAAAGGCTGGTGTGCAATACCATAGTATGTTTGTTTGAGTTTTCAAAAAAAAAAACTAACTAAAGGTGCCACCTAAGAAGCAAAAGAAAATCATGAAAGAGCAAAACAAGCTACATTTTCTTGTGAAAAGTAGAAAATAAAAAGATAACCTCTTAAGACACAAGTGCTGAGGGCCAGTTCTTGGAATGAATCCGCAAGGGACTAAATTACAATGAAACATAAAATCCCATTGGAGATGGTCTCCCTCTTTGAAGACTATAAGCTTGCTGAAGGTTCATTTTGAGAAGCATTTATTTATTCCCCATTCACCCACTCAGCACATACTGTCAGTTAGCAGAATCATCTACCACTGCAGATATGAAGCTTTACCACCCCCCCTATTTCTACAATCTGAGACATAAGAGCAAGCTTTGTTTATAATTCAATATTTCTTGCAGTCATTGCAACACCTAGCTGCTCTGTAAGTTGCTGGAACGGTGCTCGGTACTTATCCTTGGAATTTATTGTTTCATTGTAATTTAGTCCCTTGCGGATTCATTCCAAGAACTGGCCCTCAGCACTTGTGTCTTAAGAGGTTATCTTTTTATATTTTCTACTTACAAGAAAATGTAGCTTGTTTTTTGCTTTTCATGATTTTCTTTTGCTTCTTAGGTGGCACCTTTAGTTAGTTTTTTTTTTTGAAAACTCAACAAACATACTATGGTATTGCACACCAGCCTTTTTCTGGTATAGCATTCTTCTTAAAACCGAAAAGGCAGAGGAGTCAAATTACCACTTTCCGCGGTCACTGAGGAGAAACAATCAGGTTTCGAAATACCGGTATCTGACCAGGAGTTATATGTTAGTGAGCTTTCTCCCCATTGGAGATGGTCTCCCTCTTTGGAGACTATAAGCTTGCTGAAGGTTCATTTTGAGAATTTTATTTATTCCCCATTCACCCACTCAAGCACATACTGTCAGTTAGGCAGAATCATCTACCACTGCAGATATGAAGGCATAGGATGGTAAAAGGAAAGTTTTACCATCCTATTTTTAACAGATGTTGCTCCCCAAGGGGTTGAGCACTTTTAGAATTTTATTAGGCATTTTAGCAGTATTCTTATATATATATATATATATATATATATATATATATATATATATATATATATATATATATATATAAGCATCTTATTCATATTCCTCTGTCAGTGGTCCTGACGACGCCCACTGAAGACCTGTTAACCAGATTCACACACCTCTGTCAACTCAGTGCTGATATTTTCCCTGTCCATTCCGCCATGTTTTCATTTTTTTTTTCTCCTGTTTTCCCATTCGCCTCCTCCTTCAACAGCTATATATACCGATCAACCTACAGACCTAAATTGTTGATGGAGTTGCAGTCGTATCTACATCCTTCTTCCCATTTGTTTCCGCCCCAGTTCTCTTCCTATACCCTGGTGTGGCATGTGCTTCACGTCTTGTGAGTCGAATCGGCAAATTGCCTCTTTCATTACATGAAAGGGGTTAAGCGTGCCGATGTTCCCTGTAATGTCTTCATGTTGATGATGGTGTTCTGCGGTGAACGTTATTCCAACTGTATTTCCTGTCTTGTCGCAGTTTGGATGCTGCTCAGGTCCAACGTGCCCAAACGTTCTGCTGTACAGTTGACGGGTTAGGAGTTCGAACCACTCATGGAGTCAGAGTTCATCCGACTGAAAGTCGCCCCTTCCACCATGTAGGAAATACGTACATGATTCAGTCCAGAGAAGGTAAAGGCGGCCGAAGGAGTGGGATGAGGTCTGTCCTTCCATCTGTCGAGCGCTGCTCACAGGGATTGTCAATTATTTACTGTCACTGTGGCCATGAGCAGTTGTAACGCTAACCTTGGACCATGTTAAGCAAAAGAAAGCTTTCACAATTTGGTGGTGTGAAGCAATTTTATTTTTCGAAAGGTAGACTGTGGTGTCAGGCATTTTTTTCTTTTCTGTGTACTGATATATATATATATATATATATATATATATATATATATATATATATATATATATATATATATATATATATATATATATAATATATGGGGTCCTTTTGTTTATAATTCAATATATATATATATATATATATATATATAGAGAGAGAGAGAGAGAGAGAGAGAGAGAGAGAGAGAAGAGACAGACAGACAGACAGACAGACAGGCAGACAGATACAGAGACAGACAAACACAAAGGCACAGACAGATAGACGGAGGGAAGGTCGAACGGACGGACGGATAGACGGACGGACGGACTGACTAACCGAGGGACAGACAGACAGACAGAAGGGCAAAGACAACGAAGAGTGAAAAGGGCGGGCAAGCAAACGAGAGAGAGAGAGAGAGAGAGAGAGAGAGAGAGAGAGAGAGAGAGAGAGAGACAGACAGACAGACAGACAGACAGAGACAGAGACACAGAGAGAAAGACACAGAGAGAGAGACAGAGAGAGAGAGAAAGACAAAGACAGAAAGAGGGACAGACAGACAGTTAGAGAGAGAGAGAGACAGAGACAGAGACAGGGACACAGAGAGAGAGAGAGAGAGAGAGAGAGAGAGAGAGAGAGAGAGAGAGAGAGAGAGAGAGAGAGAGAGATTTTCCAGTATTGTCTGGAATCAGCCTCGTTAAAGGTGCATTGAAGAATGAAATCAATGGCTTTCTGTTTCTCCGCTCTCGTCGTCGGTGAAGGCCAGGCTCTCTGCCGGTCCTGCCCCTTTTTTTGGGGGGGTTGGGAGCGGTAGGGTGGGGGTGGGGTAAGGGGAGCAATCAGACACCGCTTCAACAACAGCCTTGTTACTGCAATCCCAGACTTTAAGGGCTACCCCTCTCCCCCCCCCCCCCCCCCCCCCCCCCCCACCCCGCCCTCCACACTGTTCCCTCACACCCCTCTACTGCACCCCATACTCTCTAATTTTCACTTCCACTTCTTCGTCACTTTTTCTTCCCGTTAAATTTGTAGTCTCTCGCCCACCCCCCCACCCCCCCCCCTCCCCCTTCCTCCGCAAGCACTCTCCCTAACCTTACTGTCTTTTTGTTTGCCTGTCTGCCTGTCTGTCTGTCTGTCTGTCTGTCTGTCTGTCTGTCTGTCTGTCTGTGTTCTTCTTCTTTTTCTTCTTCTTCTTCTTCTTGTATGTGTGTGTGTGTGTGTGTGTGTGTGTGTGTGTGCGTGCGTGCGTGCGTGCGTGCGTGCGTGCGTGCGTGCGTGCGTGCGTGCGTGCGTGCGTGTGTGTGTGTGTGTGTGTGTGTGTGTGTGTCCGTCCGTGGTCAAAGTGTGTTCCACTCGCTGCTGGGCCGATCTTTCTGGAAATTTGTAGGTATATTCATTATGGGTCACGGATGATGCCGGATATTTTAGTTTACCTTTATAACCGTTACTAACGGCTATAACGGCCCATAACGGTTTGTCTTCTTATGGAATATCTCAGAAAGTACGTGGCGATCTTTCTGAAAATGTGTAGATACGTTCATTATGGGTCACGGATGATGCCCGATGTTTTAGATTTCTGTTATATCCGTTACTAACAGCTATAACGACCCATAACGGTTTTTTCTTTTTCATAGAATGTCTCAGAAAGTACGTGGCCGATCTTTCTGAAAATTTGTAGGTATGCTCATTATAGGTCAAGGATGATGCCCGATGTTTACCAGAAAAGCCTAACGGCTATAACGGCCCAAAACGGTTTTTCCTCTTTATGGAATATCTCACGCGTATTCAAGATAAACTGGGAGTACATTTATATGCTTTGCATCTTGTTATCTATATCATATACATTAAATATATATATATATATATATATATATATGTGTATGTGTGTGTGTGTGTGTGTGTGTGTGTGTGTGTGTGTGTGTGTGTGTGCGCGCGCGTGTGCGCGAGCGCGCGCGCGCGTGTGTGTGTGTGTGTGTGTGGGAGGAGGAAGAGAGAGGTTTACTCATAATTCTGATGGTTTTTCTTCCTTCACCTCATTACCGATGAGGGAAACGGTACATACCACACTCATCTGGCACTGATATATGAAACCATCAGGCCATAGGTGTTGGTATCGCTGGCTGGCACTGACATGGAAGCAAACCATTAGTTTACAAATCTGACTGAGGTCGGATGTGTGTCTTCTTCCTCTTTTTCTCTTCTTCTTCTTTCTTCTTCTTCTTCTTCTTCTTTCTTCTTCTTCTTCTTCTTCTCTTCACCAAGGAAATCACTGGGACATCACACTGAAGAACAGTTCACCAGGTTCCTCAAGTTCTGTTGGTTGTGCGCCAAGGCCTGGGTCTTTGCAAATGGATTTCCTGCCCGCTCAGTTCCGTTCCATGTTTCTCTGTGTTTCTCAGCACTTTTCTGGAAGATTATTTTTAGGAGCGCAGTAAAAACAAAGACCACCATACACAAACTGCAGACCTTCATTAACAGCTGCCTGCGAAAGATCCTCCACATCCACTGGCCAGAGACAATCAGCAACAAAGCGCTGTGGGAAAGAAGTCACCAACTACCAGGAGAGCAAGCCATCCGTAAAAGAAGATGGCGGTGGATAGGACACACCCTCCGGAAGCCCACAGACAACACCACCAGAAAAGCTCTGACCTGGAATCCTCAAGGCAAGAGAGAAGCGAGGAAGATCAAGAAACACCTGGAGGCGGGACCGAGGCGGACACCAGGCAGATGGGCTACAGCTGGGGCGAAATAGAAAAGATTGCTCAGGACCGTGGTCGTTGGCGTGCAGTTATTGATGGCCTATGCTCTAGCGAGAGCAATGGGCCTAAGTAAGAAAGTAAGTGGGTTTTGATTGCAAGGCCATACCAATCTAGTCTCAAAGTGAGATGACTACAGGCGAAACTGAAACAAAAAAAAACAACAAACAACAAAAAAAAAAACCCTACTATTCCGCCAGAAGAAAGGAACACACACAAACATGATTCGTGATGGTTCCTCCTCCGATGCTGAATGCGCTGTGACCTACATGTGCATGATGTGTTCCAGGGATATGTATCAAAGTAAAGGAGAATAAAGTCTACCCAGATTGACTGCATCTGAAAGGTGGAACCATTGGCCATCAGCAAGTAATGTAGGCTACGTACCACAATTAACATGGATAACAGGCAGAAAAAGAGGCAGAGCTTGGGGTGTATGCTGCACGTGGTCGTTTTGAAGAAAAGCGTGCACTGCATGGAGAGATGGTTCTGTGGGGAGCTGCATGACGAAAAGGGGATGGGGAAAGGGGGCGTGTGTGGGAGGGGGAGGATGCTGGAGAGAGAAACTTGGATAGAGGGGGAGGGAGGTGGGGAGGCTTAAGAGCAGGACGTGCCGCTGGATCTGGGATTAGGTATCGCATTTCTCGCTTATTCCCCCTGAAGTTAGGGACAACATGTGTGTGCGTGTGTGTGTATGCGTGTTTTGCCTCTGTGTGTGTGTGTGTGTGTGTGTGTGTGTGTGTGTGTGTGTGTGTGTGTGTGTGTGTGTTAGCGTGTGTGTGTGTGTGTGTGTGTGTGTGTGTGTGTGTGTGTGTGTGTGTGTGTGTGTTGTTAGTGTGTTAGCGTGTGTGTGTGTGTGTGTGTGTGTGTGTGTGTGTGTGTGTGTGTGTGTGTGTGTGTGTGTGTGTGTGTGTGTGAAGAGAGAGAGAGAGACAGAGAGACAGAGAGACAGAGAGAGAGGCCACACTGCAGAAGCAGTGGGAGGAAACAGCAAAATACCTGACGACTGCAAATAATGAACAAAAATGGGGACAGAAATGTGCCTGTCAAGCTGTCCGTTCCTGTAGCCTTCATCCCCCCCCCCCCCCCCCCCCCCTCCGCACCACCATCTCTCTCTCTCTCTCTCTCTCTCTCTCTCTCTCTCTCTCTCTCTTCCATTTCATTTCTCTCTTTTCTCTTCTGTTTCACTTTTTCCCTCAGCTTTTCTCTTTAATCCCCAAACCCACGCCTCCCCCCCCCCCCCCCCCCCCCCCCCCCCCATCTACTTCTCTTTATTTTTTTTAATTCTTTCCTTTGCTTTCAGAGCTACAACGAAAAAGAGACAGACGAACAAACGCTAAGAATGAGTGTGAGATAAAGCCACAAAGGCAAAAGGAACGTATTTGAAGAAAGTAATCCATGTAAACAATAGCTGTCATTTTCCCTTCTATCAATACAATAACAGACGAAAAAGAAATCAGATATCACTGCAACTATGCAGTCCACTGACGTTTTTCAACAGCCAGTTTTTACTTCCCCGGACCACCTGTCTCTGGTCGTTCTGTCCATGATGATTGAAGTTTACAGATTCGTGTAAGGCTCTGTTGCTTGCCATTCATGACGTTGAGCGCTGAATTTCCGACGAGATGGGTTTACCAGCCCAGTATGTGGTTTCTGTCGTTTGTGAACGCTTGACTCTGTTCCCAGTAAGAACGCTGCGATAAGTGTGACAGCATGTACAGAGATGGATTCATACGTGCACGTTCCCGGCCTCAATCCATTCTCTCTCTCTCTCTCTCTCTCTCTCTCTCTCTCTCTCTCTCTCTCTCTCTCTCTCTCTCTCTCTCTCTCTCTCTCTCTCTCTCTCCTCTCTTCTCCTCTCCCCCCGCCCTCCTCCGATCACCCCTCTTCTTCTTCTGATCTTCTCCTACAGGCATTATTAAGCTCCCAACCCGCTGAACACAAACACGATCTCTCTCTCTCTCTCTCTCTCTCTCTCTCTCTCTCTCTCTCACACACACACACACACACACACACACACACACACACACACACACACACACACATACCAGAGAGAGAGAGGGGGGGGCATAATATATATATATATATATATATATATATATATATATATATATATATATATATATTATGTATATATATATATATATATATATATATATATATGTATATATGGTGTGTGTGTGTGTGTGTGTGTGTGTGGTGTGTGTGTGTGTGTGTGTACGCGCACATACAACTATAATGAAAACAGCAGACCCATCAAATATTCCTAGTGATATAGCCTTCCAAGGTCTTCCTCAAGAGGATTTAATGTATACACTAGCGCCAGTAGAACACAAGGACTATACAGTAGCTATGAATAAAACATACAGAACCATTGAAGTCTTACAGTAATCGTGAGCTTGGATCTCACGGGAGGAGGAGAGAGAGAGAGAGAGAGAGAGAGAGAGAGGAGAGAGAGAGAGAGAGAGAGAGGGGGGGGGGGAGGAGAGAGCAGAGAGAGAGAGAGAGAAGAGAGAGAGAGGGGAGAGAGAGAGAGAGAGAGAGAGAGAGAGAGAGAGAGAGAGAGCGACATTTTCATTTGCATTAGCTTTTTTTTTTTTAAAGCTCTCCTGCCAAGGGGGACAATTCACAACTTAATAGCATTGAGTAGGATAAAGAAGTATTACTCCCCAAAACATCTCTTGTGAACACTCCCAAACATCTCTTGTGAACACACA
>JADBJO010000038.1:1300000-1302500 GCA_016801955.1 Conus betulinus | reverse complement strand
GTGTGTGTGTGAGTGAGTGTGTGTTTGTTGTGTGTGTGTGGTGTTTGTGTGTTTGTGTGTGTGTGTGTGTGTGCATATATGTGTGTCCTCTCCTTTTGTCTGTCCTGCATGTCTGCCTGTCCTGTCTGTCTGTCTGTTCTGTCTGTCTGTCTGTCCTGTCTGTCTCTCTCTCTCTCTCTCCTCTGTCTGTCTCTCCTCTCTTTCTCTCGTTTATTTTTTATCTGCTTGGTAAAATTTTTTTTTAATCTCTCTCTTTCCTCTCTCTCTCTCTCTCTCTCCTTCTCTCTCTCTCGTCGCTCCTCCTCTCTCTCTCTCTCACACCTCCTCTCTCTCCTCTCTCTCGTCTGTTGTTTATTTTTGTATGCACGGTAGAAACATTCTTTGAAGAATCTCTCTCTCTCCTCTCTCTCTCCCTCCTCTCTCTCTCTCTCTCTCTCTCTCTCTCCTCTCTCTGGCTTTATAGTCCTGAAGTGACCTTTAAGTTCGGGGTTTTTTTCTTCAAATCCAGCGGCTTTTTTCGATTTTGCTTAACCTTTCATTTTTGTTAGTGCTCTGGCGTCGTTACTGCTAAACCCATCTCAGTGCACCTCCCCCACCCCTCGCCAACTCCCCCCCCCCTCACCCCCACCCCCCCCCCCCCCCACCCAAGCCCTCTCTCTTCCTCTGCACAGCTGTGAACACTGAACAAGAGGAGAAAACTGACAGCGAATGAGGCGAAAGTCCATGATGGCTCTGTCCCTTTCCTACGGGCACAATGGACAGGTCGAGTACTTGAAAGCAGTCCAGCCGGAGGAATCCCTCTCTCTGTTACAAATTCTTCTCCATTAGTTACCGTGAAAGTATAAAGACGGAAGGCAATTCATTCGTATTAAAAGAAAAAAAAAAAAAACATTTTCGTTCTTGACTTTAAAAATCATACAAAGATGAAAATATGATCCCTCGGTCCAGACCAAGCTCTAAGCGCTTTACAATAAACACACTACCTCACTCACTCAACGGGCTGCCTACCCAGGTAGAGCCGGCCGAAGAACAGCCTACTGGCGCTCATTCAGTCGTTTTCCCGTACCATTCAAATATCAGTCACTCATTTTCATTTATCTCATTTATTCCTCCAGTTTCTCACATGGGATGCATACGATGTTTTATACGTGTCCTCCATTCCCACCGGTACCACGATGGCACATGATGACATTAAGTGGCAATTTTTTGTGGCTTGGTAAGAAATGCCAGGCGGCTATCTTCAATTTACATCAATTTTGCCAGGGCAGCGGGGAACCCCCCTGCTCTTTTCGATTTCAACTGCCGTGGGTTCTTTAAACGTGTACAGGGGGCCAGGAAGGCACACGGGTCCGACTCGCTTATAGTCCCCATCCGATGGACTTGACGTTCAGTTCGATTTGTCATTCAAACTGGGAAAGAAAGGGCGAGAAAGGCAGGGCTCGAACCCACGCACTTCTCTCTTTCCCTTAAATGACACAAAGAGGAAAATATCATTCTTTAGGGTGAAATCATAGAGGGGAAAAGCAATTCGTTTATAATAAAAGAATAGAAAGAAACCCTTCTTCTTTGCTTTAAATGATACAAAAAGGAAAATACCGTTCTCTGGTCAAATCATACAGATGAATGATAATTCGCTTATACTCAAAAAATAGGAAGAGGAAAGTCCCTTTGTTTACAATGAAACCTTAAGGTAGAATTCTGTTGTTTACAGTCAATTCATAGAGACGAGAAATTCCCACTCTTTACAGTGAAATAATAGGGGAAGTCCCCATGTACGCAGTGAAATGATAATAAGAGGAAAGTTCCATATTTTTCCAGAGGCTGACTGGGATGAAACTTCGTGTTGCTTACAGTAGAAGAACAGAGAGAGGAAAGAGTTCATGTTTACAGTGAAACAACACCGCTAAAAGTCCCTGTGTTTACGATGAAATGACAGAGAGAGAGAGAGAGAGAGAGAGAGAGAGAGAGAGAGAGAGAGAGAGAGAGACAGACAGACATTCAGACAGACAGACAGACAGACAGACAGACAGACAGACAGACAGACAGAGAGATGGTTCAGACAGAGAAATTCAATTGTTTACAGTGAAAGAACAGAAAAGGAAAAAATATTGCAACTAAATTTTTGCAGTTAAATAAGAAAGAGAATAAAGTCCGCTTCTTTACAGTGATATTGGAGAGAGAGAGAGAGAGAGAGAGAGAGAGAAGAGAGAGAGAGATAAGAGAGGGGGAAGTCTCCTCGCATCAGTGAAATAATCGAGAAATGAAAAACGTCTCCATGTTTACAGTCAAATAATAACGAAAAAATCCCCTGTTAACAGTGAAAATAATAGAGATGGCAAAATCCCGTTGCTCAGAGTGACATAATAGAGAGAGAACAGTCTCCCTTGCATGCACTGCAATAACAAAGAGAGAAAATATTTTACGGTAAAAGAATAAATAAAAACCCCGTTGTTTACAGTGAAACGCTAGAGATGAAAGTGTCCCTTCTTGACAGTGAAGA
>JADBJO010000038.1:1285000-1287500 GCA_016801955.1 Conus betulinus | reverse complement strand
AGGGTGGACGGAGGAGGATGGATGAAGGAAAAGGAAGAGAGATGGGGGGAAGAGGGAGAGGGTTGCGGGAGGTGAGAGTTGGGGTGGTAGAGAACTCTCTGCCGTGTGTTGCCAGAGTTCTGAGGTGCCAGGACAGACATAGCACCAGTGACCTAGTTCTAGCGGACACTGTGCTCACTGTTCCTCAGTTCTTTGATAAACTAAGTCTTTATGATGCCTTTTTTCTGACGTCACAACACATTACGTCTTTAAGTTTTCCATGACGAGCGGGTAATTTCTGTCCCTTTGGTGCCAGTGTGAAATTGATGATGTCATTCTTTACTTTAAACAAAAAGAATCTGTCATTGTTGAACAAGTCAGACCGTGAATGTTTTGTTTGCCAATTTATTGCAGCTTTGCTTCTTTGATTTCCAAGCGATGATGAATTCATAAACTCTTCGTTGCTATATAAAGGCAATATCTGTTTACTCGTGCCCTATCTTATTTCAGTATGTAGTTATATTTTTATTTACATGTGAAACTCTGCTAGGCAGATATTACATTTAAGGATCTGCTGATGTGTAAGTTTGTATTTTCATTTTCCCTCATCAGCCCCACTCGTCTTGCTAAGCAATCAAACTTCAAATGCATTCCGAATGAAAGGAACCGCAGCAAAAGTCTTGTTGACAGCGGGAAAGACTGTGACCGTGGATTCTCTTCAGAGGGCACGTAAGACCTCATGGCGAAAGCTTGGCCATGTCTGGAGTTGTACTGTCTTCACCTATCAGCGGAACATCAACGAGTGAGGCTGCGGGATACACGTGGCAGTTGCTTGACGGCGGCGTTTTTTCGCCAGGAGGTTCTGCAGTCATGTGGGTAGCTACACCCACGGGAACACTCCCGTGGAAATTCTGTTGTGTCATATCCAGTGGCTATTACGCAATGGCATCTGCCAGGGAGCAACCATGTTCCACGACGTCTTAATGGAATGCCCTGTGTGTGCCTGCACGCTATATGAACACAGCGCAGGCTTCCAATGGTGGTGCAGGATTGATCCCGGCTGGTTTGCTCGGCGGTTGAAGACAATACTTCTCTGGATCCCACCTTACCTTCGGCAGTATCTTTCTTTTCGGTGTTGGCGCTCATGCACAATACTTCACTGCTGCCTGACCTGTGCATTAACACACTCACACAACTGATATGGTCACTGGGTGCAGTGTCTCCTCCGTGAGTCATCTTATCGCGATGTGGTATTGGTTGCTCTCTGTGGATCGTGAGTATTGAGACTGCGCTGGAAAGAAGCAGGGGAGGGGGGGGGGGGGGGGGGTGGGGGGGGGGGGGGGGGGGGTAGGGATGTATGAGCAACATGAGCGGAATGTCACAGAGGGACCATACAAGATGGGTCAGCAGACAGATAGAACAGGCTGCACACCAACAATAATGCACCAAGGCTTGCTTAAGGAGCCGAGTATTTATACACAGGCACACTTAGATAATTCAGAGAATTTGTGCTGTATGTCTGATGGTTGATTTACCTTCTTTTCTGTCGCATCCCCATCACGGCACATGCCAGGTGGTTCCAAGCAGGCAGATCTATTGAAATCAAAGGACCGGGAATGTTCAGGAGGAATCAGCTGGCGCAAAGATAGGGTCGGAGTGAATAAGGCCTGAAATGTGACGTCAGCCAAGGAGAAGATCATGTATTTGAAGATTGTGAATCATGTCATCGGTGGAAATAAAAACTGAGGCGAAATAATTGGTGGGGGCTGTTCTTTCGATCAGTTATCAGTTTAAGATCAAATCCTGGCTCAAACGTATGCTAGGCCTTAAAACGCTTACATGGATTACATAGTGATTAAGAGCAAAATCCTAACTGTGGCGTGTGGCCACAAACCAAACCAAACTCCACTGTCAATGGCTGGGCTACGTGTGTACATAAAGCTGACTTTCATCGCCCTAGTCGCTTTGTGCCAGACCTTCACGCAATGACTTCACCTCAACCATCTACACAGACTGTGTGTGTGGTCCCTCTCTTCCTCCGAAAGTTTGTTTTGATCTTTGATCGTGTTCTCCACAGACCAGCCAGGACAGAAAGCAGACCCGCTGTTCCATCAACTCGGGCACATACAGGACGAATTAGGATCAGCACGCTTAGCGCAGTGTTCCCTTTTCGTCCGCGTGATGAGGAGACCAGAGCGAAATGCCTTCCTTTGACATTCACGCATACCAACGGTCTCAGCTCCGGAATAGGGCATTATTTTGGTTCTTTCTGACCTTATCCTTCCCCTAGTAAACCCACCGCCCATCAAACAGGGAGAATTTCGAAATGGCATAAAGAACTTTAATGACAAAGAAGAGAGTTGATCGCTGTCTGTCTACTTGTCACAAAGTAGCCTGAAGTACACAACGTGTATGCTCTTTTCTGATTGACCAATGCGTCTTGATTCAGGCCATCACTCTGCAGGACGCAAATAATGCCAGTTTCATAGAAATGGTAATAGTTTCACAGAGCAAAATCTCT
>JADBJO010000038.1:1242500-1250000 GCA_016801955.1 Conus betulinus | reverse complement strand
CCTCGTCCACAGGTCGGTGTTTGGCACTCTGTCGAACTGTCGCAAGGTGGAGGATCTGCCGGAGACATTTATTGATGAAGGTTTGGATCTTCGTGGAGGTGTAGGTGGTGACTTGCCAAGTCCCTGACCCGTAGAGTAGCACTGAAGCAACTCAACAGAGCAAAAGATACACCTGAAGGGGCCAGTGCGACCCAGAGAAGTACCTTTTCCCCCCTCCCGTTGCTTTAAAAGAAGAATAGCCCCTCCAGCTTTTGGTTTTTGCTTCTGCACTCCATAAAAAATTGTTTTGCAATTCTTTGAAAAGAAAAAAGAAAAGAAAGAAAAGAAGACTGGAAGACCTGTCTCAGTGGCGGGAAAAGTGTGTGTGTGTGTGTGTGTGTGTGTGTGTGTGTGTGTGTGTGTGTGTGTGTGTGTGTGTGTGTGCGTGTGTGTGTGTGTGTGTGTGTGTGTGTGTGTGTGTGTGTGTGTGTGTGTGTGTGAGTGTGTGTGTGTGTGTGTGTCTGTTTGTGTGTGTGTACGTGCGTGCGTGTGTGTTTGTGTGTGCGTGCGTGCGCGCGCGCGTGTGTGTGTATGTGTGTGTGTGTGTGTGTGTGTGTGTGTGTGTGTGTGTGTGTGTGTGTTGTTTGTTTCTCTTTCTTCTTTTACATTGACAAAGAATCCATGATAACAGAAGGACGGGAGATAAGCTTTGCATCATGTGTGTCCTATCTTCACGCAACCTGACCCCCCAGTTCTGTGCTCTCTGTCTCCTTAATGTCAATCCTGGGATGTCAGGGAGAAAGGAAGTAGTTCGTCAGCTAAAAAGGAAACATTACGTCAGCAAGCAATCTCTGTAAAAGCATTGCTGTTTCGCTGTTGTCTGATCGAACAACGAGTCATACTGATACGCATCATGTCGACTCCGATATCCTCTGAGGAATGAGAAATGCTAAGGAATTGTCAGCATCACTGTAATAAACTAGGTCAAAGGCGAGGACGGATGTGGGAGGAAGGGGAGGAGGAGGAGGAGGAGGGTGGGAGAGAGGAGTAGCAGAAGGGGAATAGACAAGTTATTATGGGATGTTGATGATGTGGGAACCGTTTGTAAGAGTAGGGTAATGCCCCTAGATGAAGGGAGGGGGAGGGGGGGGGGGGGGGGGGGGGGGGGGGGGCTATCGACTGATGCAAATCATAACCATCAGAGAGAGGGGAAAGCAGAAGGTTGGAGGGAAAATCAGGGTATACTGTACTGACGATGACAAGATTAGGAGGGCATGACCTACATTCCTCTGTCTGCAGATCAAAGTGCCTAAGCTTTCTAGTGTTGGTGTCGTCTTCAGTACAGCTGTCACTCGGTTCCTGGCAAAGGCAGAGGATTTCTCATGTCTTATGTCAGGGGGAGGGAGTGAGAAGGGTAGCTGAACACAATGTCTAGCAGCCAGAATCATGTGTCTTCGGTTTGCGGAGTTTTGATTTAACACAAGATCAGTCGATTTACTGTCCTGAGACCTACGTTTGTGAGGATTTCAGCCACGACATGATCAAGTAAAATCCCGTGAAGAAACATTACTGTTCAGCCGAACGAAAGAGACAAACAAATTACAAAATAAAGAGATATGCATTCTGACCTCTTTGGTCTTTCTGAAGGTAACACAAACAACATTTAGGACAATGAAAACGATTTCGCGTCCAGTCTTAAGAGACAACAGGTTCTTCTTTCTTCGTTGTCATTGTCTTGAATGTTGTTTGTCTTGCCTGAAGAAGACCGAAGAGGTCAACGCGCGTCGTGTTTTGTCTTGCAATTTATCTCTTTCGTTCAGTGGAACAGTAATTTTTTATGTTAAGTTTGTTTCAATTTCCACCTGTAGTTACCCACTCTGAACCAAAGTCCTGTGGTTTTTTGTTTGTCTACTTTTCTGGCCCGACACAGCTAGAATCATCTGTCTTTTTTTTTTCTTTCCTTTTCTTTTTTTTTTTTTTTTTTTTTTTTTTTTTTTTGGGGGGGGGGTGGTCTTTGTTTTGTTGGTTTTCGGGCACAATGGTGGCCGATGGAATCTGTGGTTGTTTTTTTTTTTCTTGTTTTGGGAGTTATCTTACACAAGATCATCATTTTTTTAATGCATCTTACAGACATTGGCTAATTAAAAGCTTGAGTCTTTTATTTGAGTTATCTTACACAACGTTAGACAAACAAAATTTTGTATCTTTTGTTTTTAAAGTTATCTTAAACTATGCTGGACGTATAAAACTGTTTTTTTTTTTTTTTTTTTATCGTACTTAATGTTTGTCAATATAAAACCCTGCGTGTATGCTTTAAAAAAATATCTTACTTGATATCAGACGAATAACAATCTGTGTCCGTTTTTCTTTTTAAAGCTGTTGTACAAAACACTGACCAAATAATGTCCTTTGTGTTTTAAGTTATCCTCCACATTGTGGCAAGATAAAATCTTGTCTTTTGCTTTTGGAGTCATTGCATACGACGCCGGTCATATGAAAATTCATGCGTGGTTTGTTTCAAAAATGCTGTAGGCTAACAATTCCTGCATCATCAAAACAACGGTTTGGGAAAAAAAAAAAAAAAAAAGGGGAGAGGAGAGGATTTGTGAAAGAACGAAAACTGGAATGAAAGATGAGGATTGTTAATTACAAATATTTAACATTCACACTATCGGCTTATGGGGACCATCGTGATATATATATATATATATATATATATATATATATATATATATATATATATATATATATATATATATATATACAGTCATGGCGCTTGCTCCGAGGCCTTTCATCCGCTGATTGGAACCCGTCAGTGAGGCACTGCTGATTGTGTGGGTTCTCCCCCTTGGCATCACGTGGAACTGGAATTCCCCTCCCCTCTCCCCTCCCCTCTCCTCCTCCCCTCCCCACCCCTCCCTTTCATCCCTGTGGTGTCCCCTGCCGTCTGCCCAGCTTATCTGCACATTAAGCCGATTCCTTTTCTCATACCCTGTGACGAATGGCATGGACTGAGGTGAGGTGAGGGATTACATGGACTGAGGTGAGGGATTACATGGACTGAGGTGAGGGATTACACGGACTCAGGTGAGCGATCCCCGGGAGACTGACTGAGGTGAGGGATTACAAGGACTGAGGTGCCATGGATTACATGGACTAGGCAGGTGGAGGGGGAACAGAGGATGGGTGCTGGAGAGATGGGGGGACGTGACGACTGGGCAGGGGTGGGGGTCGGGGGTGTAGAGCTGGACTTAGGAGACAGTCACGTGACAGCTGGGCACCGTGGACCGGGGAAAGAGGTGATTTTGGGTGCCATAGGAGAGATGGGGGGACGTGACGAAAATGGGCAGGGGTGGGGGTCGGGGGTGTAGAGCTGGACTTAGGAGAAGAGCGGACAGATGGATGTTTAAACCGGCTGTCCACAAATCGCAGCAAGACGAACAATGCTGACAAGCGCAGGCCAACAACACTAAATTGTTGCAGTAATGACTTGGCAGACACTTTGAACTTAAGGGGGGGGGGGAGGGCCTTGCTTAACTCTCTTCAGTTCTTTCCCTGAAATTTTGGTCAGCGGTGATCGACGGTTTTCTTCCCGGAATGATGGTATTTGAAACAACATTTGTTATTATCTGAAGCAATATATCGCCTAAAAAAAAACCCAAAATAGACACACTCATCACAAAAAATATAATTATTTTAGAAATAATGCGCAGAATGTTATTAGAAAAAAAAAAAAAAAAACGTTCGTCATGCAAAATGCAAAAATCTAAAAAAAAAAAAACAAACCGTTGAGACTTAAGGAGTCGAGTATTTATAGAGAAGCACAATTAGATTGTTTGGATCATTTTCATTGTGTCTGAAAGCTGATTGTCCTTCTCTTCTTTCACATGCCCATCAAAGTACATGCCAGGTGGTTCCAAGCAGACAGATGAAAATCAAAGGAATGGAACCATTTTGGGAGGAACCAGCTGGCGCAAAGATAGGGTCACGGGTGAGTGAGAAAGCCTGAAATGTGACGTCAGCCAAGGGGAAGGTCATATATTTGAAGACTGTGAATCATCGGCGGAAATCCCTCCCCCCCCCCCCTCCCCCCCCCCCCAAAAAAAAAAAAAAGTGAAATGATTAGGATTAGTGGGGCATTGTTTTTTTGATCAATTATCAGTTTAATATCAAATGCTGGCTCAATCTTATGGTTGGGTCTAAAAAAAAAATGCTGACATGGATTATACGGTAATTTAGAGAGAAAGTCTCTAATTGTGGCGTGTGGCCACTCGGCCCTGAACCCTTCCCTCCCTCCCAGAAACACTGGTCACCAGGCATGGAGTGAGTAGCGAGTGGAGACCCAGAGAAATGGAAGGCTATCCAACATGGAACCTAACAACACATTCTTGGGTGGGAAACTTTTTTTCTTCCGACTGTGTCAACGTAAAGTTATTTCCATCAGAACTGCAAAACCAATCTTGCCTCATTGTTCTAGAATATCCAGCATGGAGTCAAGACCAGTGCTGTGAACTGAGCAGTGTAGATGGAGCTGCCTGAGAGAATGTGTTTGGAACGATTATGAAGGGTTGGGGGGGATAGGGGGGGGGGGGGGGGGGGGGGGGGGGGGGGGCTGAGCAACAGAAACAACTCTTTCAGCCAATCTGGAACTGACAATTCTTTTTTTAAAGAACTGAAATCTAGAGTAAAGCTCATCTTGTACCGAGTTCGAGAAGATAAGTGATTGCTCTTCTTCGTTTTCATTGTTCTGAATGTTGTTTATCTTTCCTTCAGAAGAGCTAAGAAATCGAAACGCGCCGCGTTTTGTCTTGTAATTTGTTTGTCCCTGTTATCTGCCGGATTTACTTTCATTTTCCTTTTAAGATTTGTTTCAATGTCCGCTTGCAGTCGCCTCACTTTACAACTGGAGTAAAGTTCAATCCAAAATGTTCTGTATGGTGGAAAACTGGTGGACTGTTGGTGATTAAGACGAGGTCAGAGCAGAAAAGTCCATGGTGGGTCGTCTGGGAAACAAGAGAATTCCACACGATCAATATCTCCATGGAGAAGACTACGGATTCTTCAGGGTGAAGATGAGCAGGGGTTCCCTTCAGATTTCTTTTGGAATTTAGCCTGAAACACACAATCATAGTATAGACTTAAAGCGCACGTATCTTTCAGAACGTTTAACCACTGAACTTTATAAAGAGATGGTTCAATACCTGACATACTTTCGCCAGTTTTCCGTGATGCGGAGTGTTGTTGCATTCTGCTGTTTTCCAAAACTGTGAGAATGATACTTTCAGGAAGAAATCGGTTTGAAACGCAGTAACAGGAGTAGACATATCGTCGACTGAACCTTTCAACAACTTGTTATGAATTCAACCTGAATCAGTTTTCCTTATACCTTTTAACTAGAAACGGTTAGAATAAGGTCATATAATTCAACGGGTTGATTGCTGGCTGAGTAATATAGAGAGTTGTTGTCATCATCTTACCGATTCTGGTTAATAAAGAATCGTTGAATATGTTTGTTTTTGTGCATTTGAATAACGCTTTTCCCATTTACATTAAGTGGTGGTAAATTAATCGGGTCTGTTCCCGTTTATCTATGAATTGCTGCGTACGTTGTTACCGATTTGACTAAACTTACGGGGACCTATACGTTAGTCATTTAAGTCGTGTACTCTTTCTTACTCCTTTCTTACTCATACTTCGTCGACTACCCCGTTCCCAACACTACCAAAATGTTCCCCACCAGTCTGCTAGTGTGTTCTTTCAGCACTTCCATGGAGTTATTTCCCTTATTGATGAATCTGTTTCATTTACTGAGAAACCAAGAAGCATCTTTTTACATTTATTTTCTAAAGTTTCGTCATTGTGTTTCTTTCTGTTTTTCATCTCTGTCTGTTTCGTTTTAGATATCAATGTTTGTATATCGGGCGATGTGATTGGCGAGGAAATTCTGTAAACTCCATCACGATTGGTAGAAAGGGTTTGGGGCTTTTACCTGTTGCTCTGTTCCCCTAGTGACTGACAAAGTCAGTCAGTCACGTGGCCATGGAACAACGAGTGATTGGGTCAGGTTACTGCAGTGCACGTGCACAGCGGGGTCATGTGATCCCCACGCTGGGCAGATCTGATGTCAGGCAGTTGCTGTGGCGACACAGGAAGCTGGAGGCAGAAAAAGCAGCTGCCAATAAAGCGTTTTGAACTATTCCATGTTTGTTTTTGTCATAGTCAGGGCGTGGGAAAACTCATGACTTGGTTGATCTCGCTTTTTGTATTACTTTAGAATTAAAGAAGAAGATAAAGAATTCAAGAAGAAAAAGAAGAAGAAGAAGAAGAACAAGAAGAAACAAGAAGAAAAGAAAAGAGAAGATTCACAGAAAAATAGTCGCTGACGTTTCCGCTCTGTTACGATGTTTTCTGCTTTATATTTCTGATTTTTATTTTACATGTCAGTTGCTCTTGAAGGACGTCGAATCATTCTTCATGACATGTGTATAATGCATGTGTGTGTGTGTGTGTGTGTGTGTGTGTGTGTGTGTGCGTGCGTGCGTGCGTGCGTGCGTGCGTGCGAGCGTGCGTGAGCGCGCGCGCGCGCGCGCGCGTGTGTGTGTGTGTGTGTGTGTGTGTGTGTGTGTGTGAGAGAGAGAGAGAGAGAGAGAGAGAGAGAGAGAGAGAGAGAGAGAGAGAGAGCTGTACAACAAATGATGATCTTTAATCCTGTTCATGACAATTACTGAAAATGCCAGTACAACCTACGGTTAATCTGACACTGAACTGATCTCAGTGAGTAAGTCTGAGTCTGTCTGTCTGTCTGTCTGTCTGTCTGTCTGTGTATGTGAAAGGAGCAGAAAAAGAGAGAGAAAGAGAAAGAGAGAGGAGGAGGAGGAAGCGAGGAAGAAGACGAGAACAGGGAGGGAGAGAAAGAGAGTGGGAGGAACGGAGGAGGGGGGGGAGAAGGGGGAGGGCACGACAACGAGGAAGAAGAAGAAGAAGAAGAAGAAGAAGAAGAAGAGAAGAAGAAGAAGAACAAGAAGAAGAAGAAGAAACAACAAGAAGAGGAGGAGAGAAGAAGAAGAAGAAAGAGAGAGGAGGAGGAGGAGGAGGAAGATGAAGAAGAAAAAAAAGAGGAGGAGGAGGAGGAAGAGGAGGAGTAGGAGAAGAGAAGAAGAAGAGGAGGGGGGGGGGGGGGGGGGAGAAGGACGACGACGACGGCGGCGACGACGACGACGACGACAATGAAACTAAGCGAGAACGAACGAACAAACAAACAAACGAACAAACGAAGTGTTGTTTATTGAGGAAAAGGAGTAAGTACAAAGCAGTGATTTTCTTTCTGTTTTTTTTTTCTTTCCACCCCCAGCGCGCAAAAAAAATAAAACAGAAAAGATATCTGCAAATATACAAAGAGAAAGATCGCACGAAACTGCATATCAACACACATAACGACAATGAATTCATTACAATCACAATGGAGAACACAACATACCTTCAGAGGGGGGGGGGGGGGAGGGAGTGAGAGCGACTGAGAGA
>JADBJO010000038.1:1225000-1232500 GCA_016801955.1 Conus betulinus | reverse complement strand
GACAATCATTACACCTCACCCAAGTTCTACAGCATGTATAGCAGGCAATAGATTGATCTGAGTGCTGTAGCAGTATACAGACAATCATTACACAGCACACAACCAGTACAGAATGTGTGGTCGATAGTAGATTGGTCTGACTGCTGTAGCAGTATACAATCATTACACAGCACACAACCAGTACAGAATGTATGGTCGATAGTACATTGGTCTGACTGCTGCAGTAGTATACAGACAATCATTACACAGCACACAACCAGTACAGCATGTATGGCAGACAGTAGATTGATCTTACCGATGTAGCAGTATACTGACAATCATTATACAGCACACAACCAATACAAAATGCATGGCCTACAGTAGATTAATCTGACTACTGTAGCAGTATACAGACAATCATTACTCACACACAAAACTACTACAGCTTTATGGCCGGCGGTGGATTGATCTGACTACTGTAGCAGTATACAGCCAATCTTGACACATCACCTAACCTCTCCAAAATGTGTGGCAGTCAATAGATAGATCTTAGCACTGTAGCAGTATACAGCTGAACTGCGCAGCACAACGGAATTTCACGGAACGTGTAGCGCACAACACAGCACGGACACAGCAGATTCACGTCCTGCAACACGTTGATGATCGTTGGCCTTTCGATATTTCCAGCACTCTTCTAGTCTCCCCCTGTCACGTGTCTCTGCAGCTACTGGTGCAATCCCCCCCCCCCCCCCCCCCCCCCCCACCCCCACCCCATCCCCATCCTCGGCACCCACTCCCCATTTACTCACTCACCCCCTACCTTCCCACAAGGTCTCTCCCCACCTCAGCCCTCCCCTCTTTCCCCCTCGCCCCCCCCCCCCCCCACCACCCCCCCCCCCCCCCCCCCCCCACCCCCCCCCCCCCCCCCCACCCCCCCTCCGCCGACCAGCTCATAGCTCGCAATTTCTGACAAAGACAGCCGTAATGGCTGAATTCAATGTACTGACCTTGACCTTACCCCTGGGGCTGTGATGCAATGGACACCTGCAGCCTGCGACACAAAATCATGTTGGTCAAGACTGACTTGTCCTTCACTTTCCTTTTTTTTCCCAACGTATCCGTCCCCCCCCCCCCCCCCCCCCCCCCTCCCTCCCCACCTGCCCTCTCCAGTTAAAAGTCTGACCACAGAAATCCCATTTAAACCTGCACAGCCTGGGTGTTGTATCCCTAACAAAGGGCTTTGCCTGTTATCAGTCTAAACCCAGGATTCCTGTTTGAAGCCCCCCAGCTAGAGGTCTGTATACAAGATCCCTGTTCAACAGAACCCATCAATAGGACAGAGCACACGACACTTTCTTCACAAAGCTGCTCAGTTATAGGTTTGAGCACAGAACTTCTGTGTAAAGCTACCTGGCTATAGGTCTGAAGACAGAACCCCCTGTAAAAACTACCTGGTTATAGGTCTAAAGACAGAACCCCTGTGTAAAACTACCTGGGCTATAGGTCTAAAGACAAAACCCCTGTGTAAAGCTACCCGGCTATAGGTCTGAAGACAAAAACCCCTGTGTAAAACTACCTGGCTATAGGTCTAAAGACAAAACCCCTGTGTAAAAGCTACCTGGCTATTGGTCTGAACCCAGAACCCCTATGTAAAGCTACCTGGCTATTGGTCTGAACCCAGAACCTCTGTGTAAACCTACCTGGCTATAGGTCTGAAGACAGAACCCCTGTGTAAATCTACCTGGCTACAGGTCTGAACAGAGAACCCCTGTTGAAATCTACCCAGTCGTGGGGGGGAAAACACAGGACTGCCCCGATAGAGGTCTGAAACCCTGTTTTCACTTCTGTGACAGCTGTCGTGTGTGCCTGTCATGAAGTTGCAAAGTGTGGCGACTGCAGGCGGAGACCCCTGATAAATTAAAAAAGTTTATTGTAATGACTTCACCGAGCAACGTGGATGAACGAATGAGCAAGACAGAACACGACGCATTTGGACCTGTTAGGTCTTCTTCAGGCAAGATAAGCAACGCTCAGGACAACGAAAATGAAGAACGAGCAATCACTTATCTTTGTCGAATTTCTGCGCTAATGTTTCCCTCATGCAGCTAGTGAAGAGTTTTCATGTCTGTACTATATTTTCTTAATTTCATGTTCCTATTGTCTTCATCTCCCCCCCCCCCCCCCCCCCCCCCCCCCCCCCCCCCCCCCCCCCGGCTTAAATCCAAATCTTTGCCAAGTCATTACTATGATGACAGAGGAGTTGTTGGCCTGCGCTTGGTTTTTCCCCCCTATTAGATTGTTCGTCTTTGTATTTGTCTGACTCTGTGTTAGCCTTTCTTATGGGAACAAGAGTTACCCTACTTGTTTACTGTTTATTGCTTACCGCTCCCTGCCTCATTTCATTTTCAATTTTTTTTAATCCTGTCGTGTCGTCAAGATTAATTATTTGCCACATATCAGTGTTAACCGCATGTCCCCAAAACAAATAAATACGGTGACAGTGGATTCATTGGCGGCGTCCTTTCTCAACAGGGAACCTACCGGCCAGTTTCTCTTTAATTGAAATAGCTGACTTAATATTGTGTGTGGAAAGTTTGTTTTTATCCGTTGACAGAAACTTGGACCAAAGCCAAAGGCATGGGATACCTTTAATATGAAATCACAGCACATAGAGTCAGACGCTTTTTCAAAGTCTATACTTAAAAGAATCCCTGGTCTTTTTTTTTTTTCAAATATAATCATTCAACCAAGTGTGTCATAAGTAAGACGAATTTTATCTCATAAACACCTAGTTGGAACAAAACCAGTCTTGTCCTCGTTAATGATAGAGGGGGCACACATTCTAATCGGTTGGGTATACATGTAGATCCTATTTTATATTCAGTATTCAAGAGCGAAATTGGTCTCCAATTTTTTATTCGGTCTTTGGGTTTGTCGCCCTTTGGGATACATATAATGTCTTCTTCTTGCGTTGAAGAGTGAGTGCTCTCAAGATCAAGTGCCTGCCAACGGATCAGAATTAGCCTCCAAGCCCATCATTGTCACAACTGGCATTTAGCCTGTTATGAAATAAGCATCATGTATCATGTAATCAGAATTACCTGCAAATTCCGTCATCTGGGCAGCCATCGGGGAAACTGTTATGAAATTTACATGTTACTTCACCAGACATCAGAATCAATCACCGATGCCTACATGTGAACGGCCAGAAAATAGTCTGCTGTAAAGGAAACGTCATGTTAAATCAGAATTAGCCACAACCCCCTTCATTTAAACGGCGTCTGGAAAGACACCTTTCCAATGTTTCTGAGTCTCCTAGAATCAGTCTCATCACATAAATCGTGTCTGACAAGACAGACGTTCTAATTAAGGGGAGGAAGCGCGCGCGCGCCGGCGCGCGCGCGCGCGCGCGCACACACACACACACACACACACACACACACACACACACTTACACAGAGAGAGAGAGAGAGAGAGAGAGAGAGAGACAGACAGACAGACACACACACACACACACACACACACACACACACACACACACACACACACACACACACACACACACACACATCGTTCCATTGTTTTCTCCACTGTGTCTATAATCAATGGCACTCCACTACACAGGTTCTGTTTGTTCTATCTCCATCGGTAGATCAATAGCGATACACCATTGAGGTTCTGTTTGCTCTATGTCGATCTGTAGATCGATGGCACTCTATCATACAGGTTCTGTTTGCTCTATGTCGATCTGTAGATCGATGGCACTCTACTACCATACAGGTTCTGTTTGTTCTATCTCCATCTGTAGATAAATGGCACTCTACCATACAGGTTGTGTTTGATCCATCTCTATCTGTAGATCCATAGCACACTACACACAGGTTCTCCTTGCCCTATCTCCATATGTAAATTGATGCTATACTACCGTACAGGTTCTTCTTGGCCTATCTCCATATGTAGATCAATAGCACACTACCATGCAGGTTCTCTTTGTCCTTTTCCCATGTGTAGATCAATGCCACTCTACCATACAGGCTGTGTCCTATCTCCATCTGTAGATCCATAGCACTCTGCCATTCACGTTCTGTTCTATTCCCATCCGTAGATTAACGTCACTCGACCATACAGGTTCTGTTCTGTCTCCATCTATCAGTCAATGCCACTCTATCAAATAGATGTTGTTCTAACTCCATCTGTATCTACCATACAGGTTCTGTTCTTTCTCCATCTGCAGATAAATAGCGCTCTACCATACAGGTTCTGTTGGTCCTATCTGCATCTGTAGATCAATGACCCTCTACCGAACAGGTTCTGTTTGTCATATCTTTACCTGTAGATCAATAACACTTTATCATACAGGTTCTGTTCTATCTCCATCTGTAGATCAATAGCACTCTACCATACAGCTTCTGTTTGTCCTATTTGCATCTGTAGATCAATGTCACTCTACCATACATGTTTCATTCTATCTTCATCTATAGATCAAGAGCACTCTACCATACAGGTTCTGTTTGTTCTATGTCCGTCTGTAGACCAAGAGCACTCTACAATACAGGTTCTGTTCTACGTCCATCTGTACATCAATGGCACTCAACCATGCAGGTTCTTTTTTGTCCTGTCTCCACCTATTGTGCAGCCTGACCCGGCAGTCGCTATGCTTCCAGTGGAAATGTCAATCCTTGGATGTCAGAGAAAAGGGAGATGATTCATCGGCAGAAAAAGAAAACATCAAATCAATACCTAATCTCCGTGAAAGCATTTCAGTTTAGAACGAGTCGAGCGGAAGATGTGTCACTACGGTAAAGATGATGCTGAACCCGATATCCTGCGCAGAGGATGAGAAAGGTCATGGAATTGTCAGAAAGCGACGCTAATAAACTAGGTCAAAGGAACGGTGGGAGGAGGGGGAGTAAGGAGACAAGGGAACAAAAAGATGAGAGAGAAATCATTATAAGATATTGACAATGTTGGAACCGTTCACGAGGGTGGGTAATCACGCGTAAACGAATAGCAGCTCTCTAATAATGCCAGTTATTAACAATCAGATAGACGAGAGAGGAAAGTAGAATGTGGAAAGGACAATCGAGGTACACTGATGATGACAATTATGTGTAGGGCATGACCTAGCTTCCTCTGCCTGTCGACAAACTGGGTTGTGTCCCTATAACTGGTGACAAGGTGAGTTCTGTCTTCGCTCACTTTCTAGCCAGGGATTCCAAGCCCGTGTCTTTTTTTCTGTCATCCGACAAGAATCATGTGTGATTTTATTGGGGGAGCTTCTTGACCTTTCAGCCAAGTACAAAGTCTACAGTTTGGTCGCAATCTTTCCTTTCCGTTTTTCATGGTGGGACTGGGGTTCGAAATGTTGCTTCTGTTTTCATGTGTGCATCTTTTCATTCCACGATGACTCATTGCTGGTGGACAGAGGTACAGCCTGAGGATGGTCGTGCTTTCTTAAGACATTAAATGCAGGATCCACTGAGACTCAATGCTTCCCTGTGACATGGAATACAGGATCCTGAGGGATATAGTGTTTCCATGTGATTTTAAATACATGATCCTCAGGGATATAGTATTTCCATGTGACATGGACTACAGGATCCTCAGGGATATAGTGTTTCCCTGCAGCATGGAATACAGAATCGCCATGGATACCGTATTTCCCTGTGATATGGAAAACAGGATTCTCAGGTAGATAATGCTTCCCTATAACATGGAAGACAGAATATTGAGGTGTGTAGTGCTTCCCCATGACATGGAATACAGCATCTTCAGGATTATAGTGTGTTCTTGAAACATGGAGCTCAGGATCCTCAGAGATATAGTTTTTTCCCTATAACACAGAACACGACACTCAGAGAGATTAAACGTTTCCCTGTAATATAAAGTACAGGATCTTCAGGGATAAAGCGTTTTACTCTGACATAGAATACCGGATCCTCAGAGATTTAGTGTTTCCCTGTAACATGGAATACAAAATCCACAGGGATGTAGTATTTTCCGGTGACACGGAATACAGGATCCTGAGGGATACTGTGTTTCCCTGTAGCATGGAATACAGGGTCGTCAGGAATACAGTGTTTCCTTGTGACACGGATTACAGGAATCCTCAGAGATAATTCTGATGTTTCCTTGTGACATGGAATACAGGATCCTCGGGGATATAGTTTTTCCCTGTAACATAGTACACAAAATCCACAGGGATATAGTATTTGCCTGTAATATAAAATAGGGGGTCTTAAGGAATGTAGAGTTTCCTGATCACACGGAATACAGCGTTCTGAGAGATGTGTTCTCATTGGCATGGGATACAGGACCTTCAAAGATACACGTATTTTGTGACTGTGACACAGAATGCAGAATAATTACGGATATACATTTTCTCAGTAACATTGAACATAGGATCTTTGGGGATATATGTGTTTCCCGTGCAGGGACATACATCTTTCCCAGCAATGTGGAACATAAGATCCGCAGGGAATACATGTTTTCCGAGTGACATGGGAACGCACGATCCTTAAGAATAGCTGTGTTCCCGATGACATGTAACACAGGATCCCCAGATATAGGCTTCTTTCCTGTGATACTGGAGTAAAGAATCCTCAGGGATGGATCCCCTGTAGCATGAAATCCATGTGATATGGAATACAGGATACTCAAGGATAAATAGGGTTCCCTGTAATATGAAATGTGGTTCTCAGTAATGTGAAATACGTGTGATATGGAATACAGGATACTCAGGGATAAATGCAGTTCCCTGTAATACGAAATCCGTGTGATATGGAATACAGCATCATAAGGGATAAATGTGGTTCCCCTGTAATATGAAATACACGTGACATGGAATACAGGATCCACAGGGATAAATCTGATTCCCCGTTATATGATATCCATATGACATGGAATATACTATCTTTAGGGCAAAATGCGGCCCCCTCAAATATGAAATCCGTGTGACATGGAATGCAGGATCCCCAAGGATAAATGTGACCCCCTGTAATATGAAATCAACGTGATATGGAATAAAGCATGCTCAGAGATAAATGTGGTTCCTGGCAATACAAAATCCATGTGATATACAATATCCTAAGGGATAAATGTGGTTCTCCGGAATATGAAATCCACTGGATATGGAATACAGGATCCTCATGCATAAATGTGACCCGGTAATATGAAAGTCATGGACATGGAATACAGGATCCTTAATGATAAATGTGGCCCCCTGTAATATGAAATGTGACATGAAATACAGGATCCTCAGGGATAAATTTGGTTCCCAATAACATAAAATCATGTTACAAGGAATACAGGATCCTCATGGATAAATGTAACCCCATGTAATATGAAATCCATGTGACATGAATACAGGATCATCAGGATAAATGTGATCCCCTATTATAGGAAACCCATATGACATGGAACATACTATCTTCATGGAAAAACGTGGTTCACTGCAATATGAAGCACACATGGGATATGGATGCAGGATCCTCATGAATAAATTTGTAATTTCCTGTAATA
>JADBJO010000038.1:1192500-1197500 GCA_016801955.1 Conus betulinus | reverse complement strand
AATGTGTGATGACGGGTCTGATGACATGTCCATCAAGGTGTTATGACATGTACATCAATGTGTGATGACAGGTGTGATGACATGTCCATCAAGGTGTGATGACATGTACATCAAGATGTGATGACAGGTGTGATGACATGTACATCAAGGTGTGATGTTTGGTGTCATGACATGTACATCAAGGTGTGATGACAGGTGTGATGACATGTCCATCAAGGTGTGACGACAGGTGTGATGACATGTACATCAAGGTGTGATGACAGGTGTCATGACATGTACACCAAGGTGTGATGACAGGTGTGATGACATGTTCATCAAGGTGTGATGATTGGTGTGGTGACATGTACATCAAGGTGTGACGACAGGTGTGATGACAGGTGTGATGACATGTACATCAAGGTGTGATGACATGTCCATCAAGGTGTGACGACAGGTGTGATGACATGTACATCAAGGTGTGATGACATGTACATCAAGGTGTGATGACTGGTGTGATGACATGTCCATCAAGGTGTGATGACTGGTGTGATGACATGTACATCAAGGTGTGATGACAGGTGTGATGACATGTCCATCAAGGTGTGATGACATGTCCATCAAGGTGTGATGACATGTCCTCAAGGGTGTGATGACATGTACATCATCAAGGTGTGATGATTGGTGTCATGACATGTACATCAATGTGTGATGACAGGTGTGATGACATGTATATCAAGGTGTGATGATTGGTGTCATGACATGTACATCAAGGTGTGATGACAGGTGTGATGACATGTACATCAATGTGATGACATGTCCATCAAGGTGTGATGATTGGTGTCATGACATGTACATCAAGGTGTGATGACAGGTGTGATGACATGTACATCAAGGTATGATAATTGGTGTCATGACATGTACATCAAGGTGTGATGACATGCACATCAAGGTGTGATGATTGGTGTCATGACTTGTACATCAAGGTGTGATGACGGGTGTGATGACATGTACATCAAGGTGTGATGATAGGTGTGATGACATGTACATCAAGATGTGATGGCTGGTGTGTTCACATGTACATCAAAGTGTGATGATTGGTGTGATGACATGTGCATCAAGGTGTGATGATGACAGGTGTGATGACATGTACATCAAGGTGTGATGACAGGTGTGATGACATGTACATCAAGGTGTGATGACAGGTGTGATGGCATGTCCATCAAGGTGTGATGACATGTACATCAAGGTGTGATGATTGGTGTGGTGACATGTACATCAAGGTGTGATGAGGTGTGTGATGACATGTACATCAAGGTGTGATGACATGTACATCAAGGTGTGATGACTGGTGTGATGGCATGTACATCAAGTGTGATGATTGGTGTCATGACATATACAACAAGGTGTGATGATTGGTGTCATGACATATACATCAAGGTATGATGATTGGTGTCATGACATGTACATCAAGGTGTGAGGAAAGTGTTATGACATTTACACCAAGGTTTGATGACTTTTATCATGACATGTACATCAAGGTCCGGTAACTGATGTTGCAGACACGTACGTGAAGGTATGCCTGATGATCCAAAACAAAGTGGTCAAGTCGAAGAAGACGGAAGTGGCTAAGAAGACCGGGCATCCCAGCTTCAATGAGTCCTTTACCTTCAAACTGCCCGTGTCCAGTCTGGACACCGCCAGTGTCAACGTGTCTCTCATGCAACACCTCACTGGACATAAAGGTCCGATGCGTGTGTGTGTGTGTGTGTGTGTGTGTGTGTGTGTGTGTGTGTGTGTGTGTGTGCGCCCGCGCGCGCGCGCGCGCGCGTGTGTGTGTGTGTGTGTGTGTGTGTGTGTGTGTGCGCGCCCGCGCGCGCGCGCGTGTGTGTGTGTGTGTGTGCGTGCGTGCGTGCGTGCGTGCGTGCGTGCGTGCGTGCGTGCGTGCGTGCGTGCGTGCGTGCGTGTGTGTGTGTGTGTGAGAGAGAGAGAGAGAGAGAGAGAGAGAGAGAGAGAGAGAGAGAGAGAGAGAGAGAGAGAGAGAGAGAGAGAGAGTGTGTGTGTGTGTGTGTGTGTGTGTGTGTGTATGCTCACTCTAGCTCTTCATCTGTCAGTCAGTCAGTCTGTCTGTCTGTCTGTCTGTCTGTCTGTCTCTCTCTCTCTCTCTCTCTCTCTCTCTCTCTCTCTCTCTCTCTCTCTCTCTCTCTCTCTCTCTCAAAATGAAATGCACTAAGATGTAGATGTGGATTGAGATTATGAGTGAGCGTAGTGGAGTTTGTGGTGCAGAAAACGAAAAAAAAAAGTATTACAAACAAGTAGAACTCTCAATGATCTGGTATACGGTGAACTTGGAAGATATCCTGTTTATTTCAATTCATATTTGAAATGTATAACATATTGGCTCAAACTAACGAGAATGGAAGAATACAGGATACCATGTAAAAGTTACAGGATGTTGTTAAAGTTAGTAATGGTAAGAGGACTTGGGCTTCCAATGTTCGACCATGCTTAAATTCATATGGTTTTGGGTTTGTTTGGGATGACCAAGGTGTTAAAAGTAATATATCAGAATTTCTAAATTGTTTTAAACAGAAGATTATCGATTCCAGGTGGCAGGACTGGCAGGACCATATGTATAATAGTGATAGATTTGTTCAGTACAAACTCTTTAAATCGACACATATGTTAGAACCTTATATTAAAATAAAAATGAATAGATACGTTAGGTGTGCACGGACAAAATTCAGATTTGGCGTATCTGACATTGCGTGCCATCGCTTTAGTATATATTTGGTATAGCAATGCTGTTGAAAATGATCTAAAATGTCGATTATGTATAAAGAGCAAGAGAAGATGAAATTTATTTTTTGTTTTGCTGTCCTGCTCCGAGTGATTTAAGAATAAACTTATCCAATCCGAATATTACACAGAACCGTGTATCTTCAGGCTCATTCTCTTATTATCGACAACTAATGACAACACGCTATTGAATTTAGCGAAGTATGTTCATGAAGAAAACAAGAGAATTCAGACTTCCATA
The DNA here is from genome assembly GCA_016801955.1 of Conus betulinus. Lineage (NCBI taxonomy): Eukaryota > Metazoa > Mollusca > Gastropoda > Neogastropoda > Conidae > Conus > Conus betulinus. Next base: position 1,194,484 of record JADBJO010000038.1, on the reverse strand, counting down.
TCTTGAGGGTTTGTTTGTTTGTTTTTTTATCTGCAGTATTTCATCATTAACATTTTGATTCGTATTATTTATGATATATATTACATTTATGAAACCCGTTCAGTATGGGGCTTTGGCCTTAATCTGAATAAAGATTCACATTCGCATTCTCTCTCTCTCTCTCTCTCTCTCTCCTCTCTCTCTCTCTCTCTCTCTCTCTCTCTCTCTCTCTCTCTCTCTCTCTCTCTCTCTCTCAAAATAAAATGCACGAAGATGTAGATGTGGATAGAGATTACGAGTGATCGTAATGGAGTTTGTGTAGCAGAAAACGAAAAAAGTTACAAACAAACGGAAACGAGAAAGTTTGAAAAAAAATATCTTTGCAGTGAAGTAACAGAACAAGGAAAAAGGCAAAGTTGGGTTATTTCTGTGAAAGAAATAAAAGTAGTTCACAATGATCTTCCAAAAGGTCTGTTAAAAACTAAACGAAAAAAAAATGATGTGACACTTCTTAATCATCCTGTAAAAGTACAAACTAGCTCCTTCCCATTTGAACATGAAAAAGCTGAAGCTGAAAGTTTTGTAGTAATGTTTTCAAGCTCCAGGTTTTGTAAACGTCTTATGAGACAAAAACGAAAATTATGTGAAAATAGAATCTGATCATGAAAAATTTAAACATCCTGTAGATAATGACATAAAAATATAAATGATCTCCTTATTACTAATCAACACATTTTGTTTCTTCGCATTGTGCAAGAAAACAAATACTGAGTTGGAGCAGGTACAAATATTAACATGATTTTGCTACTGAGCTTCTTTCATTCTTTCTTGGGCATTCTTTCATGTTGTGTAGATCAGGCCGTCATCTGCCAGTGCCAACATTCGAGCAGTTCCGTTTCTATTAAGGCCTGCAAGGCCTTTAATGTAAACATTGTATTAAACAGGGGAGAGAGGAGGACCTTGAGGTAATCCCATAAGGAGGTTCAGACGTCCAGTCTCCAAATTGTAGGATGACGGTTCGCTCCTAAGGTGCTGTTGCAATCCATCGTGTTAGTGTCCTGCTTGACTCTATAGTCAAGGTTCTGCTTCGTGAGAAGCGAGAACTGGACTTTGTTGTATGCGTCTTCCAGGTCCATCGCAACTGCCTGTGTTTCTTCCTTTCTTTGGAATCCTTCGTATACTTCATAGGTAAATACGGACGCAAATCATGAAAAGAGGTAGGAGGCGAGGCGAATGGGAAGAAGGGGGGGGGGGGGGGGGGGGGGGTATGGCAGATTCCATTTAAGCTTTAACTTCTTGCAGGACACAAAAGAAAGTTCCAGAAATTCTCTCTCTCTCTCTCTCTCTCTCTCTCTCTCTCTCTCTCTCTCTCTCTCTCTCTCTCTCTCTCTCTCTCTCTCCACAAAAAAAAAGTTAAAAGTTACTGAACTCTCTCTCTCTCTCTCTCTCTCTCTCTCTCTCTCTCTCTTAGGCTACAAAAAGAAAAAGTTACTGAACTTCTCTCTCTCTCTCTCTCTCTCTCTCTCTCTCTCTCTCTCTCTCTCTCTCTCTCTCTCTCTCTCTCTCCTTACTGAAGGGAATTGACGCAAAACTAAAAGACGAAACGAATACAGTAACATACACACGGAGAGAGAGAGGGGGTGGGTGGGGGGAGAAGAGGGAGGGAAGGGAAGGAGGGAGAAGGGGAGGGAGGAAGAAAGAGAAGGGGAGAAAAGGAGGGGGAAGGAGGAAGAGGGGGTGGGGGGGGTGGTGGTGAACGCCGATGAAACGTGCATACAAAGAATCCAAACATCGTTACCTTCAGCCTCATGACATTTGGGAGAACAGTGGGGGAATACTCATGACCCAATAGCAGACTGAAGGAGAAGGCTAGGACGAAACAAACAAGGAGGAGAGGAGAGAGGATGGGGACAAAAAAGAAAATAAATCATGAAATGAGGAGGGGAAAGGTACGGTTGGGGGGGGGGGGGGGGGTGAGGGGAGTCTGACAGATCCCATTCAGGGA
>JADBJO010000038.1:1150000-1182500 GCA_016801955.1 Conus betulinus | reverse complement strand
CAGGCAAGTAGGGTAACTCTTCCTCCCATAATGAAATAAATACACGCCCATAACTCCGAACGAAAGCTGCCTACGACACTGAATCGCCTAGCACGCATGACAGCATAGAGCACACAAACCAAACAAGTAAACACTCCCCTCCTACCCCCCCCCCCCCCCCCCCCCCCCCCCCCCCCCCCCAAAAAAACAACAAAAGATGTTCCGAGCTTGCCTACATATCCCGTACTGGACACTTCTTCTTCTGCGTATGCAGGCTGATACTCCTGCGGACACTCCCTGTGTAGACTGGCAAGTATTAATCCCATCTACCCAACACAGTGAGTGAAGTTTTGTGTGTATGACCGTTTTTCATCTCGCCATTAAGGCAGCCATACTCCATCTTCGGGGAAGGTGCATGCTATGTGTAACGTGTCAACGGCTAAACTGGCCTTCTCTTCCGAAAGTCAGTTATGGGATTTTACATGTGTGCAAGATGTTATGCGTACGTTCACACACGGAACCTTGGCTTATAGTCTCATTCGAAGGACTGTATGGGAAATGGAGTCAGAACTAATGTTAATTCCGAGGGGGAAATCCCCTGTTCCGAAACGGCCCGTGGGAGATTCGAACCCGCAACCCTACTGGACACAGCAATAACAACTGAAGAAATGAACAAATACAAATTATCATTTATTCAAGACTGGTACAGCCTTTTCGATCTTTAATACAGTCAAATAAGCGGCATTTGTTGGGAGTTACGGGGCGTGTATTTATTTCATCCCTGCTTCATTTTAAATTTCCTTTCATTATGAATACAGTTTTGTTTTCAAATCTGAACCTTCAGTGGATCTGTATGAATACACTGGGCGCCTCTGTACTATTGCTTCATTTTAAAAGACATCTCCCGCACCTCATTCCTACTCGTCCTCCACCCCGCACCCCTCTCCGCCCCCCAAACCCCACCCTCATCCCTCCAACTCTCCCCTGCCCTCACTCTTAGCGGGTTAGGAGACCACAGAGACAGGAGGATGGGGAGAGAGGAGTATGGGGGCAAGGGGGAGGAGAGGAGGAGGGGTGGGTAAACGAACGGAGAGATCAGAGGGCTAGTATTGCCCTGCGATGGTCAGGAAAATACGGCGCACATGGTTGATAACATTAATATTCTATCATGTGAAACAAAAAAAGACATCTTGAAACCGTTTTTTCCATATCATCTGAAGATTTTTTTCAGATGGCTCCATTTTAGACTCATATGCAGGGTCCGGTTTTGGGATTCCATTGCTGAAGTTTCGTAGATCCTTTTCTCTAGGGAAAGGGTTCTCCATATTTACGACAGAACTGTATGCTATTCTTATGGCGTAGATTTTGTAAGTGTGACGATAACACTGATGTCTATAATATACTTTTTTTTTTTTTGCGTTGATTCAAAGACAGAGGTATACAGCTTGCAAAATTGGGAATCAAAAATAAGAAAAGATTTACTTTTTGAAATAAGATATTACATAACATGTTATTGTGTTGAAGGGAATTGGGGTATCTTTTTGCTGGATTCCATCACACTGTAGCATATCTGGTAATAAAACACCAGATAAATTAGCTAGAGATAGTGCGTTAAGAAAAAACACCTGAGAGTAATTTTGACGTTCAAGAAATTATTTCGCTATTAGAAAAATGCGTGAACAGTGAACACCTTCCAGAGAAGTATGAAATCTTATCACGTCCACGATATTTGTCATCTTTAATATACAAGCTTCGACTCGATTCGTGGAAAACCAAGTTTTCCCAACGTGTAGCATGTGATTGTTCAAATCTTCTATCAGTGGACCATATTCTTTCTCATTGTTCAATATTAACTTCATCGTATAAAGAATCGAACGTGGATGTGACTGTACACGATTCTATGAAAACAATAACCCACAAACCAGAAATTGTGCAAATCGCATAAGTGCTTTCCATGCATCAAATTAACAGATTTTTATAAACGCTCCCCTTCTTTTTTTCTTTTTTTTTTTTTTTTTTTATTTTTGTTTTGTTTTGATTTTTGTTTTTTGTTTTTCAAGTCTGATATCACCAAGTGTGAACAGACTCTAAATTAACGAACTCACTCACTCACTCACTCAAGGCGCACATAGGCCGGGATTTCCGTTCACAAGGAACTGAAGAAGAAAGTATATAGAGATCATAGCATCCAGTGATATGCACTCATTGCCATCAGGCACATATTGTGTGTGTGTGCGCGCGCGCGCACGCGCGTGCGTGCGTGCGTACGTATGTGTGTGTGCGTGTGTGTGTGTGTGTGTGTGTGTGTGTGTGTGTGTGTGTGTGTGTGTGTGTGTGCGCGCGCGCGCGCGCGCGCGTGTGTGAATGTGTGTGTGTGTGTGTGTGTGTGTGTGTGTGTGTGTGTGTGTGTGCACGCGCGTGTGCATGTGTGTGTGTGTGTGTGTGTGTGTGTGTGTGTGTGTGTGTGCTGCGCGTGTGCATGTATGTGTGTGTGTGTGTGTGTGTGTGTGTGTGTGTGTGTGTGTGTGTGTGTGTGTGTGTGTGTGCGTGCGCGCGCGCGCGCGCGCGCGCATGCCTCAGTCTGTCTGTTTGTTAGTCTTGTGTGTAGATATTCAGGAAAAGCACGGACATTGACCAAAAAAGATCATTGGATACCATGAGCTAGGGAATGTACACGAATTGATAATTGACAACCAAGGCCATTACATTTTGTTGTTGTTGTTGTTGTTGTTTGTTGTTGTTGTTGTTTTCCACATAATGAAAACGCTCCCAAGAAACTCCTCACTCTTCTGTTCGTAGCTCCTGAATTGTTTCGGTCAACTGAAACTTTGGTTTAGACGAACAAAACGTCGGCACTACCTCAGTGCTATGCATTTGGCATTTGTTGTTGTTGTTGTTGTTGTTTGTTGTTTTGGGGAGTGGGAGAAGGGGCGGGGGGGGTGGGGTGGGGGGGGGGGGGGACGATAAGCTTGATGCATTGTGAAAGATTGAAGTTCACTGACAAACAAATGATATTGTCTGTCCCTTTGGTGTCTTTGTGTTGCGGTCTTGGGCAGCCATCTTGTCTGCATGTATACATGTGCGTTTGCAGCAGAACTAGGGGCACATTACTCCTGTTAGGTTTGTTTCTCAGTGACCGACTCCTAGTAGTGTCTGTCGGCTGTCCGAATCACTTGAGTCTTGGAGAGGGAGGAAATGACGTTGTTCACTGCACAAGGCCATTTTCGTGTTCATGGTTCCAATTCTTTAGTTTGTTTGTTCGTTTGTTTCTTAGTTTAATGTTGTTGTTGCTGCTGTTGTTGTTGTTTGTTTGTTCCTTTTTTTTTCTGATTTTCTCTTTCTTTTTTTTTTTCTTTTTTTTCTTTTTTTTTTTTTTGTTTTTGTTTTGGTGGTTGTTATTGAGGCTAACCTTAGCCCTAAACTTACGCTTTCTCTTGATCTCCGCTCCGCTTACCGAAAACGAGTGATGGGTCAAAAAAAAAAAAAAAAAACAATGCCAGCACTGCGGGACCAGACAAAAACCAGTGCCGCATAACCTGTGCGCATTTCTCCATGTGGAGGGAGAAACTGTCTTGTGACTGCACGTGACAGCCGCTGTCGTTTGTAAATAAACCATTGGCGTTGTCGGTCTCGGAACAGGTGTCCGTGATGTTTTTGTGTGTATAGATAAACAACGTCACCTGTCATTTAACACCGTTCGTTTCAGCCAGCCGGATGTCGATGGAAGACTGGGGCTAAATTCGGTACTCTGACACATCAACACAAGTCCGTCTCAATGATAACAACACAGGTGATGTCACACGCTCACGTGTGTTGTTAATGACGTCATCAGGACTGGTGCGCGCTGACGGTTTTTGTGAAGTAAATTACGTCATCAGTAATGGTGCACGCTGACGGTTTTTGTTGAGTAAATGACGTCATCGGAAGTGTCACGCTTAAGGCATTGTTTGGATGTTGATCAATGACGTCATCTGTAATGGCGCACATTGAGGATTTATTTGGGTGTTGATAAATGACGTCATCGTAAAGTTGCACGCTGAACGCTTTGTTTGTGAAATGACATCATCGGTAATGTGGCACGCTGAAAGCTTTTTCTGGTAAATGACGTCGTCGGTAATGGTACACACTGAAGGTTTTCTTTGGTAAATGACGTCATCGGTAATGGTGCACACAGAAGGCTTCGTTTGGTAAATGATGTCGTCCATAATGTGGCCCGCTGAAGGCTTTGTATGGGTGTTGATGAATTACGTCATCGATGATGTGGCACGCTAAAGGCTTACTATGGGTGTTTATAAACGGTGTCGTGGGAAACGCTTTGATGCACGTGTGATGTATACATATTTCAAAGTTTGTTTCTGGGAGACGAACTGTGGATGTCTCATCACATTGGTCAGACACTTGCATTGGATAAAGTCAAATGTGTACAAAGGCATGCATAGATTATCTACATTTTGTCTGTCTGTACTGAGCCGCAGTATTCCAGACGTTTTACTGTAAGGTTTATTGACGAGAATATGACAGGCAATGCAACGGAAATCGGTTATAGACCGAGTGAGAGAAATCCCGAATTGCTGTCATTTTATATATAACCTGGCATCGGTGAACCAGGCTTCCACCTCCAAATACTACCCCCTCTCATTGTTCTACTATGGATCACCCCCCCCCCCCTACTTTTCTCTCTTCTCCTCCCTCCCTCCCTCCCTCTCTCTCTCTCTCTCTCTCTCTCTGTCTTTCCATGAAATAGACTTCTTGTATAGATATTTTCAATGTTTATTTTCGGAACAAAAAGTATTTTGTAATCATCCAATCATAGAAATACAGACGTGGGAAAACAATATTTAATTCCTGAACGCGTGTCTACAGTACCATCGCTTTGAACAGCTGTCAGCCTTTTAGACACAGACTGTGCAACGTGTGCTCTGCTCATTGCATTATGAAGAAAATTCTCTGTGTTCCAGATGTTTTACTGTAAGGTTTATTGAGAGAATATGACAGACAATGCAACGGAAATCGGTTGGAGACACTGCTGTGTGTGTGTGTGTGTGTGTGTGTGTGTGTGTGTGTGTGTGTGTGTGTGTGTAGTCAGTTTTTGGCTCTGACCTGTTTTGAACTCAGATTGTCCAAAGAAGTCCTGGTGGACTTGTTGTGTGTCTACAAACTTCGCTGGCCCCACAGACTGGTCCGATGTGTTTCTCCTCTATCACTTGACAGACTTGACACGCCACGAAAAGGGCTGACAGCTGAAATCGGACTGCGGACACACGTCACATACATTTTGAGATGGTCAGTCAGAATAACCATGACAGTGCTTATAACACAGTAATTCTGCGTTCAAAAAGCAACAACAAAAAGACATCGAGGCACTGCTCTGTATAGACACGATTGGTCACTCCATGGTTTTAGGACATACTACAGTGATGACTCCAACAACACTGACACTGGAATCCATTGTTACTTTGAAATGTCAAAGATACTAAGTTCTTCCATCCCCCTTCTCTCGTCTCGTCAAGAAGAGCTCGGAGCTTGTGCACAGACAAGTACAGGAACTTGAGCTCACAAAAGCAACCAAAGGCTCACAATTTTCAATCCACTGCTGTCTCTGCTACCCACTCACCTAGCACACGTGTGAGCTTGAGGCACACGAGACAAGCGGATGTAAGAACTTTCCTGGGGGGGGGGGGGGGGGGGGGGGGGGGGGGGGGTGGCTGTGGTAGCCAACGTCAGCGTGTTGTTGTTGACCAACCACTGGAGAAGAGCTGTACCACTGACCTGACCGCACACAGCCGGGAAACGGGATCACAGAAGTGTCCTGCCTTCCCCTGGGAATGATCCATAGTGGGGACCTGTCTTCCTCTGGGAATGGCCCACAGTGAGACTTGTATTCCCTTGGCAATGGCCCACAGTGAGATCTGCCTTCCCGTGGGAATGGCCCGCAGTGGGACCTGTATTGCCCTGAGAATCGCTCACAGTGGGACCTGCCTTCCCCTTGGAATGGCCCACAGTGGGAACTGCCTTCCCCTGGGAAAGGCTCACAGTGGGACCTGCCTTCCCCTTGGAATGGCTCACAGTGGGACCCGCTTTCCCCTGGGAAGGCCCACCGAGTGGTCTGGTTCGGTTTCCTCCTCATTGCCTTTGTACTGCGTGTCTTACATATTGTCTGTGTTTGGACAAGATGTCGTCTACAAATGCAGTGACTACGAATCTGCTACAATGGTCTGGTTGTCTGTGTATACGTTTGCTTAAAAAAAAAAAATTAAGTCATCTAGGGTTTTCGCTGTCATTGTCATAGTTACACACACACACACACACACACGCGCGCTCGCGCACACGCACGCACGCGCACGCACACGCACACACATGCACACACACACATACACACACCCATTCTAACTGGTGGTTGATGTTTGTGTTCGGGGTACAGACAGAACAATGATGGACAGTCTACCGCACTCGTGAGCCTTCACTGCCTTTCCCTGTGGGCTGTCCTGTGTTGTCTGGAACCGTTAGGTCAGTTCCCTGTGTGTGTGTGTGTTGTGTCGTGTTAGCGCCCCACATCAACCATAGACATGGTGTCACACTGACCATAGTTACGATATGATGAGAATTGCCGGGACCATTAAAGACCATGTGTACAAAATGCCATCGCTGGAGTGAGGACTTGTTTCTCTGTCGTTTCACATGCGAGAGAAATGTCTGTGTGGGGAATCGATACCAGGGCATGGTTGGCACTTGTCTTGGCTTTGACTACCTCGGCCTAGAGGCTGGGGCTCTTTAGACTGTCAAGTCTTCACTTCCTTCTACACAGGTGTCGCCGAGGTTGGATCAAGATACATGTCGTGTACAAATCTTCCCATGAACATCAGAGGAAAGAATCTTCAGCTGTTGGACTAAGTGAGCAAACGTACACAGCGTATGTCTTGGCGGTAGACGAATTTCTAGTTCTCCTCCAACCAAGCACAAAGATGGAATTGTCTACTTCCATATAATAAATTATTATATTCATAGGCAAATGAGTTAAAAGATATTTTCTTTAAAAGATGAATAATAACAATGCAGTTTCTTTCCATCAATAGATTCCTCTTCATCTTTGATGCTGACACGATAAATGTGTGCCCGCTAGGGTCTAGGGTGTAAAAATGGAAATGCTGTTCAATCAGGTTCAGCCATTGATTTTTATCCAGTGCACCAGAAAAGATGTCCTTTGATAGATTGGGGGATTTCTCTTATGTATCACTCTCAGTATCCCCCCCCCCCCCCCCCCCTCCCCCCTTTTTGTGTGAGCACGCCGGAAAATCCGAGTCTTTCTAGTCCAGTGTGCCTGAGGCTGCCATTGAAGCGATTGGGAAACCTGAGTAGAATGACGTCAAGAGTCAGAGTGGATACATTGACAACCTGCAGTCCCTTCTGCCTCCAAGCGTCTTCTCTCTCTCTCTCTCTCTCTCTCTCTCTCTCTCTCTCTCTCTCTCTCTCTCTCTCTCTCTCTCCTCTAAATCCATGTAATTTGTGTATCCCCCTGTCATTAGGGCTTTCAAATGACAGTAAAGTGTCAGTGTCAACCTCTCTCTCTCTCTCTCTCTCTCTCTCTCTCTCTCTCTCTCTCTCTCTCTCTCTCTCTCTCTCTCACACACACACACACACACACACACACACACACACACATATACATATATATATATATATATATATATATACACTTTATTCATTCAATCATTCGCGCCCTAATTCCGCTGAAGGAGCACAGAACAGTTGTACGAGATAAAAGCTGGTTTGTGGCGAATTGGAATCACTCGCCAGGGAACGACTTAAACTGACCACACCCGGCATACAACCCATCCGTCAGGCCCCTACCCACAAGTCCACATCCACGGAATATCCACAGTATCACCAGATGTCAAGATATTGCAGGCGATCAGTTTGACAGGAGATTCAAGTCCAAGCAGATGTACCGGTCGTGACACACAATCCATCTGTCAGGTCCCTACCCACACGTTCACACCCAAAGAATACTAAGCACCCCAAGTCTTGAGATGACGCTGAAAGTGATGGGCCTGACCAGGTATGAAGTCCACGTTGATGTCCGTGACCTTGGCTGTAAAAACTGCTGTGGCGATGCTCCAACCCGATTTGTCCAAACAGCCCCATTTGTCCTGCGTTTAGAGAAATCTGGCAGAAAAGGCGAGTCCACTTTATCCTTTCCTTCCAGCGTAAAAATTGAACCCACAAAGCCCTGCGGGCTTGACATGTGGGAGTTTGAATTCCTGCGTCAGTGTCTTTGACCCACCTCCCTTTTTCTTTTTATCATCATCATCGTCATCATCATCATCATCATCATCATCATCATCGACATTATCATCATCATCATCGGCATTACCATCATCATCATCATCATCATCATCATCATCGCTATCATCATCATCATCATGTCATCATCATCATCATCATCATCATCATCATCATCGACATTATCATCATCATCATCGGCATTACCATCATCATCATCATCATCGCTATCATCATCATCATGTCATCATCATCATCATCATCGGTACCATCATCATCATCATCATCATCATCATCATCACATATGTATTCGTCTCTCGTCTCTCTTGTTTTTCTCTGTCTGCCTACCCGCCCTAGATTCATTTGTCTCTCTCTTTCCCTATTCTCTTTCTTCAGCCCTACTTATATTCTGTCCTGCAGCCTCTGTCTCTGTCTCCCTTTGTAATAACTACAGAAACGTTCAAACAAAAAGCTTTGGACAATTTGGGTTGAAACAAAAGCTGTAAATTATATAGTAATGTCAGGTGGCGGGAAAAAAACAGAGCCAGCACCAGGAACGACACCATAGCCCTAGTCACAGCTTCGTGACTTGGTCGTTGTCGTTCACTCTCACACCTCGACACAATCTGACGGATGTCTTTTCCTGCATTGCCACCACCTCCGTGTTCTTCTGATCCCCCTCCCGTTCCTCCTCCCTGTTTTCCTTTCACGCTTCCTCGTCGTCTTTTTCTCCTCTCTCTCGCTTTCCTCCTCTGTGAAATCGTTGTCTTTCTCCATCCCATCATTGTCTTTTCCCTTCCCAGTCCTTCCCCTCCCCCATGACCTCATCCTCGTCCTCCTCAACCTCCACGACGACCTCGGAGTCCGAGAGTTCGCCGAGGGGAGAGTCTGTGTCCATGCAGGGATCGTCGTCGTCGTCGTCCTCCTCCTCCTCCTCTATCTCGTTGAACTCCAGCAGGCCGGCGGCAGTGGAGGCCTCGTGGCAGACAATGTCCACCAGCAGCTTCAGCCTCATCTCGTTCAGGATGACGGAGTTGGACCTCATGCGACACACTGGAGGAGGCCCCGCGTCGCTGTCACTGCTCTCCTCCTGACTCGACGTCCCTGATGAGGGCTCCTCCGCGTCCTCTTCGGCCTCCCCGTCCTTGTTTTCTCCCAACGGCCAATCGTGTGTGAGGCGTCGCTGTACTCTGGCTCCTCGGCATTTGTCCCTCCAGTAGTCCCCGCCATACTGTCACTAGTGTCAGTGACGACCTTTTCTACGTCAGAGGTGTGACCTGCGGAGGCCTGGGCCGATGACCGTTCCAACGATCTGGTCAGGCTGCTCTCTGAAGCACTCTGAGGCCGTGCACGAGCGGCAGGGAGGGCGAGGGTGTTGGAGGGGTAGCTGGAGGGACGGGGCTGCTGCCCTGATGGGTTGGGGGTAAAACGACTCCAGGGATGGCGACCTGAGGGTTGCCGGGCTGGGGGGTGCAGAGCCCAGGACTGCCGGGTAGCCCAGAGCGCTGTAACGATCCCAGTCACTGGAGGTGGAACTCCTCACGCTGTCCCGGGAAAACCCAAAGGGACTGAGCAGTCCTCCTGCAGACACACACATGACGATGACACTGAATCCCTGGAAATGATATACATGACACCGACTGCCTTGAAGACACAATACATGACCATGACACTGAATCCCCTGGATATATTATGCATGACCATGACAATGAATCCCCTGGATATACTTCACGATGACACTGAATCCCCTGGATATACTATACATGACCATGACACCGAATCCCCTGGACATACAATACATGACCGTGACACTGAATCCCCTGGATATACATGACGATGACAATGAATCCCCTGGATATACATGACCATGACACCGAACCCTCTGGATATACATGACGATGACACTGAATCCTCTGGATATGAGATGCATGACCATAAGACAGAGTTCTGCAGTTCCATGGAGATACATGGCGACTATACAGAGTTCTGTGGTTCCTACACACATAATAAATGACAATGACATAGAATGATATAGCTGCGTGGATATACATGATAATAACCCCCCAAAATCTATAGTTCTGGACAACAAAACTACATGACAAAGACACAGAATCTTATAGCTGTGCTGACACACATGACAATGACAGAATTCTGTAACTCTGTGAATATACAATACGTGACAATGACAGTATTCTATAGCTCCATGGGCACACAATACAAGACAATGACACAGAATTCGATACTTCTGTGGATATGCAATACGTTACAATGACACAGTCTTCTATACCTCTGTGGACACACAGTAAATGATAATGACACAGAATTCTATAACTCACTGGATACACATTACATAACATTGACACAGAATTCTATAGCTCTGTGGACACACATGACAATGACACAGAATTCTAAAGCTCTGTGAACACACAACCCCTGACAGTGACTCTGTGGACACACAATACGTGACACTGACACAGAATTCTATAGCTCCGTGGACACACAACACATGACAAATGACACAGAATTCTATAGCTCCGTGGACACACAACACATGACAATGACACAGAATTTTATAGCTCTGTGGATGCACAATACGTGACAATGACACAGAATTCTATAGCTCCGTGGAAACACAACACATGACAATGACACAGAATTTTATAGCTCTGTGGACACACAACACATGACAATGACACACATGACAATGACACAGAATTCTATAGCTCTATGGACACAAAACACATGACAATGACACAGAATTCTATAGCTCTATGGACACACAACACATGACAAAAAAACAGAATTCTATAGCTGTGGAGACACACACACAACATGACAAAATGACACGGAATTGTATAGCTCCGTGGACACACAACATATGACAATAAACACAGAGTTCTATGGCTCCCAGGGTATACAATACATAACACTGACACAGATTTCTATAGCTCCCTGGATGTAATACATGACAATGGCAGACGACTGTAGTCCCCTGGATACAATACCTTGCAATAACATTGAGGTCTATAGTCCCCTGGATACAATACATTGCAATAACATTGAGGTCTATAGTCCCCTGGATACAATACCTTGCAATAACATTGAGGTCTGTAATCCCCTGGATACAGTACATTGCAAAAACATTGAGGTCTATAGTCCTCTTGGTACAATACATTGCAATAACAGTGAGGTCTATAGTCTCCTAGGTACAATACATTGCAATAACATTGAGGTCTATAGTCTCCTAGGTACAATACATTGCAATAACATTGAGGTCTATAGTCCCCTAGGTACAATACATTGCAATAACATTGAGGTTTATAGTCCTTTGGATATACCAGACAATGACAGACCATTATATTTCCTTGGATATACAGGACAATGACAAAGACCTTTACATTTCCCTGGATATACATGACAATGACACAGATCTCTAGATTTTCCTAGTATACATGGCACTGACACAGAACTCTAATGTGTCCTCGACATATTTCCGTGGATATACATGACACTGACTCTGTAGTATGCCCTGAATTAACAACACATGACATTGACACAGAGCTCTATATTTCCTTGGATATACGTGTATGGTCCCCTATATAGAAGACTGATCTGAACAGATCTTTTTTTTTTCGCTTTGCTGTCCCATCTTCTGTACAACCTCAGTGGCACTGCAGCTGCGCCTCTCATTCCGATCCCCCCCCCCCCCCCCCCCCCCCCCCCCCCCCCCCGTACACAGCTACAGCCCAGCCCGACCCGCACTAGCCCGGCACTGGCAATCCACAGGGAGCAATGTCAAGTCGTCTAGGGTCAACCCACCAGAGGAGACACTGCACTGCTGCCGAGTCACTTCGGTGGTGTTCAGTGGCGCCTGTTTTGATCCAACATACGCAGAACATCACTACTAAGCCACCTACTGACGACAATAGTTTTTGGTCGTGCAGCTGGTGTGAGTGAGCTTTCCCTGTGGAGGGCGCCACTGCATCTGTCCAACGACGGCCCCAATAAATTTGCCGATACCGGTGACCCTTTCGGAATCAAACAAAGGTCATACAAGCAACAAGTGTCACCATGAGAGCCGGGCATGAAGGGACACAGAATTTAAGACTTTTTTGTATGATGAAGATGATGCTACGGATTCCCATACCAGTCAGAGACTGCATGACAGGGCTATACTTTAAGCTTACTTTCATAATATATCTCGACGTCAACCAGGCCGAGAGATACAGACACCTGCAGAGTTGGTCAGCAAATCAGAGCAACGCTTTCAGAGACGCATCCATTTAGTGGATGAAACTCGACCGTGTGGTCCGTCTTCCAAACTAAACTCGTAGCAAACAATTCTTCGAAGGAGCCGGTCGGGGCAGGAAAATCCCACATGGCTGTGATGAAAATCGAACCCACGACCTCCCAGCCGGGAGTCTGCGATGATAACCACTTCGCCACGTACCTGAGCAGAAGAGTGTGAGCACTGACCTGAGCAGAGGACCTTCTCCTGGTGTTCCAGGTGAGCCAGCTCCCGTTTCTTGCTGGCCAGGACTCTCTGCACATCAGTTTAGTCATCTGGCTACGTGATTGTATGTAATGATGACGACAATGTGGCTATCTGGCTACAAGACAGCATGTAATGATGACGACAGCATGTTATGATGACGACAATGCGGCTATCTGACTACATGACGGCACGTCAGAATGACAGTGCTATGGCTGTATGACCACGTGGCAGCATGTAATGATGACCGTAATGTAGTAATTTGACTACATGACAGCATGTGAGTATGAGAGTAATGTAGTTATCCGACTAAATGACAGCATGTCAGAAAGAGAGCAATGTAGTTTTCTGAATGTTGACTGCAGGTAGAAAAAATGACAAAGCAATGTAGTTATCTGGATGACTGACAGCAGGTAAAGAAAATGACACAGCAATGTAGTTATCTGAATGACTGACAGCAGGTAAGGAAAGTGACACAGCAATGTAGTTATCTGAATGACTGACAGCAGAGAAGGAAAGTGACACAGCCATGTAGTTATCTGAATGACTGACAGCAGAGAAGGAAAGTGACACAGCCATGTGGTTATCAGAATGACTGACAGCAGGTAAGGAAAGTGACACAGCCATGTGGTTATCAGAATGACTGACAGCAGGTAAGGAAAGTGACACAGCAATGTGGTTATCAGAATGACTGACAGCAGGTAGGGGTAATGGCGCAGCAATGTAGTTATGATATCTGAATGACTAACAGCAGGTAAGGAAAGTGACACAGCAGTTGAGTTATCTGAATGACTGACAGCAGAGAAGGAAAGTGACACAGCCATGTAGTTATCTGAATGACTGACAGCAGGTAAGGAAAGTGACACAGCAATGTGGTTACCAGAATGACTGACAGCAGGTAGGGGTAATGGCGCAGCCATGTAGTTATCTGAATGACTAACAGCAGGTAAGGAAAGTGACACAGCCATGTAGTTATCTGAATGACTAACAGCAGGTAAGGAAAGTGACACAGCCATGTAGTTATCTGAATGACTAACAGCAGGTAAGGAAAGTGACACAGCCATGTAGTTATCTGAATGACTAACAGCAGGTAAGGAAAGTGACACAGCAATGTGGTTATCTGAATGACTAACAGCAGGTAAGGAAAGTGACACAGCAATGTAGTTATCTGAATGACTAACAGCAGGTAAGGAAAGTGACACAGCAATTGAGTTATCTGAATGACTGACAGCAGCTAAGGAAAATGACACAACAATGGAGTTATCTTAATGACTTATTGCTAATAAGGAAAATGACAGTAGCTAGGGAGTTCAAACAGCAGACTGCCAACGATAAACTGAATGATGAGATCGATGAAGACGGAGCGAGTAACAATTCTAAAAAGGGTAAAGCAAATTAATCGTTCATTCGACTTGTCTGCATAATGCCCTGATATACTTGATGAAAGAGAATCTCCGGGTAAGGGAATTTAAGAAAATGACAACGATTTTGTTTCAAAGTGAGATGACTGAAGGCGGAAACTGAAACAAACTTTAAAGAGAAATGATGATCATTCCTACAGACAAAAAGGGACCAACAAACTACAAGACAAAACACGACGCAACGTCCATCTTGCGCCCCATTCGAGAAGGCAAGTGATCGCTCGTTCTTCATTTTCATTGTCCTGAATGTGGTTTACCTTACCTGAAGAAGACCCAAAGAGGTCGAAACGCGCCGTGTGTTTTTGTCTTGTAATTTGTTTGTGCCGTGTGTCTGGCAGGATAAGCATAATTCCTGTTTAAAAACTGGGCAAATTTTTTGACTGACTCAAAAATATCAATGAACAAACAACAGTCAGACCGTATTACGTTTTCATAGATACGACTTAACGATGATGTACAAATCGAAGCGCATATGTAGTATGTTAAACAGGGCTTTGACATCGGGGATAAGATGAACAATTCACACCGGGGTTATGGCAGGGCTTTTTAGCCTTATCTTCAGTGCCACTTCACAGGTACTCCAGCTCATTCCAGCCACAGACACAGCCTGGCTCGTCCTGCCACAGCCCTGGCAATCCACAGGGAGCAGTCGATACCAAGACACGAGACACCCCACCGGAGGAGACACTGCACGGCTGTCGATTCACTCACTACGTACTAAGCCTGGATTGTGGCAGGCCTTCGTTTTCGAAGATTAATAACACATTCACACTGAACTTTGATTGGCTTTCTGTGCGAGATTCAGTTTGGGGTCATGTGAAAAAAAGAAAAAAAAAAAAAACGTTAATCTACTTTAGATCGAACAGAGAGACGAACAAACAGAAAGAAAACCAAACACAGATTGACACAGAGAGACAGACAGGTGGACAGGTATAGAAAGCGACAGCGCAGTGGTAGAGCGCCGGACTCGTAATCTTGGTGATCCTGGGGTTGCGGGTTCGAATCTCTGCCGGGGCGTTTCGGAGCAGGGGGATTTTCCCTCGGAATTAACGTTGGTTCTGACTCCATTTCCCATACAGTCCTTCGAATAAAATTATAAACGAAGGTTACGTGTGTGAACGCACGCGTAACATCTTTCACACACGTAAAATCCCATCACCAACTTTCGGAAGAGAATGCCAGTTCGGCCGTTGGTATGGTTGACACGTTACATATAGCATGCACCCTGCGTAAGGAATGGAAAGAATGAAGGAAGCAAGGAAACTGAGTGAACGATATTGAACGACACTGACTGGATGACACGGGAAACGACTGAATGAAGCGCAAGCTGGCAGCTCTTCAGTCAGCACTACCCAGGTAGACAGTCCGTTGTGTAAACGAGTGTGGATTGTAAAGCGCTTAGACAATAATAATTTTCTTCCTACTGTACATGAGGTTTTGCCCCT
The DNA here is from genome assembly GCA_016801955.1 of Conus betulinus. Classification (NCBI taxonomy): domain Eukaryota; kingdom Metazoa; phylum Mollusca; class Gastropoda; order Neogastropoda; family Conidae; genus Conus; species Conus betulinus. The sequence continues at coordinate 1,166,883 of JADBJO010000038.1, read as the reverse complement.
TCATCGTTTGAGTTGGTCTTCTTCCCTTATTGTCTTCGTCATGTTCTGCAATGATGTCATATGTGGAGACGTGTGGTGTTAGGTGGTGTGGTCTGGCGTTATGATGGAGCTGATGTGGTGACGTCATGCCGAGTCGTGTGATGTGGTATTGTGAAATGTGATGTGACGTGATTTGGCGAAGTGTAGTGCTACGTGACGTGTGACGTGGTGTGGTTGGTTGGTTTGATCTGTCTAGGTAATGTCCTCAGTGTCACTGTAGTCCCACACACCGTACCTTCACACACCGTACCTTCACACACTGTACCTTCACACACCGAACCTTCACACACTGTACCTTCACACACCGTACCTTCACACACCGTACCTTCACACACACCGTACCTTCACACAGTCTACCTTCACACACTGTACTTTCACACACACCGTACCTTCACACACTCTACCTTCACACACCGTACCTTCACACACCGTACCTTCACACACCGTACCTTCACATAGTCTACCTTCACACACCGTACCTTCACACACCGTACCTTCACACTCTCTACCTTCACGCACTGTACCTTCACACTCTCTACCTTCACACACCGTACCTTCACACACCCTACCTTCACACACCCTAACTTCACACACCGTACCTTCACACACCGTACCTTCACACACCCTACCTTCACACACCGTACCTTCACACACCGTACCTTCACACACTCTACCTTCACACACCGTACCTTCACACACCGTACCTTCAATTTGATGAACCGCTCGTACAGCTCCACCTTGCGACAGCAGTCCTCAAACAGTACCACCAACCTGCACAACATGGAGCACACAACATGGAGCACACAACATGGAGCACAGAGTTCAGGACTGCAGCACCAACCTGCACATTATGGAACACACAACATGGAGAACACAGTTCAGGACTGCAGCACCAACCTTTAGAACATGGAGAGCATACGGTTCATAGCTTTATCACACAACATGGAGCACACTATTGTTGTATCATGTGTGACAGCAGCACTCAAACAGCACCACCAACCTGTACAACATGGAGCACACGGTCATTACTGTACCGCACAACATGGAGCACACAACATGGAGCACACTAAGGTTGTATGTCCACCCTCCACTGTACGCTGTAGAGATTGTCTTGGACAGGGAGTCATGGTGAGATACTGTCCACCCTCCACTGTACCCTGTAGAATGGTCTTGGACAGGGAGTCATGGTGAGATACTGTCCACCCTCCACTGTACCCTGTAGAATGGTCTTGGACAGGGAGTCATATTGAGATACATGTCCACCCTCCACTGTACCCCGTAGAATGGTCTTGGGACAGGGAGTCATGGTGAGATACATGTCCACCCTCCACTGTACCCCGTAGAATGGTCTTGGACAGGGAGTCATGGTGAGATACTGTCCACCCTCCACTGTACCCTGTAGAATGGTCTTGGACAGGGCGTCATAGTGAGATACATGTTCACCCTTCACTGCACCCTGTAGAATGGTCTTGGACAGGGAGTCATAGTGAGATACATGTTCACCCTTCACTGCACCCTGTAGAATGGTCTTGGACAGGGAGCCATAGTGAGATACATGTCCACCCTCCATTGTACCCTGTAGAGTGGTCTTGGACAGAGAGTAATAATATATAAATGCCTTCCAATAGGTAAGCTCATAGTTTTGACACTCTTCACTCACAACCTGGATACGTCGCATACAAACGGCAGTATATCACAGACGTGTAGAAGTATGTCACGAACAAATGAAGGTATGTAAACGTGCAATCTGAGGTTTATCACATACAAATGGGAGTATTCAGCGTTCAAATGGGGGATATAGAGTGCAACTGGAGGTGTGCGTTTGTCGGTCGAGTCAACAAGGACCACTTCAGTCATCTTGAGGTTGAGGCGGAGGCGGAGGCGGAAGGGGGGTGGGGGGCTGAGATCATTTGTGGCTGATCAAGCCGATTCCTGCACTGAATGTGCGGTGACAGCTTGGACAGAGAATGTGGGAGACGTCTTCTTGATTGCTGGCGCGGTCTTTCCTTACCTGTCTCTTTGTTGCACTGCAGCCGTCCTCCTTTCTTCACATAAACTGGCACAAACGGAGGAATATCCCATACAAATGGGGGTATGTCACGTATGAAGAAGCAACTGTCAAGAACAAATGTGCGTATGCCATCTACGAATGGAGGTATGTCAATAAAACAGAAGCATGTCACATATAAATAAAGTCACATCAAATACAATAAGGAGTGTGGGAGTATATACAAACAACTGCGGGCACGTAACATGTGGAGAAGGGCGTATGCTCCACACTTGCGTGGGCTTGTCAGCTACTAACGAGGGTACGTAGCGACACCTACACTGATGATAGTCCAGTGGCGACTACAACTTGACATGGAAACGTTCCCATGGAGGACAAAAGAAGCGCGACAAAGACACACTGAAGGCCTCACTGAAGAGCTGTAGCATCGCCCCTGCCTCCCTGGGAAGAAGCTGCACAAGATCGCTCAACCTGGCGCGCACCATGATCAAATCCGGAGTGAAAGACTTTGAAACGAGGCGAGTGGAGGCACAGGAAACAAAGACATCAGTTTCGGAAAAAAAAAAAAAAAAACAGAGTAAGCACCACCTCTCAGCCTGGCTCACCTCCAAGTCTGCCCTGTCCACACTGCAACAGACCAATCAATGCGAGGATCGGCCTGATCAGCTATCTTCGTACATACATACACCAACCACCCAGTGATAGCTGGAGTCGTGGTCATCTTCGACCATTAAGGACAAACAACAACTGGACATCTAACTGGTCAGCAGCTCAATGTTGCTTACACACTGACCCAAAACATCGTCACCACCACCACCATCTCTCCTTCACCCCCTTCTCCGCCACTTCCCCCCTGCCCCCGTTCCACTCCCATTCATTCTACATGACGTGAAATGGCGTATGTGCGTCCCCTACAGTAACAGCAGCACCCTATCGTCACAGCAGTCCTAAACTGAGCGTTTGGCCGATACTTTCGGCACTGTGGTTGATCAATCACAAACATGTGTATTGTAAATAACGCACTGAGTTCGGAATCTGCCCCAAGGAAAGGATCGTTGAAAAGGAAATGCCAGTTCTGTCGTAAAGCACAGTAATGCATCCTCCCCCACCAGATGAAGGAATGCATACCACAGTATCTCTGCATTACGCACGTTCGATGAGAGCCGTGTCAGTGCCTCTGTCCGCACTATCCCTGGTCACTATGAGAGAGGAAGCGAGAGAGCAAGAGAGAGAGAGAGAGAGAGAGAGGGTGGGAGGAGAAAGACAGACAGTCAGACAGAGAAAGAGAAAGAGAGAGATCGAGAGAGATCGAGAGGTAGAGAGAGAGAGAGAGAGAGAGAGAGAGAGAGAGAGGGGGGGGGAGGAGGGAGAGAGAAAGACAGACAGGAGAGAGAAGACAGACAGACAGACAGACAGAGATCGAGAGATCGACAGAGATCGAGAGAGATCGAGAGAGATCGAGAGAGAGAGAGAGAGAGAGAGAGAGAGAGAGAGAGAGCCCACATGCCGGCAAAATACAATCAACAGCATCTTCCAAATTTACTGAAGGCCGCGCGCCTGCTGGAACTGGTGTGACGGACAACACGTGCCATGCGCGCGGCTGTGAGAAAGAATGATGAGTAGGCTATATCCGCAAGGACAATGTGCACTGCTGTTAGCTTACGGTCAGCTGTTAGCGTAATGGGGCCCACAGGCGCTACTACGTCGGAAGTGACGCCTGTTTCTAGTGGTGTGTGGTGAGGAGGAGGGTGATGGTGATGGTGGCGGTGCCAAGCAGTGGGAGGCCTGACCTGAGCACGTCGCGGCACTGCTGGATCTTGCTGACCAGCTGGCCGTGGGTCAGCCCCTCCACCGACTCTCCGTTCACCGACAGCAGGACGTCCCCTGCACACACACACACACACACACACACACACACACACACACACACACACACACATACACACACAGATATCAGGTAAAAAATGTACCTAAGAATATTCCCCTGGTGGCTTTCCCCAACTAAATTACTTTTGAAATGGGCTCAAATAAATCACGAACCTTTACAAATAAGCTCACTTCGCTTATAGTCACCTGATCGCTGGAATGAAGTCACGTCACTCACTCACCATTAAAACTCAATGACAGCACCGATTGGGCTTTGAAATGAACTCACATCAATCACCTACCTTTAAAAACTCAATGACAGCACTAATTGGGCTTTGAAATGAATTCATGTCACTTACTGACCTTTGTAATTAAATGACAGCACTCACTGGGCTTTGAAATGAAGTCCCGTCACTCACTCACCTTTAAAACTCAATGACAGCACTCACTGGGCTTTCAAATGAGGTCACGTCACTAACTGACACTTTAACACTAAATGACAGCACTCCGTGGGCTTTGTAATGAACTAACGTCAATCACTGACACTTTAAACACTCAATGACAGCACTCCCTGGGCTTTGTAATGAACTAACGTCAATCACTGACACTTTAAACACTCAATGACAGCACTCCCTGGGCTTTGTAATGAACTAACGTCAATCACTGACACTTCAACACTAAATGACAGCACTCCCTGGGCTTTGTAATGAACTAACGTCAATCACTGACACTTCAACACTAAATGACGCAACTCCCTGGGCTTTGAAACTTTGAAAGGAACTGACGTCACCCACGCACCTTTGCGCATGCCAGCTATGCAGGCGGCGCTGCCGAGCTCCACGTAATCCACATACGTCATCAGTTCCAGCTCTCCTGTGCGTTTGTGACGGATACCGTAAGTCTGAAACAAGTCCACAAAAACTGAAAGGAAACAAGTTCTTTGGGTCGGATACAAAAACTCCCCAAACAAGTATGGGTAAATACACGTCAGGGAAAGACGTCCCTTGTGTTGGATACTGTCAGTCTGAAACAAGCACACACAAACCTAAGGGAAAGATGTCCCTTTCCGTTCCTGCCCCCCCACAAATGACTTTCCATCAATAAAGCGGGTCAGTTAAGTGGTAATGAGCCTACTCTACGAACGGCAAACCAGCAAGAAATGAGGGAAAAAAAATATTAATACACAACCCTAGGGAAACATGTCCTTCAGTCACTGTCTCCCACTAACTACTTTTCATCAAACGAGACTGGTCAATTAAGTGGTAACGAGTTTACTCCGCCAACGGCAGACGAGCATAACAGATGACTTAATTTCTGCTAAATCGAATATACCATCTGGCGGAAGGATATGAGTATGTATGTACTTTGTGTAAGGTGTAAGATGACTAGGGGGAACGAAAGATTGTCTTGCTTATTATTAAACTTAAAGCCAACAACCGGCTACCTCCCTTCTCTTTGTACCGTGAAGCCCCACTACCGTTGACGTCACATTCGACCGCGTCGACCGCACGCGCGCGCGCGTTAGAGAGAGAGAGAGAGAGAGAGAGAGAGAGAGAGAGAGAGGGAGAGAGAGAGCGTGCGTGTGTGTGTATGTGCGTGTGTGTGTGTGCGTGTGTGCGTATGTGTGTATGTGCTTGTATGTATGTGCGTGTGTGTGTTTGTAAGTATGTGTGTGTGTGTGTGTGTGTGTGTGTGTGTGTGTGTGTGTGTGTGTGTGTGTGTGTGTGTGCGTGCGTGCATGTGTGTGTTTGCGCGTGCACGCGTACATTGTGTGCGTGTGTGCGTGCGTGCATGCGTGCGTGCGTGTGTGCGTGCATGCATGCGTGTGTTTGCGCGTGCACGTGTATGTTGTGTGTGCGTGTGTGTGCGTGTGTGTGTGTGCGCGCGCGCGCGCGCGCGCGCGCGCGCGCGCGCGTGTGTGTGTGTGTGTGTGTGTGTGTGTATGCGCGCGTATGTGTGTGCATGTGTGTGTGTGTGTGTGTGTATGTGTGTGTGTGCATATGTGTGTGTTGTGTGTGTGTGTGTGTGTGTGTGTGTGTGTGTGTGTGTGTGTGTGTGTGTGTGTGTGTGTACGTCTCCCCTACCTGCAGGGTGAATCCCCAGCACCGTGTCAGGTCCGGTCTGACCAGGCGGATGGTCCGCCGTCTCCGCGTCTCCCCGGGGTCCGTGTGGATGTTCCGCTCCTTGGCCAGCTGCTGCAGGTCATGGCCCACCGACCTTGACCCCCATGCCACCGGGTCACTCTGTGCAAACCACGCAACCACTGTGTTACATCGATGACCATTGCGTAACGCACACAGAGAACAAAGGACCTTGTTACACACAATGACTAAAGCTGAGCGTTCGCGGAGAACAAAGGACTTTGTTACAGACAATGACTAGAGCGTTCGCGGAGAACAAAGGACTCCGTTACAGATGACGACTAACGCTCAGCGCACAGTAGAGAGCAAAGGATAGTCAGGCACACACAGAGAGCAAAGGATAGTTAGGCACAGACAGAGAGCAAAGGATAGTTGAGCGCACACAGAGAACAGATGCATTCACTGCATACAAGAGAACACAGGGCCAGGCAGCGAAGGGGTTAAGCAGTGAATCCATCAACTGATGCAGTTACTGCTTTAAAAAAAAAAACGAATCCGACTTTTAATATTTACCACTCAACACTTGCTAGGGATCAGATATTCAACACACTGTAATGGTCCAGAATATTTGTCAATCAAAACTCAAACGGTCAAATACTGTTAATTAGTCATTATTTCATCCAAACCAAACAAAAATGAGGGAAATTCCATCAGATAAACCAAGAAACAGAATGGACAAATGACACAACCCCTAAAAGCCACCTGAAACAGGGCATGGAAGGGAGGAGTCAATCTGAACAATCCACTGCTGTCTGTGTGGAACTGAGAATGATGGACTCTCAGTAATGTGTGTGACCACCAAGGGCTGCGATCACAGCTCTACAACGCCTCCTCATGCTGCAGATGAGGTTCCTGATCTGCTGCTGGGGGATTCTGGCCCATTCTTCCTGGAGGGCAACTCCAAGGTCGTGGATGTTCTGAGGCAGCTGCTCACGTGCTTGGACAGCTTGCCCAATGATATCCCAGACATGCTCAATCGGACTGAGGTCTGGTGAGCGTGCAGGCCACTCCAACCGTGCAATTCCCTCATTCTGAAGGTACTGGTTGACAATGCGGGCACGGTGAGGACGGGCATTGTCATCCACAAAGATGAAGTCGGGACCAATGGCACCAGCGTAGGGTCGGACAATGGGGTGAAGAACCTCGTCACGGTATCGGACTGCATTCATGGTGCCATTCTCCATCACCAGCAGATCGGTTTTGCCTTGCATTGAAATGCCTCCCCACACCATTACTGAGCCCCCACCGTAGCGGTCATGCTGAACAATGAATTTGGGTGGAATCGTTCATTCTGCCTTCGCCACACCCTCCTTCTCCGGTCAGTCACGTCCAAACAAAACCTGGACTCACCACTGAACAAAACTGAAGTCCAGTTTGCAGCAGTCCCAGCCTTGGTGCTCCAGTGCCCACAGCAACCTTGCTTGTTTACGTTGTCTGGTCAATGGAACCCGAATTGCTGGGGCCCTTGAATGAAGACCACCGTCGTGAAGCCTTCTCCTGACTGTCTGGGTTGACACCCGGTTCCCTGATGCGTTCTGGAGGTCATGTTGCAGCTGTGTGGCATTGTGGAAAGGATTTCTTCGTGCCTGGACAAGGAGATATCGGTCCTCTCGCTGGGTTGTGACACGTGGGTGACCTCCAGAATGTCGTGGAGTGATTGTCCCTGTTGTTTGATGTCGATTCCAAAAACGGGAAACACGCTCTGGGATACGCCCAAGGCTCCAGCAACTCTCGTTGCGATGACCCTCCTAGCAGCATCCCACTCCTCTCGCCCATATCTTCTGCGGAAAGGCGTAGTCTTTGTGCTTGCTGTTCCATTGTGATGCGATAAACACTGCCCGAGTCACACTGAACTACTGTTTGCCGGTCCCAAAACAGCAAATGTGACGCTGACCTCACCCCCTGTTTACCCCCAGAATGAGGGGTCACGCAATTCACGTGTTCACCATGCTGCATGTTCCAGCGTGAAGGTGCAGGCAATAGTGCGATTGTCTTTCACATTGTTTTGTGTTGCTGGATCACGTGTTTATTGAAGTCAGTTCAAAATGTTTTTTTTTACATACACTGTTTTTAATTGCTGATCCCTAGCAAGTGTTGAGTGGTATATTTGGTAGAAAAAGAAGCCGTCTTTCAGTTTTAAGGAAGTTATCTTGCTGGGTTCATGAATGAGGTTTCCTATTGAAAAGACTGAGGATAACTTCCCTTGGAGGTGACCGGGGTTGGGGGGGGGGGGGGGTGTGTATGTCTACACACAGCATGTTACAGTGGCTCGTTGTCAACCATATTTGATGGTTTTTCTTCTTTTTTCCTTGTCGGGGGGTGGGGCAGGAGGGGGTGGCGGACGGGGGGGTGGGGTGTGGAGGTGGCGGTGGGGGCTTGAAATCTCCCGACCGATCCCTTCCTCACCCCTACCCACCTTCACCCGTACCCCACGCACCCATCCCCATCTTCCTTCTCTATAGACCTTTTTTTCCCGCCAGTTCAAACCCGCGGCCTTACAGAAGAGAGAGTCAAACAAAGAAACGACGAAAGAAAATATGAAATGAGGCAGGGCACAGTCTCAACAGTAAACAAACAAACAAGTAGGATAACTCGTGCTCCCACAGGCAAACAAATACACGCCCTTGACTCCAAAAGAAGGGTGCCTACGACACCAACTCGCCTAGCATAAGATTTGACAGCACAGAGCACACAGAACAAATAAGGAAAGACCATTAGCACACAGAACAAACAAGGAAACATCCTTCATCCTGGGGATGTTTCCTTGTTTGATCTGTGTGCTCTGTGCTGTCATATAGATCCGCTAGGCGATTTCGGTGTCGTAAGCAACACTCCTTTGGAGTTATGGGCATGTATTTATTCCATCGTGGGAGCAAGAGTTACCCTACTTTTTTGTTGTTAAAGAGACGACAATAATGGAGTGTTCGTCTAACGGCAGTGCCGTCTACTCCCAAAGCGGCTCCAACTGTGGAGTCGTTCTCCTAGTGCTTTGGGCCAGTGTAGACATAGGTGGGGGGATAGAAGTAAGGGGAGGGGGACGGGCATGGCGTGGGTATGGGGGTTGGGAGGTTAAACCTGAAGCACACTCTGTACACGCGCATGCGCTCGTGCGTTCAGTGGTACATGTACTAATGTGTGTTGTGTTGTGTTGCGTTGTGTTGTGTTGTGTTGTACTGTGTTGTGTTGTGTTGTGTTGTGGTGTGGTGTGTGGTGTGGTGTGGTGTGTGTGTGTGTGTGTGTGTGTGTGTGTGTGTGTGTGTGTGTGTGTGTGTGTGTGTGTGTGTGTGTGTGTGTGTGTGTGTGTGTGTGTGTGTGTGTGTGTGTGTGTGTGTGTGTGTGTGTGTGTGTGTGTGTGTGTGTGTTATGGTGTGGCGTGGTGGTGTGGTGGTGGTGGTGGATCAGCCCCTCGGGCATAGGCTAAAAGATTGTCCCCTACATTTTATACTGTTTGCATAATGCTTTTAGTTTTTCAGCAACGTTTTTTCCTCTCCACACTTTCGTTTTATTCTATTTTACTATCCTTCGCTGGCTGCTTTGGGGGTGCTATTGGTTTATTTTTTGAACCCCTTGGGGGTGAGAACACCGCAGAATTATGGACTGTAGTGTGTCGCTGTTTGACACCAGGAGCACAGACACAATCAGCCGTGTCTCCCTGATGAGTCCGATCCAGCGGACGAAAGGCCTAGGAGCAGGCAATACAAATAGATCTCTGCCTTCAGAAGGGATCACGACGGTTCCCTCAGGCAGCTAGTGAAGGGTTTTCTTATATTTATATTTCCCCCGTTTTTCTTCATCTTCATTTTTTTTCTCTCTAAAAGTTCAAATCTTTGCAAAGTCATTATTATAATGACTTAAGAATTGTAGCCTGCACTTGTTTTCCCCCACTACTTAATTGTTCAGCATATATATATATATATATATATATATATATATATATATATATATATATATATATATATAGATAGATAGATAGATAGATAGATAGATATTCATACTCTATCTCTTGCTTCTCTCTCTCTCTCTCTCTCTCTCTCTCTCTCTCTCTCTCTCTCTCTCTCTCTCTCTTTTTATACGCATGATTTAGTGAGTTGATTATGGAGAAACAGGTCGAAAGAGCCACGGAAAACAAACAGTCCTTAATTGAAAAGAAAGAAAAAGGTTTTTTTTTCTGAAGTTGTGAGTTCTGCCCTGTGTGTGTGTGTGTGTGTGTGTGTGTGTGTGTGTGTGTGTGTGTGTGTGTGTGTGTGTGTGTGTGTGTGTGTGTGTGTGCGCGCGCTTCTCTGTGTGTGAGCATCTGAAAAACTGAGACAGACACATTTACACACACACACACACACACACACACACACACACACAATCAGACACATTTATAAATAGACTGACACACACAGAGACAGACAATCAGACACATTTACACACAGACTGACACACATAGAGACAGACAATCAGACACATTTACACACACAGACTGACACACATAGAGATAGGCAATCAGACACTTTTATACATAGACTGACACATAGAGACAGACAATCAGACACATTTTTACACACAGACTGACACACACAGAGACAGACAATCAGACACATTTACACACAGACTGACACGGACAGAGACAGACACTCAGACACATTTACACACAGACTGACACACATAGAGACAGACACTCAGACACACATTTACACACAGACTGACACACATAGAGAGACAGACACTCAGACACATTTACACACAGACTGGCACACATAGAGACAGACACTCAGACACATTTACACACAGACTGGCACACATAGAGACAGACACTCAGACACATTTACACACAGACTGGCACACATAGAGACAGACAATCAGACACATTTACACACAGACTGACACACAGAGAGACAATCAGACACATTTACACACAAACCGACACACATAGAGACAGACAATCAGACACATTTACACACAGACTGGAACACAGAGACAGACAATCGGACACATTTACACACAGACTGGCACACAGAGACAGACAATCAGACACATTTACACACAGACTGGCACACAGAGACAGACAATCAGACACATTTACACACAGACTGACACACACACAGACAGACAATCAGACGCATTTACACACAGAATAACACACAGACGGTAGTAGGTGCGTCGAGGAGGTGAAGAAATGGAAGTCAACGAGAGGTTTGAACAAGCCACGCGGGGAACCGAAGACGACACATTTGACCACCAGGCCAAGTCGACACTGTGATGACGTCAAAGAACAGAGGTCACAGCTCACCTGAGACTGAAGGCTTTGTCACGTGACGAGGACAAAACACACATACACACACACACACACACACACACACACACACACACATGGGCGCAGATGAAATTACCCGGAGAACACCACTAATGAACGCTTGTGTCACGCTGATTATAGTTGACTTGCCTGTAATTGCTGACGTGGGGTTGAGCTGACGCCAGCACTGGCGTGTTGAGTGTGGAACGAACAGTGATGATGAGTTCAGCCTGACAGCCTTCCATATGGATAGAAACACACCACACAATGACACATGGACGACTGACGATGATAGGACCTGATAGGGGACATAACACATGCCAGCACTAACGCCTACCCTGTGCACTGGCTTATGTCCCTTATATAATGTTGTTTCGTTTTTTTTTTTTTCGTTTTTTTTTTTTTTTTTTTTTTTCATTGCTGCTATTCTGTGTTACCAGTTTCTCTCGAGTTGAGATGTATCTGCAGTGAAGAAAACGACTTCGAGACCCGGGGACATCTAATAATTTTCTTTACACACACACACACACACACACACACACACAGGCGCGCGCACGCACGCACACACAGACACACACGTAAAAAGGCGGAGAGAGAGAGAGAGGGAAAGGGAGTAGACAGGAAGGTACTCACAGGCAGACAGACAGGTAGATTGATAGATAAATAGATAAGCCCAGCCGATCGCAAAAGGTCATATCAGGGCTGTCACCACGTAACTAGTTAGACGGACGGACGGACGGACAGACAGACAGACAGACAGACAGACAGACAGACAGACAGACAGACAGACAGACAGACAGATAATATAGTATTCCAGCGACATCATCATCATCATAAAAAGTCTGGAACGAGGAAAGGTACCCATGATTGGTTATCAGCTGCTGGAACTTGTTTCACTCTTAGCAACGTCTGCTCCTTAATCAGTGGCCCTTGCTTTCTGCTTCGGCGGCAAAAACTGGCCATTGTGAGTGATCGTGACCTGGCAAACTGACCACTGCGAGTGATCGTGACCTGGCAAACTGACCACTGTGAGTGATCGTGACCTGGCAAACTGGCCACTGTGAGTGATCGTGACGTGGCAAACTGGCCATTGTGAGCGATCGTGACCTGGCAAACTGGCCACTGTGAGTGATCGTGACGTGGCAAACTAACCACTGTGAGCGATAGTGACGTGGCAAACTGACCACTGTGAGTGATAGTGACGTGGCAAACTGACCACTGTGAGTGATAGTGACGTGGCAAACTGACCACTGTGAGTGATAGTGACGTGGCAAACTGACCACTGTGAGTGACAGTGACGTGGCAAACTGACCGCTGTGAGTGATAGTGATGTGGCAAACTGACCACTGTGAGTGACAGTGACGTGGCAAACTGACCACTGTTAGTGACAGTGACGTGGCAAACTGACCACTGTAAGCGATAGTGATGTGGCAAACTGACCACTGTGAGTGATAGTGACGTGGCAAACTGACCACTGTGAGTGACAGTGACGTGGCAAACTGACCGCTGTGAGTGATAGTGATGTGGCAAACTGACCACTGTGAGTGACAGTGACGTGGCAAACTGACCACTGTTAGTGACAGTGACGTGGCAAACTGACCGCTGTAAGCGATAGTGATGTGGCAAACTGACCACTGTGAGTGATAGTGACGTGGCAAACTGACCACTGTGAGTGATAGTGACGTGGCAAACTGACCGCTGTGAATGATAGTGACGTGGCAAACTGACCACTGTGAGTGACAGTGATGTGGCAAACTGACCACTATGAGTGATAGTGACGTGGCAAACTGACCACTGTGAGTGACAGTGACGTGGCAAACTGACCCCTGTCAGTGATAGTGACGTGGCAAACTGACCCTGTCAGTGATAGTAACGTGGTAAACTGACCCTGTGAGTGATACTAATGTGACAAACTGACCACTGTGATAGTGACGTGGTGAACTGACCACTGTGATAGTGACGTGGTAAACCACTGTGATAGTGACGTGGTAAACTGACCACTGTGATAGTGACGTGGTAAACTGACCACTGTGATAGTGACGTGGTAAACTGACCACTGTGATAGTGACGTGGTAAAACTGACCACTGTGAGTGATGGTGACGTGGCAAACTAACCCCTGTGAGCGATAGTGACGTGGCAATGTGACCACTGCGAGTGACGGTGATGTGGCAAACTGACCACTGTGAGTGATAGTGACGTGGCAAACTACCCCCTGTGAGTGATAGTGACGTGGCAAACTGACCCCCGTGAGTGATAGTGACGTGGTAAACTGATCAATGTGAGTGATAGTGACGTGGTAGACAGACCACTGTGAGTGACAGTGACGTGGCAAACTGACCCTTGTGAGTGATAGTGACGTGGCAAACTGACCCTTGTGAGTGATAGTGACGTGGTAAACTGACCACTGTGAGTGATAGTGACGTGGTAAACTGACCACTGTGAGTGATAGTGACGTGGTAAACTGACCACTGTGAGTGATAGTGACGTGGTAAACTGACCCCTGTGAGTGATAGTGACGTGGTAAACTGACCACTGTGAGTGATAGTGACGTGGTAAACTGACCCTTGTGAGTGATAGTGACGTGGCAAACTGACCCTTGTGAGTGATAGTGACGTGGCAAACAGACCCCCGTGAGTGATAGTGACGTGGTAAACTAACCCCTGTGAGTGATAGTGACGTGGCAAACTGACCCACGTGAGTGATAGTGACATGGTCAACTAACCCCTCTGAGTGATAGTGACGTGGCAAACTGACTCCCATGAGTGATAGTGACGTGGCAAACTACCCCCTGTGAGTGATAGTGACGTGGCAAACTGACCCCTGTGAGTGACAGTGACGTCGTAAACTGACCCCTGTGAGTGACAATGACGTGGTAAACTGACCCTTGTGAGTGACAGTGACGTCGTAAACTGACCCCTGTAAGTGATAGTGACGTGGCAAACTGACCGCTGTGAGTGATAGTGACGTGGCAAACTGACCCCTGTGAGTGATAGTGACAGTGACGTGGCAAACACTATTCTCAAGTTGAACGGCTCTCGGTGTCACCGAGTTTCATTAGTCGTTGTCGGTACAGCCGGAAATCCGATACTGGCTTTGTTCTCACACGGGTCAAATTAGGGGTGTATACGTGTGTGTACTTGCTGACATTAACCGCGAGTGCAGTCTCTCTCTCTCTCTCTCTATCTCTCTCTCTCTCTCTCTCGCGCGCGCGCGCGCACACAGCGCGTACGAGCACGCACGCACGCACACTCACACAAACAGACCGCCACGCACACACATACACACACACACACACACACACACGCACACACACACACGAACACACACACACACACACACACACACACACACACACACACACACACACACACACTTGCGCTCGCCACAGACAAAATACTTTAGCGCTCTGATATGCACAGACATGCGCGTTGCATTCTTGATCAAGTTGTGCATTACATGTTTCGTTGCATTGCAGGACTACAGTCCTTTTTGTTGTTGTTAATGAAGTATAGCATGGTATGGTGGTGTGTTGTATAGTACAGTACAGTACAGTCACTGACAGTCTTGTAGTGTAAACGTACTGTTCAGTTCTGTATTTGTGTCGTATGGTATGGCCGATATGGTACGGTACGGCACAGTATGGTATGGTATGGTATGGCATGGCATGGTATGGCGTGGAATGGCTTGGTAGGGTACGGTAGGGTTTGGTACGGTACGGTACGGTACGGTACGGTACTGTATGGTATGGTATGGTATGGTATGGTATGGTATGGTATGGTATGGTATGGTATGGTATGGTATGGTATGGGTTTGGTATGGTATGAAATGGCATGGTACGGAACGGTACGGTACGGTATGGTTTGTTCTGGTATGGTGTGGCTCGGTATGGTTTTGGTATGGTATGGCATGGCATGGCATGGTATGGTAAGGTATGGTATGGTTCACCCGAAAAATACATCATACATTTTATCTAACCCTACCCTTTTTCTCAGCTGCCGATTCCCTTCCATACTGCTCACCCATATCCAGATACAGACAGACGGACAAACGGGCGGACAGACAGACAGCCAGCCAGCCAGGCAGACAAACAGACGGTAGAGCTGAGTGGTTAGGACAGTATCAGCGTGTACCAGGACCAGGGTAATTGGAGACGGCGGGGTCAGGAGACAGGGGACAGCACCCACAGCGTCAGGGAGGCCGGCAGTGCTCTCCCCTGGCCGTCACGGTTCACAGAAACAATGGCGACCTGCCAGTGCACCACAGGAACGGACCGTTGTGCTGGTTCTGTCCGTCACTTGTTCAAAGGATGAACGGATAACAACAGATAAAAAAAAAAAAAAAAAAAAAAAAATATATATATATATATATATATATATATATGCAAGTGAACGGGTGAAGGGGGGGGGAGGGGGGGGGGGGCGAGATGGAAGGAGGTCGGGGAGACGGGAAGGAAGGTTGGGGGGTGGGGGGTGGGGCAAGAATATGGTAGCAGAAACAGAATCGCGATGCGAGCTTCCTGTTTCGCTGTAATGACGTGTACTTCACCCCACCCCTCCATCCCCTCCCCTCTTCCGACAAACATCATCATCAGCATCATCATCCTTCCTCTCTTCCAGTTATTTTTCAACCTCATCATGATTATCATTACGTTTATCCGGGGGGGGGGGGGGGGAGGAGTGATCAACAAGATCTTGGATGTACGCCAGGCAGGAAGACCCAGCAGCAAAGATATCAAAACCCTCCGAGATGACGTAGAGTGAAAAGAACTAGAAGTAGGAACAGTATTAAGATACAGATGAGGAAGAAGAACAAAAGCAAGAAGAAGAAGACTGAAAAGCAAAAGAAGAAGAAGAAGAAGAAGAAGAAGAAGAAGAAGAATTGAAATGGCAATCTCATCTCAATAACGTATGCAACGTAGTCTCAAACCACCTTTTTTCCTGTTATCTCCATTAAAGCGCTACGTCAACAGTAATGTGCTTAAACTTTTCTTCAATGCACACCCATCCAGCTGTATCTCTAACAACAGACGAAAAACTAAAAAAAGCGCTGAACATACTTCCTCTGAATAGGCAACTGGAATTCAACAAGGCATCATTTATGTTTACAATCTTGACAGATACTATGCCATGTTATCATCAATGCCCTTTTACACAAGATCGAACAGCTTTTCTGGCTCGACGAAATTCCTTCTTTCCCTACCCACGCATTGATCTATACAAAACAAGCCTAGCTTACTCTGGACCATATGTCTGGAACTCACTTCCACCGAATCTACAAAACATGAATACTTTAAAACTTTTCAAGGAACATTTGCATAAACATTTTATGTCTCAGTAATTAAATTATTCGATTACAATGATTAGCGCCCATTCGCAAAGTCTTCTGTGAACCATACTTTGAATAAATCGTCTAAACATAAAAACTACTCCGTTAAAATCGCTCATCCCCACTCCCACTCTGTCTACCATCCCTTTTCTCCTCCCCCTACCTACCATTCTCTCTTCCCCACCCTCCTCTGACCTCTCTCTCTGTTTGTTTGTTTGTAAG
>JADBJO010000038.1:1145000-1147500 GCA_016801955.1 Conus betulinus | reverse complement strand
AGAGAGAGAGGGAGCCAGGCAGACTCACGGACAGACAGAAAAAGAGACAGACGGACAGACAGACACAGACAGAGAGACAGACAGCCAGACCGAGACACAGACAGATAGAGAAACAGAAAGACAGATTAGAGACAAAGACAGACAGACAGACAGACCGAGACAGAAAGACAGAAAGTCTTAGAATTCCCAACTCAATAGGGGCAAGTGGCTGGATTTTTTTTGTTTTTGTTTTTTGTTTGTTTGTTTGTTATCAACACTGGCCTCGACTACCACAATTCTACCATGGCGAACAACCCTAAATCTCAATTATATGGTGAGTGACATGACGCCAAACCGCAAATCGATATTCGAAAAGAGCTAATTCCCAAAGGTCTCAGTCACAAAGGGAGAAGACACCCCACCCCCCCCCCCCTCCCATCCCCCTAGCAACCCACAACCCACCCCCACAAATCCGCCTACACGTTTTCCTTCTGTCGGCTTCACTGATCATATCTGTTCAGGAAAGTGATCTTTCACACACAACACAGAGCCAGCCGTTGTCCACGTTGCATATTCTTCTGTGTACGCAGGGTGATACTCCTGCGGACACTTCCCTTTATGGACAGGCAAGGATTAATCCCATCTACCCTACAAAGGGAGTGGAGTTTTGTGTGTATGACCGTTTTTCATCCCGCCATTAAGGCAGCCATACTCCATCTTCGGGGAAGGTGCATGCTATGTGTAACGTGTCATCCATACTAACGGCCAAACTGGCCTTCTCTTCGAAAGTTGGTGATGGGATTTTACGTGTGTGCAAGATGATGTGCGTGTGTTCACACACGGAACCTCGGTTTATAGTCTCATTCGAAGGACTGTAAGGGAAATGGAATCAGAACCAATGTTAACTCCGAGGGGAAAATCCCCCTGTATCGAAACGGACCGACGGAGATTCGAGCCCGCAACCCTTGGATTACGAGTCCGGCGCTCTACTAACTGAGCTATTCCGGCCCTCCGTCCACGTGGCATCAAAGTGAAGAGTTCAAGCAGAACAAAGAAGCCTCTGAACAACGAACTCGCTTTAATTTAAAACTCTTGTGTGCATTCAATTTGCCAAAGGACCCTGGTCTGAAGACCCCAAAACGCTCTCAACTGGACTTCCTGATCGACCTAATCTAGACAAGATTCTCGATGAAAGGAAATCTTAATAAATGAGGCAGGGAGCAGCAAACGGTGAACAACAAACAAGTAGGGTAACTCTTGCTCCCATGATGAAATATTTACAGGCCCATAACTCCAAACGAATGCTGCTTACGACACCAAATCCCCTAACAGAAAATGACAACACAGAGCACACAGAACGAACAAACAAGCATACCTCCTTGTTTGTTCTGTATGCTCTGTGTTGTCATCTGTCTCCTTGTTTGTTCCGTGTGCTCTGTGTTGTCATTTGTCGCTTTGTTTGTCCTGTGTATTTTGCGTTATCATTTCTGTCAGGCCATTTGGTGCCGTGAGCAGCATTTGTTCGGAGTTACGGGCCTGCAAATACTTCATCATGGGTGCAAGAGCTACCCTACCTGTTTGTTATTTACAGATTCCTGAGGGTCAAATTCAGCTTGTTTCTTGACGTTACAGCGACGAAAGCTCAAATTTCCGTATAATACTGTATAATAAAAAAAAAGGGGGAGGGGGGGAGGGGGGGGGGGGGGGAGAGAAAAGAACAAAGTGGAGCGTCAGGAACTAATTTGCAATTTTTATCACAAAGACATTCGACACAAGTACAATCTGCATGTGGGTTTCATCAGTTTGACCGACAGTACACTGGCAATAAAAGAAGTTTATGACGAACAGCAAAGTCTAATCATAATTCGTCCTCAGCTCTAGGCCCTGCTGTGGCCATGCTGTGTTCAAAATGAAGCAGTCTGTAGCGTTACGGCAAACGAAGAGAAACAGACAGGGACCCACCAAACGAGGTGTCATGTGACGCAGGTTTGGTAAACAATACAAAAACAGACAGGTGAATGCTGGACAAACTGTCTTCTTCAGAGACACCACGAACATCAGACATTAACACGGCACAAAGCAACAGTCACCTCCAATCCTTTGTCTTTCGCCTTTCCAAGCTTTTGATTGTCCTCTCTGCAAAGGTTGGATTGTACCTTTTCCAAACTTTAGATTCTGCCATTCCCAACCCATTAATTAATCCCTCTCGTATCTTTTGGATGTCGCCTTTTCCCATCCTTTTAATTGCCCCCCCCCCCCCCCCCTCCTCCCCCCCCCCCCCCCCCCCCGCCCCGACTCTACCCCTAACCTTTGTATTGCCACCTTTCCAAACACCTGATTATCTGCTCTTGGTTTAAATAAATGTATTTCGACTTCCAAATTATATAGTTTCACAAGAAATGTCAAAATCTGAACAAGAAGCTAGAGCTTATAATGTGTTCAAATGCTTCTTTTTACATATGTGACAAAGGAAATCGCGGGAGACTATTAAAGTTACTATTCTAAATAAAAAGACGCAAAA
>JADBJO010000038.1:1132500-1135000 GCA_016801955.1 Conus betulinus | reverse complement strand
TCACTCATGGTGGATTGCCTTCACACAATTTATCAGTACGCGCATGGCATTTTACCTCAATATCGCGCGTTACTATCGATGTGCCCGCCATACATTATGATCATTGGTATCATCTGCTTTTCATGCGTTCAATGAGAATTGAGACAGTGTCAATGTCCACACTATCCCTTGTCACTATCAGAGAGAGAGAGAGAGAGAGAGGGAGAGACAGAGAGACAGAGAGACAGAGAGAGACAGACAGACAGAAAAGACAGAAACAGAGACAGACAGACAGACAGACAGACAGACAGACAGACAGACAGCTTGCCTGCCTGTAATAAACAGCTCCAGTGTGTAGGAATTTTGCTGAAGTGCGCGCGCGCGCTAGCTGGTGTGACAGACAACACACGTGCCATGCGCGCGGCTGTGGGAGAGGATGAAAAGCTACGCCTGCAAGGGGGTGTGCATCCCTGTTAGCTTTCAGTCAGCTGTTAGGGTGAGGGACCCACACACACAAGACTTGACCAAGCCTCAGGAGACTCTCCGACATTCAGGACATTGAAAGTTGTTGTGGCAGTCAGTCGGGAGTTGGAAGCCTCGCTGAAAGGTAGAACTACCGATCAGGGATCGGGTTTGTGACCAGGAACAAATAACAAATCCGGATACGTTCGTTCGGGTGGTACATCTAAGGTGTGTTTACTGTGTGACCCTTCATTGTGGTTGGCAACATCAGAAATCCCAGCACCTATGTAGCGCGCTGGCGTTTTCGTTTTCTGTTTAAAATGCTGGGTCGGTGTGTACATAGTGAGCAATTCACTCCATTTTACGCACAGGTTGCTTAGGGAGTCTCAAAAAGTATTTCAATTTCAGTTTTATGAATAATATTGTTTGAAAGAGTTGAAGGTTATCCCGGTTCGTTTCACTGCACCGGATATCACTTTGTGCTTGAATTCCACATTTCTTTAAGTGATCATTGTAAATTCCATCAATTGAGTCAATTGAGGTTGAGTACATTTATTCATTATTTTTTTTCCAGGGGTGGGGTGGGGTGTGTGTGTGTGTGTGTGTGTGGGGGGGGGGGGGGGGGGGGGGGGGGGTTACAGCATTTTGTTAGTGATTTGGCTGGATTTTCACATTTCTGACACGATCGTATCCTCATTGTCTTTCACCCTGCGGCATTCGTTCCGTACTGCGTGGTGTGACAATGGTTGGCGTGGGAACATGTTTCTTTGGCTGCGAACAAATAAAAAGGTGAACTCAAAAATCAATACCCAGCACCTTTATGAAGACCTTGGAGCATTAATTGTTGGTGCGCAGCCTGTGCATTACGTGGAGCTTAATGTGAAAGGCAGGGTAGTGAAGATGAATTTGCTACATGATGAATCACCGGTGGATTTGCATTCACACACTGACACACACACACACACACACACACACAGAGAGAGAGAGAGAGAGAGAGAGAGAGAGAGAGAGAGAGAGAGAGAGAGAGAGAGAGAGAACAACAATATCACCGGCGTCCGCCGATAATTTGTTTCAGAGCAGACACAGATGTGTGGCTTACCAATACAAAATGTCACCCGAGTACCGGTGAGACCTTTTATACTGCAAACCCGGTACAGAATGTCGCCTGAGGTGACAAAAACTTCAGCTACTACACCATCAACTGCTGCTGTTGTTTCTTTTGTTCGGATATCGTCTTTTTCGATGATCTCATTTGTTCAGAATGTGATCTTTTATTTTGTACTATGAATTTGACAGCCCTGGAAAGGCCATATGTGGTCGGATGGGCTTTAGTAACAAAAACATGGGGGGGGGGGGGGGGGGGGGGGGGGGGGTGAGGGGGCCACGCTCTGGCCAATAGGACATTAATCTGACCGTTCAAGTCAAGACAGAGGGGAGGTTGTTAGGCGGGTGTTGGGGGAGGGGGGGGGGGGGGGGGGGGTTGAGGGGCGTCGATACCAGAGAGAGAGAGAGAGAGAGAGAGAGAGACTGATTGATTGATTGATTGATCTTTAATACGCAAGGATGAAGATTTTAGGCCAAAGTCTAGTCTTACAATCTGTCCTTGTCATGCATACATTATTTCAACTCATATCATTCATACTGACAATTCAACATAGCAACATTGTAATCTAATTCTACAATGATAAGCAAACTATTCATAAAAGTACTACAGAGATGGGGGATGGTAAAACAGAAGGAAACTTACAAAGAAACAAACAAACAAAAACTACAGGGAGACAGAGGTCAGAGGAGGGTGGGGAAGAGAGAATAGTTGCGTGTGGAGCCGTCCTATGTCTCTCTCTCTGGGCTCTGGTTCCTTTTGAACTTGATATGAAATTCGACTGTTTGTCGACCGACGACGGGCGTCAGTGTATTTCCCTTCTTTTCCCCAACCGTAAGGCCATCAGGCGGCCTTCTTCGTGCTCGGGTGGCGATGGTCCTGTGCCGCGTGAGGCCTCCTCAAGGAGGGAAAAGAACGAAAGTCGCTAGAGCGCTGTAGGTAGTAGCTTGGCCCAGA
>JADBJO010000038.1:1100000-1127500 GCA_016801955.1 Conus betulinus | reverse complement strand
GTGTTGGTTGAGTTCATTTGGTGTTATGCTGGTAATGGGACTTGTCTTTGACTGTGAAGTGTGAAGTTTTATTCGTAAGTTTCATTTATTGCTTGCCATATGGACTTCGAATTTTGTTTGTTGGCTACAAGTTCACGAAAAAAAATCATTTTTGCTGTCCGTTTGAGTGAGTTGACTTTATTACGTTGCCTTTTGAATCCATCCGACTTCCCTTCTGCTTCAAAGGAGATCGTCGCGTAAGAAACAAGCAGCTTGTATTTCATCAGTCATCCACTTTGGTTGTGCACTATGTTTAACTCGACGCGTTTTGAATGGCGCATGCTTGTCATCAAAACAGAATTAAAATGTAGTGTAGTACAGTACTCTAGCGCTTTCTCTGGATCAGTGTAATTATAAACATTAATAAAGGGGGAATTCGTGAGGTCAGTAAGAAAGGTATCTTCGTGGAAGTGTCCAAAAGATCTGTAAGTGATGTGTTTGTGGCCAGTTTTAGGAATTTTTGATTCCACTTCTTTTCCACGTAATGCATACTGGAAAGTGGTCGCTGCATCCATTCAAAGGCACACATTTCTCTATGACGTTTTGTGGTTCAGAAAGGTAGATGTGGTCAATTAATGTTGTGCTAGTGAGTGTTACTCTGGTTGGCATGTCTATAATTTGAGATAAGTTGTATGAGGTAGTCCTATCTGACCATGATTTGGCCCCTTCAATAGATCAATGTTGAAATCACCTAAAAGTATTAATTCTGTGGCATCAAGCGACGCTGCATCCATCATGGCTGTAAACTTGTCCATCCAACCAGCATTTTCGGCTGGGTTTCGATACACAAATCCTATTTTGATGGGTTTTGTTCTCTTTAACTTGATTACTAACCAAACTGCTTCAATTCCAAAACTTTCAAGATCATACAAACGTTGGGCATTTAATGTTTCATGAACGTAAAGTAATATGCCTGTAGATTTTGATTCGGTGGGATCTCTGCGTACAATATTGTAGCCAGAGATTAAAAAACAGCGGCATCAGGGACATTATCTGAAAGTCTTGATTCAGTGAAGCCAAATATATGGAAGGGTTTGTCTTGATTGTACAGTATAGTAGTGAACCTCGTGTAACTTGTTTTGTATATGGTTTATATTAAGATGTCCAATACGTAGTCCGTCTTCCTGTGGCCACTTTGAAGATGATTGCACCATTTATGCAACAAAAAAAAATATATATAGCAAGGATACACTTGAATACAAACTCAATATGTCCGTATGGTATGGTATACACACACAACAACTATCTTCAATTCAAAAGGATAATGAATATGAGAAACAAGGAAGTCAAAACTACAAATAAGTGTGATACAACACACTTACACACCAAATCCAATCCACAATGCTCAATGAAAAAAAATGGATAATGAATATGAAAAAGGACAAAGTTAAATTCACAAAGTTACGTAACACGCTTGTGGCAAGTGCCACTGAAGCTTTATCCACACCACAGCAGGTTTCTGAGCGTGCTCACACACACCATTCAGGTACAATAAAACTATGATATAAGAGTCTTGCTTTTTCTTCACAGATGCTAATAATGTAGTTCGCAACAACTTTATCTTTTCAGCTTATCAGATGGTCGGCAGATTCGGAATTACACAGTCCACATTGGCTGATGCATATAGTTCAAAGTCTGCACTTTCAACACGAGTGTATATATACTTATAACACACACACACACACACACACACACACACACACACACACACACATTCAAGTCTATGAGAAACTGGCCATAGTTTGGTGGTGGCATTGGCATGAAGTGTGGCCACTGCCAAAAAGTAGGTGGGAAGCTACGAGGAAAAGAAGGGAAGAACATAGGAGGATACACAGGCGGTGGCATCATGGGTGGTGGTGGTTGTGGAGGCGAAGTGTAGTCCTCTCTACTACCATACGAATACGAATTAGTTCCCCGCGTGGTAGTAGTAGGCCTGCTGTCCGGTCGTCGAAGTGGGTGGGGGTGGGGTTTAGAGTGGGGGTAGGGAGGGGGGGGAGGGAAAGACTTCCGAGTAGTGTGGGTCGGCCGGAGAATGGGGAAGAGTAGGAGGGTTCTGGGGTTGAGAGGACTGTGATGTGTGATTGTTTGTTGGTAATATGCGTGGAGTAGGTGAAATGGACGGGAGGAGGAGGAGGGAGCGGTGCGATGTAACAAGGGGAAAGTGGAGAGACGTCTAGTGGGACGAGGCCTGTGGTCACTGCCCCTCTTGGTGCCGATGCTGTCTGCCTGTTTCCTAGCAAACAGATTTTCAGCAAGGCGTGCTGTCCCTTTTCTTCGTTGGCAGAGAATGGCATTTTGGTACAGTGCCATTCTGGGTGCACCACTGCTGGTGGTGATGACAGCAGTGTGGTCCCTGTAGTGCACACCCACCATGCCGTCACACACCTGCTGCAGGTTCCTGTTGCTGTGTTGAATGACTGCATTGAAGGGGTCGTCGTCCTCTGGCAGGCATGATAGCAGAGGCTAGCAGTGACGCTTTGGGAAAGACCCTCCGGCACTGGGAAAGAAGGTCTTTCCACTTGTCACTGCTGATGGCACTGTCTGCTGAGGCCTGGACTTGTGCACAGTCGTCGTTCCCAACATGAACTGCAGCTAGTCTCACGGTAGTTGAGGGTGTCTGGCAACTGAGCCACTCGGTCAGTTGGGTCACTGTCAGGTCACTGACACACACTTTTTGGGGCTTGCTGTTGGGAGGTGAGGAGCGGGAGGGATCCACCCCTTTCACTACATCATCCCCCAGCAGAATGGTAGTGGTGTGTCCTTAGTGACGCTGACATGTTGGAGAGGGTTGGGGGTGGAGGTCTGCTGACTGAGGGACTCAGACACTGGTGTGGAGTCTGCTTTGCCTGCGCTGTGTCCACTGTCAGCGTTGCTCTCTGTGGCAGCGGCATTCGGCTGGGGGGGCAATATGGGAGATGATGATTTGTGGGTGGATGATTTGGGGGAGGGTGGTTTGGAGGATGCAGTCTTGGAGGGCAGTTTGTGATTTGAGGAGTGGGGGAGAGGGAGAGAGAGAGAGAGAGAGAGAGAGAGAGAGAGAGAGAGAGACGCACACATGCACACACAGTGGGGGGGGGGGGGGGGGGGGGGGGGGGGGAGAGGGGAGAGAGAGATTTTGAAAGACATCCCACTTATGCTTCTAGGTAAGCGAGTTAAGCAGAAGCACATTCTACTCCAGTTAAAAGCACTGCATCGACAAAACTAATACAGCACGAACTTGCGCGCGCGCGTGTGTATATGTGTGAAATGGAAATGTTAAACTACTCTATCTTGGACTTTCTGATAAGATCAGTAACCCTGTTTCTTTGCTTTTTGTATTCGGTGTGTGTGTGTGTGTGTGTGTGTGTGTGTGTGTGTGTGTGTGTGTGTGTGTGTGTGTGATCGTTCTGTCAGATTAAAAGTCTGATGCATCTATTCCTTTGTCACTCGAAGAGGTTGTCTCTCTTAGCCGATAGACTTATTCTTGCACATATACACACACTCAGTTCGTGACAAAATGTCAATGATCCAATGGACTAATCATAGATATGCCCAGGATGTATTTGCTTCCAGTTCCATCATAACCATTGGTAGGCCTGTGATGGTATTACCTCAAATGTAATTTTCATTGACGTGTCAATGATATATGACCTCCAATACAATAATTATTGATATGCCCATGACGTATTTATTCGAACGTAGTAGTAGTAGTAATTGATATTCCCATGATGTATTACCTCAAATGTAATAATTGGTGCGTTCATGATACATTGCCCCCCAAAGTCATAGTATTGGTGTCATGGTGAATTGTTAGCCTGCTCTCGTTTTTTTCACCACTACTAATTTGTTTAGCATATTCTTGCTGGTCAATCAGCGGGAGATTGCATCTCTCAGGAGATCCAAGTTAAAGTCGAACAGTGCTGATGAAGGCTGCCGGATGGTAGCCGAAAACTCCGCTTTCGCCCTTCTATCTTGAGAGACCAGGTAAGAATGTTTAATCAAGTTAAAGGTTGTTTTGCACAATTCCTAGCTGCTGCCAGCATCATGTGACTGACAATGGTGGAGTTATCAGACAGTAGAGTTGACCACTGTGACTGTTGACACCTTGGGACCTCCCTTGTATCCTTACATGGATCCTCAAGGACAGGGTCAAAGATTCCCCCCTGCATTTAATAGTATTTACATGACGATTTAATGAAAGAAAATCTTTAAATAAAGCCCATAACTCCTTTTTGTTCTGTGTGCTCAGTGTTGTCATTTCTGCAAGGCGATCAGGTGTCGTTAGCAGCATTCGTTTAGAGTTGCGGGCGTGCTTTTATTTCATCATGGGAGCAACAGTTATCCTACGTGTTCTTTTATACTTACTGTTAATTGTTCTCTGCGTCACGTGAGATTTCCTTTCCTTTCATACCCATCAAGCAGAGGTTACCTGCATTTGTTTACTGTTCGTCCGTGTGTTTATTTGACTCCATTCAAGATCCAAAAAGGCTGTGCCAATCTTGAATGCATATTGATTTGTGTTTGTTCATTTCTACAGTTGTTGCTGTGTAGATGTTTAAGGCAAAAGGTACATGGGCAAGCTTGGGAATTTGTTTTTCTTCTTTTTATGTCTCCTTGTTTGTTCGGTGTTGTAAGCAGCATCGTTCTTCTTCATCTTCATCTGTATAAGTGTCCTCAATCAACAGGCTGATTATTCTGACACTTGTGACGGAAGGGTAAGGGCAGAAAAAAAAGCTGTGACTACAGATGGATTTTACGAGCTCCTGACGTGAACACGCCAAGAGACGCGGCTCTCCAACCACAGCCTCAGTCAGTGAATCGTTCCACTCAGGGATGGATCGCGGGAGAAACAAATAACTCCGGTAGTCCCGTTGACACTGAAGTCTAGCAAGCTGCCCTGAGTGTGCTCTTCTGTCCCTCTCCTTAGGTGCTCTCAACTTTGGCTGCTGGGATTTACGAATTTTGCCAAAATCCACCTGGACCATGTTGTTAATGATTTTGTATATCATGGTGAGCCTTGCGATCTTACGTCGGCTTTGTAGGGATGTCCATCCGAGGTGGTGTAACATGTTGGAGACGCTAGCGGGGTTGCTAGCGTTTGGGGTTGTGGGCGTGTAGTTCTTCAAGGGTGCAAAAGTTACTACTACTTGTTCTTTCATACCGTTTTCAGCAATTGATTTCCCTCCTTGTTCTACTTTTCTACCTTTCACTGGCTGCTTTGGGTGCCATTGGATTCTGTTTTTGACGTCTTGGTGGTGAGAACACCAGATTATAGAGACGAGGTATATATATCTCGGTTTGATGCCAAGAGAGCACCAACGCAATCAGACGTGTCCAGTCTCTGAGCTGGTGACATGGATGGTTCCTTTCTCACAATAGACTATGATGGTCACCATATGTTGATAGTGAAAAGTTTTACATTAATTATGTAATGCCTTCATTAGTCATTCCTGCATTCTTTCTCTCACAACTCCCCTCTTTTCTTTAATCTTGCCATTTCACATTGTAATGATAGAATTATTAGCCTGCACTTGTCCCCCCAACTATTAGTTTGATATATATATATATATATATATATATATATATATATATATATATATATATATATATATATGCTCAAAGATTGTCCCTTACATTTTATACTGTTTGCGTAGTGTTTTTTAGTTTTCAACAACTTTTTTTTCCTCCTCTCCACACTTTCGTTTTGTTTAATTCTACTACCTTTTGCTGGCTGCTTTGGGTGCTGTTAGATTCTTTTTCGAACCCTTGGCGATCGGAACACCACAGAATTATGGACTGTGGTGTGTCTGTATCTGACGCCAAGACCACAGACACAATCAGCCGTGTCTCCCTTATGAGTCCAATTCAGCGGACGAAAGGCCTCGGAGCGGGCGATACATATAGATCTGCTTTCGAGAGAGATTGCGATAGTTTCCTCATGCAGTTAGTGAAAGGGTTTTCATCTTTATGATATACATTGTCCTATTTACTTCATCTTAATTTTTTCCTCTCAATTTCAAATCTTTTCCAAATCATTACTGTAATGATGGAAGAATTGTTAACCTGCACTTGTTTTCCCCCACCACATACTTGTTCAGCATTGTATATATATATATATATGATTTACTATATGTATTTTCTATGGTATTTTCTATGTGTGTGTGTGTGTGTGTGTGTGTGTATTTGACACCATTCACATGCACACACAGGTCATACATCTCTTCAATCACACAATCATCATTCACTTGCACTCACACATGTTTGCAGAATCTACACACCATTTAAACATGCACACACACACACACATATATAAATAAACAAAGTTCACATACACTCATATTCAAACAGCATTCACATACTGCCACACATACCCCACTCCTATACATTGCATACTGTACACACTCTCATACACAAAAAAGTCACTGGAAAGAAACAAGAGAGTTCCAATGAGCATAATGTTCAGCTACTTCACACATGCATGTACACACATCTCTCCAGTCAAAATCACACAGCACACCACCAATGGCTAACATTATGGGAAGTAGGGATCTATGAACACTAATGAAAAAGTGCCTGTAGTATCTCGTACAGATCTGCAGTCATTTATTCACAAACAAGTTACCCTGATATTCCATTACAAGGATGGAGAGTAAGATAACATTTCCAGTGTGACCGCATGAACAAATCAACAAGGCATTGTTAGGATACTTGTACAAAGGTCTCATGCCAGTACACAGTTATAGTATTTTGTCACATCAAATCAGATAACTGGTTTATCTTGCCACTTAAATCAATAATGATAAAATTTCATTTGGAGTTTTTTGATGACACATGTTGGTTAAAATCATCTCATTTCTAAGATGAGTGTGACCTTGAACTAAAGTTCACCACACTCACACTATCAATATAGTCAAACATGAAATTACATTGTCAACCTGTCGAACAACATACAATGATTACCATGGTGGATCAGTTGTAGTCGTGACAATATGTGACACAGCCATTGCATTTTGCTATTACAGAAGAAGAAGAAGAAAGAAGAAAGAAGAAGAAGCAGAAGAAGAAGTTTCAAGAAGATTAAGAAGAAAGGTTACTTTCTTTGGTGCCAGAATTTCATAATTTTTGAAAAAGTGTTAAAAATTTGCGTTTACAATATAACTTTATTCCCTTTGTTGTCTGGGTGAACAATTTCAACCAAAGCACTGTCTTGAGGGATCAAGTTGTGGACAACTAACAGAGTGAAAGTATGAGACCAACCAATGTGAATTCACCTGTCCTGAATGTGCTGCTTTTCAACTGTGCTTGAGGTCACTCAGCTGATCACTAATGGCTAAATCAAATGGAAAAAAACTTTGTAGGAAATCATCCTTGTCAGTCTACCAACTACCCCTCGAAACTGTGAATTGTCCACTAGAGACAGTTTACAACTTCAAGTACCTTGGGGCAATTGTTTCAGATGAGGGATTTAAATCTGAAGTGCTCTCCTGAGTTGTGCAAACGACAGCAGCACTAGCCAGACTGAGACCCATCTGGAATGACAGAAACATCACACAGTCAGCTCCAAGATCAGACTGAAGTGTGGTCCTTCGTCATTGCCATATTTCTCTATGCCTGTGAGACGTGGACTCTGACAGCCGAACTTGATAGAATGGATCATGTATTAGAGACGAGATGCTTCTGCAAGATCCTTGGCATCTCATTCAAAGACCACATTACCAGCTTGGAGGCCCCCTGACAAGGCAAGCCATTGGATCATATGAAGACTTGTTGTCCACAACGAAAAGAAGGAAAATGAGATGATATGGTCATGTATCAAGATCAACAGGACTTGCCCAAACCATTCGACAAGGAACAGTGCAAGCAGGCAGAAGGAGAGGAAGGCAGAAAAGGAAAGAGGAGGACAATGTAAATGAATGGACTGGCCTCACACTCAGCAACTACCTAAGAGCGTCTGAGAACTGGGAGTGGAGGAAGCTGGTTGCGAAGTCCTCTGTGGCACCCCAATGGTCTTCAAGACTCCGGGATTGGTGATAGGTGTTTCCTTTTTCCCCCCCCAGCCATTCCCACTTCAAGGCATTTACTATCCTGCTTTCAGGCTGAATCTGTTAACATACTCTCTCTCTTTTGGACAGAAATGCTGCCACCTCACATCTTGCCCCTCAGTCTGAGAACAACTGGGAAGGGGATTCAGTGATCCATGCGCAGCAGCTCTGCCAGCCTCTACAACAGACCACTTACCCGACAAACCACTACTAGTGGTAGATAACAACTGGGCAAAACTGGACCTATGGTTAGTGGCGATCTGCTAAAAAGAGGAAAAATCCCATGCCTTATGATAGAGAGGGAGACTCCAAATGACAGCGACAGATTGGCTGTGACACATCCGTACACTGTCCAGAATACACTACCATACAATTCTGTACAGCACAGTACAACACATTTCACTACATTACATGTAGTATCAACAATACAACACAAAAGAATGCACAGCAAAGAACGACAATATAATGGGACATGCATGAACACAAACACCCACAGACCTACATACACATGCAACACAAACACCCACAGACCTACACACACATGCAAGTAACTGCCACCGATCACCCTGACAGGTTCACATGTTTGTATAAAAGTGAAAACGGATAGAAAATAGAAAACACACAACTCTGTGCAAACAGTGAAAACATAGAAATGGCACAACTATGACCCGCTCTCTGCAGTACAAAAGTCGATGAAGAATGATCAGGTCATTGCACAATGCCTCACATGGCACCATCCATGGGACATCCACATCCCACCCTGACAACAACAACACATCCCCACCTGACAACGACAATGACATGTTGTCCCCACACACTTCCTGTGTGATCCACTAAGTACACGATACACATATGACATGATCAATGTTCCTCACTCAACATAAAAAGACTTTTGTGTTGTAAAAATACAGACATTACACACAACTGTGTATCTGCCAAAGACCTTTCAAATGCATTTAGCCTTTCCTTTATGCATGGTTGTTGGTATCATTAACAGCACACAGAAAAAGATGTAAACAAAGCTGGAAGTGACACTGATCACACACCCACCAAGTCAGATTGGTCAGTACCAACACACACACACACACTGATCACTAAGTTTTCAAATAGTTTCCACAAGACAGACCAAGAAGCGATGGAAAATGACTGCAGTGGTAATCCTGCCTTCTGTTCATCATCTATCGCATGCTTTCAGTTTATCGAATGAATACCAATACAGTCTGCTCTTATCTATCTTGTCAACCACACAGCTCATCTTATGAAATAACTAAAATGAGAATCCGGCCTTCACCATCAATCCCACACTTCAGTTTCTTCAATAACTAGAATGAGTGTCTTGCCTCATTATCAGTCACACACAGTCAGTTTATCAAATACCACCCACTTACAGATATGTAACACAAACCTGCCAACCAACAACACTGAGAGTTTGGTCTTCATTATCAGCCGCACACTTTCACTTTATCAAAACAAAAACAAAAACTAAAAACAAACAAAAAAACCACCTACAATGACAGCCCTGCCTTGTCTTTGTTGTCAATCGCACACTTGGAGTTTATCAAATAAGTACATTGACAATCCAGTTTTGTTTTCATTATCGACCACACACTCCTAGCTTATCAAAAATCTATTATCAATCACACACTCTTGGCTTATCAAAAATCTACAAAGACATTCCAATCTTTTCATCATTATTAATCTCACAATATCAGTTTAAAACAAAAACAAGAGCCTACTTTCACATGTATTGTCAGTCACCTTCTTTCAGTTTAACAAAAGAACTGTTACCAGACCAAAACCTGGTCTTCATTAAATCAGCCATAGATCTTCAGTTTACAAAATAACCTCCATAAAAGTCTGGTCCTGTGACATGAAACAAACACTTTGTGTTCCTGCTTTAACAAAGTCCAGCTCACTGCACCTTCAGATCCCTACCTCCTCCCTCCTCCCAGGTTTATCACCGCATGGTAAACACAGACTCCTGACAAGGAAACCAATACCAACAATATGAAATATGAACTGAAACAGAGATACAGTAAAGAAAAACGTATACTTATGATTGAAACACATAACATGATTTTTTGGGTAAAAAAAAGGTTCCCTGTAATGCTTCTTTCACTGAAAAGACAAGTACTATGCATTTATTCAAATGATATGTTCTGACCGATTTTTTCATTTTTGGCATGATACCCTGTCACCGCGACATCTAAATTTGCACATAATCGTCCAGTGAGACATGTTAATGGTTCTGTAGTTTAACTGCAGTGAAACAAGTTGAGAAAAGACTGACAATGGTCACACAAAACTGTGGTAAAATAGGAATGGATGACAATTAACGACTTGTTGTTTCTTTCTCTTTTTTTTTTGTACCTCCCCTCCAAAATAAAAAAAAGAAAACAGTTATTTCTTTGCTAAATGCAGTATATAAACATCATATATTATACTATATGCAGATATTGTTGACATTAAATGTGTTTATAGTGGAAATAGAACCTTCTTAGCATGGAAGGAAAAATCACAAAAACAAAAAATACCCCATAAAACAACAAACAAAAAACCCATGAAAGATGACCCTCAACAATGTCACACAATCAATAACATGATTGTTACAGTACTGATGCTATAACCCTCTTCAATGTCTACACAGTAACATGTTTGTTACAGTACTGATGCTACAACCTCTTCAATGTCTACACAGTAACATGTTTGTTACAGTACTGATGCTATAACCCTCTTCAATGTCTACACAGTAACATGTTTGTTACAGTACTGATGCTATAACCCTCTTCAATGTCTACACAGTAACATGTTTGTTACAGTACTGATGCTACAACCCTCTTCAATGTCTACACAATAACATGTTTGTTACAGTACTGATGCTATAAAGCAGACAAAACTTGGTGGTGATGTGGGCGCCTTGGTTTCCCCTTGATTATCAGTCACAGCTTACAGACATGAGAACATCATTAATACTAAGAAATTTGAAAAAAAAAACCAAAAAAAAAAACAACATAAGAATGGTGTGAAAAGGAAAAAAATAAACAGCACAGACTTTCCTTGCAACAAGAATCCCTGGTACACAAAGACAGAGCCCTGACATTCCGCACAACAAGTATTTAGCGACACAAGTTTCTGAAACATAAGTACTGTCAACACATGTCATATATTATGAAACATTTTTTTCTTTTTTTTTCTGAAAGCATTTCAGACCTATCGTCTGAAGGACAAAGATGTATCATGCTGGTGATTCATTCAATAAAACACAATCCTTTTCTTCCTCTGCTGTTAGTTCTCACTGCCACTCATGCAATGCAATGCAAAAAAAAAAAAAAAAAAATTCGCTTGATTAACACCAAATGTATATTAAATACATGATTGATGAAGAAAATCAACTGATTAACACTGACCAAATGCACATTTGTATAGGCTCAATGAAAGATAGTGTAAATTTATTCCAAAGTATTGCACCAAACTGGAATTCAAACATTTCATAAAATGAAATCCACCATGAACACATACATCACGGCAAACAAATCTGTGAAATAAAAGACACGTACAGTCACCAGCAATGACAACAAAAAAAACAACAAACAAACAAAACAAAACATAAAAAGCCATCAACAAAAACAAACCAACAAAACTGAAGACAGCACAAAATGGAACACTTTTCCTACAACTGATATTTGTTCCCTGATCCTGTTCATAGTCTGTGACCATAAACAGACCTGTGATCTTCACAGCTGTGAATAATGGCAAAGCATTAGCAATGAGTCATCTCTGGACACTTTTCATACATACTATCACAGACTTCAGTTGTGAGACAGCATACTGCCAATAAACACAGGACTACAGGTTATGGTCTGTACTATTTTTGATGGCTTGATGTCCACCATGTGACAAAAACACAACAATATGTTCATCAACAACAGAACATAGGTTACATCCTGAAGTATGTTTGATCGTCAGAGCTACACCTTATACCACCAACAGTCCACTCTTTCTTCCTCACAGCAGAATGCAGGGAAAGGAGCATAAGCTAAACAACTAAACTCCTTGGGTCACCTTTGGCCAAGATGAAGAGCTGAGACAGCAGCAGGCAGTGTCGTCTTCATAAGCAAGTTCTACCTACTGTGCCATTTCAGACATGAGACCTGAGCATGGGGAAAGAGCTTCCAAGGGCAATGGTCTCCACATGAAGGATCGGGGATCTGGGGGGGGGGGGGGGGGGGGGGGGGGGCAGGGGGAGTTAACCCCAGAAGCTGAAGCTTTTCTTTCCCAGATTTGCCAGCTATAATGAGTTTGACGGTTCGTTCCAACCATCCTGTATTCTAACGACTCTTGATATGAAGAGTTTGATGATTTGTTCCAACCATCCTGTATTCTGACAACTCTTGATATGATAAATTTGACGGTTCGTTCCAACAACCATCCTGTATTCTGACATCTCTTGATACCTGCTGTTTTCTCAATGTTTCTTGCCAGCTCTTTCCAAAGACTTTGAATATTTTGAGAAAATCTGATGGCCTAAGTTAACATACGCCCCCCCCCCCCCCCCCCCCCCACCCAGTTTTCTCAGTTGATATGTGCAATCTCAAGAATGGCCTTGGGGACCTTTAAAAAGCCTGAATTCAAACTAAAACCTGAAAGTCTCATGTCTGCATTTCCCACTGTAGAGGACACAGTCCTACTGAAAGATCTTCCCTGATCAGGCAGCTCTTCCCATGAAGAAGGCATAACCATACGGCAGCACCCCACTCTCATCCAGTGCTGGATCTCTTCGTCCTGTCAGCGTGTGGATGTGTCCAAAGGAAATTTCCCTTCTCAAATTATGTTTAATCTAACATACTTATTGTGGCTCACTAATGCAACATGCGACAGTGGTTTGCCATCTCTGCTTCGTAACAATAAAGTTGGTATGGACAAGAACCTGGAAGGGGCCTCATGCCTTGCGCATGCGCAGATCATTCTTCTTTTCTTGGCAGCCATATTCCCTGTTAGCCTTGTGCACTCCGAGCAGCTAGGCATTTTTAGCTTTTTCTCACAATTGATTGATTGTTGCTGCTGATTTTGTTGTTCTTACATATGCTTTCGCTTCAGGGAGAAATGTATGCGAAGCGTTTGGGTGGCAAAGCCAGGGTTTGGAAGATTTTGTCCGTAGGGACAAGCTGCTTGTTGACCTGGATTCTTTTACCAGGTGCTCTGAACAGGCTGCAAACACAGGGTCTTCTCAGTGTACCACTTCCTCCAGTACCCAGACCATGACTACTCACAGGAGGAATTCCAGGAAAAATGTAGACTTCCACTCAGAGACTTTCCACCCTAGACAAGGTTGACATAAACATCCACGGGGTGAAGAAGCTCATCAGCAACCTGAAACCTGGAAAAGCACCAGGACCCAACAACATCAGCCCTAGGGTCCTGAAGGAGCTGGCAAACGAACTGGCACCAGCTCTTACCATCATCTTCCAGTCTTCAGTCAATACTGGCACCCTACCAGCTGACTGGAAAAACTGCCCATGTTACGCCAGTGTTCAAGAAAGGAGAGCAGTATAACCGGCAAACTACAGACCAGTCTCTCTGACAAGAGTATGCTGTAAAGTGCTGGAGCACATTTTGACCAGCACCATCATGAACCATCTCGAACATCACGGCATCCTCTGTAATCAACAGCATGGCTTCCGCATGAGAAGATCTTGCGAGACCCAACTCCTTGACTTCACCAACGAGCTGTTTGAGAACATGGAGAGCGGGAAGCAGACTGACATCTTGGTGTTGGACTTTGCCAAGGCCTTCGATAAGGTCAACCATAGCCTCCTGACTCACAAGCTCAACTACTACGGTGTTCGAGGAGAGATCAACACCTGGGTAGCCGACTTCCTGAGAGACAGAAAGCAGGCGGTGGTCATCAGCGGAGAGCATTCTGACTTCGTCCCAGTCAGGTCCGGAGTCCCACAAGGCTCAGTTTTGGGGCCTTGTCTGTTCTTGATCTATATAAATGATCTCCCCGATGCCCTGACTGCGAGGTCACGCCTGTTTGCGGATGACACGGCGGTTTACAACATGGTCACTTCTCCAACAGCCCAGGCCCATCTACAACAAGACCTCAACCAGCTTGCTGTGTGGGAGAAGAGATGGGACATGGCCTTTCATCATGGAAAGTGCACCACTCTGCCTGTGACCCACAGCAGGAACCCCCTCCGCTTTGATTACTGTCTGCACGGCCATATCCTGGAGACCGTCACCAGCACCAAGTATCTAGGCGTCACCATCTGCAGCGATCTCAGCTGGGACATGCACATCAACCACCTGTGCACAAAAAGCAACAAGACCCTAGGCTTTCTGCGTCGTAACATCAAAGTTAGCTCCAGGAAGATCAAGGAAATGGCCTACAAGTCCTTTGTGCGACCCATCCTGGAGTACGCCAGCAGCATCTGGGATCCACACACACAGCAGAACATCAGTAAGCTCGAAGCAGTGCAGCGCAGGGCAGCCCGTTTCGTGATGAGGCACTACCACAACACCTCCAGCCCCTCCGCCATGCTTGAAGAACTGAAGTGGCCCAGCCTCCAGGACAGACGACATACAGCACGCCTATCCATGCTGTACAAGATACATAATGATCTGGTCAGCATAGAAGGCATCAAAGCCAGTCTGCACCCTGCACCTCCGTGCCGACGCCGCGGTCACGATCAGCAGTTTGCCATTCCGCAGTGCAGAACGCAGTACAGACAGCAGGCGTTCCTTCCTCGTACCATTAAGGACTGGAACAAGCTGCCCCAGGACGTTGTAGAGGCCAAGACCATCGACACTTTTGTGTCAAGGGCCTCCAATTTCCATTAAAAGCCATGCTCAGGTGTTTTTTTTTTCTCTCTCTCTCTCTCTCTGCTCGGACCCCCCTGCACAAGTGACAGAATAATCATCATGTTGATTGTGGTTGCTGTGAAGGAAGAAGAAGAAGATGACTGACGATGGAGTGGAAGTTGGGGGAGGGGGGGGGGGGGGGAGGGCATAAGACCCACATCTTCTCACTTCTCATGAGGCCAGTCCTCCACCTCAGGGGTGTATAGGGTGCCAGGGAGGGATAGTACCTCTGACAGGGGGAACATGTCGCGCCCTGTTGGAGTGGTTCATCTGGTTTGGTCCCCACCTGGCACTCAGCTCTCACCTGGCACTCAGCTCTCACCTGGCACTCAGCTCTCACCTCTGACTCCTTGTAGCTCTTTGCATGCAACAGTGGCCACACCCCGGGCAACGGCTTCCACTGGCTGGCAGAACTAGGTCAGTGTAGCTGACAGGTCTCAAACTCTAGGTGAGGTAGAGAGTTTGTCTACCTGTGCATGTGAAGACTGGTTTTGGCAGACTGCACAGAAGAAACCACTAGAATGGACAAGAGGATGGGTACAGCAAAGCATTGTAGAGCGCGAGCAGGGCTCAGTGAGACACAAAGAACACTGCTGGCCATCCACTGCACCTCGGCTCACCTCCAGCCCTCTTGACTTTGTCCTGCCTCTGGGTTCAGACCGGGAGGGACGAGAGAGTGAAGATGACGACCCTGCCCAACTCTCTTTCTCTATTATCCAGTTCATGTGCAAGTCATGACTTTGCCTTCTGTCATCTCCACCTCAAGGGGAGCCACAGACAGGCACTGACTTGAAGACAAGGTGAACAGGACCTGTACTCCTCCTGGGGCAGGTCTGATAGCAAGGCAGAGGAGACAACTCACTGGTGCAGACTTGAAAGCAAGGTAGAAAGGACCTGTACTCTCAAATCCACAGGTGTATACAAAACACAAAGCAAACATTAAAAAGAAATACAAAAAAGGCACCAAAAAAAAAAAAAAAAAAAAAACCCAAACAAACAAAACCACCATACAGCATACAAACCATAGGTCGATGTCATGCAAGGGAAACAATTCAGTATATTCCTCTCATGTTTTTCTTCTATTGGTGCGTGCATGAGTGCCTGCGTGTGTGTGCATGCATTCCTGTCATGGTCAGGACTTCCTCCTGTTCAATGCATAGGGTTCTCATACAACCTCAGGTCCTGGCAAGGTTTTACAGTGAGGTCAAAGAGCTGATAGGTGCGGTTGCACACTCTTCATCCTGGATAGGACACTGAGAATAAAAGTGATATTGAGACTTTGACTTCAGTCTCCTATACAATCATGACAGGAGGTCAACTTTGAAAAAATTAACTTTCCAGTGTGTGTGTGTGTGTCTGTGTGTGTGTGTGTGTGTGTGTGTGTGTGTGTGTGTGTGTGTGTGTGTGTGCGCGTGCGCGCGCATGTAAGAAAAACAAATACTGACGTTTGATAAAAATCTTGAATCTGTCTAATGACATGAACATTCAACACTCCCACATCCTAAAGGAAATAAATGAAAATTCAATCACATTTTCACATAGTCCGTCAACACACACACTTGGAAACACATCTTTTCCCTTTGATTCTGGAACCAAGCTCAACATACAACAAATGTGAACCACAAAACTGCCAACATGATTCTTTCTTCACTTTGTCTTTGAAATAATGTAAAACTCCACACATAATCTAGCCATTTCCCTTCCCTGTCCCCTCCCACTCCCCCACCTAAACACTTTTCCTTTCTCTCCTTCACCCACCACAACCCAACTCTATCCACCCCTAGAAAAAGGAAAACAACAGTGAACAAACATAACCCACAGGACAAAAGTGCAACTTTGCACAAATATTCTAATAAAACTCAGTCTCAAAACTGACATCAAACAGAAACAAAATGAGTATCAAAGCATCACGGAATCCACATGGTCAACCTGACAAAATCTGCTCTTTATATTGGTAAAACTCTGATCACAGAAACCCTGCAGAAACTGACAGTCCAAACCCTGGTTAGTTTGACAATATGATCAGCACAATTAATGTGACAATAAATATGTCTTCAGATGCCCTGAAATTCAGTGTCCAACCTAGACTGGTTCCAATAAAAGAAAATACAAAAAAAAAATCTTTTCAATCTCTACATCTCCAAAAGCCATGACCAGAAAAAGCATTCAGCTGCTGAGAAGTCAGTAGGAAAGAGACAAAGAGCTAACAGAGAGAGAGAGAGAGAGAGAGAGAGAGAGAGAGAGAGAGACAGACAGACAGACAGACAGACAGACAGACAGACAAAGACAGAGATAGTGAGGCTGACAGTGAGAGACAGTGAGACTGACACAGAGAGAATGACATACTTAGACAGTGAAAGAAAGACAGAGACAGTGACAGAAACATGCAGAATGAGTGAGATGCAGTGAAGGTGGTAGAAATAACAAGAACAGATGGAGAGAGATATAGACATTGAGATATAAACAAAGAAAATGAGAGACAGAGAAACTGATTGAAACACAGACAATATGAGTAATACAAAGAGTTACAGAAACAGAGAGAGCGAGAGTGAACGAAAAAGAGACTGAAAGATGCAGAAACAGTGACAGAAACGGACAACAAACTCTATTTATCAATATTTTGTTTTTTCCTGTAATAGTATCTCCCATACCACAAAAAAATCAGAGGTTACATATCTCTTACAGCAAATCACATCACTTAAGTTTCAGCCGAGAAGTGTACACCACACACGTACTATTGTTTGTTCCCAGGGTATGAACATGCACAGCATTTATGCTTTGAGGCATGAGAACCAAAGTTCTCTTTGCCCTCCGATTGTGGCCTCTCCTCATCATACTCATTATCAACAAAGCAGGTTTGTGTTTTTCATCTGCTTGACGCTACAAGCAAAGGTGTTCTTCGTCTTCTTGGAGTTATCATACTTCTCGCTCTGAATCCCACTCACATGAGTATGGACACTGTTTTAGTGTGCTTTCGTACCTTTTTGCTTTCAGCTGGAGGTTTACGCACTGTTTACGTTGGAGACAGGAGATTATGATACCTCCACACGTTCTTCACATGTGGAACATGGCGTGAGTTCATCATCACACACAACTACACACACCAACGCTTCCTAATCAGTGTAGAAAATGAGTTGATTCCAAACATTCACTGAATACCACTTGTCATGGTTTCACCTCTTAAAACACACACACACACACACACACACACACACACACACACATGAAGTGCATAAACTCAGTGCAGTCATCACTGGGACAAGAATCTGTTGCACGCTGTGTCTGTATCCACCCGTGCGTCTTTGTTCTCTGAAACAAGACAGTAGTAATCATCACTCTTTGTTCTCTTTAACAGACAGCAAAATGATCATCAGCGATGCTTTGTTCTCTGTAACACAGCAGGAATCATCACTCTTGTTTCTCTTTAACAGACTAAAAGAAGATGTTTCACACCTAACACTCTGTGAGTGGTACATGGGAACGCACCACGGTGCTCCTTCACCTTTTAAAAGATAAGAATGGGTGTAAAAGGAGTGGCCTGTGTGCAAACGGCACAAGACTGTTTCTTCTTTACAGCCACCACTGTGCAATACCTATAGAGAGTGTGTACAATACCTACAGCTAGTGTGCGACACGTACAGACACTGTATGATCTTTAGACATTGTGCAATACATACAGAAAGCATATGATATCTACAAATGCGGTACAATGCCTACAAATACTGTAAATACCTACAGACTCTGTGCAACACGTACAGACACAGTGCAATTTCTACAGATATTGTACGATACAACAGGCACTGTACAATGCCCACAGACACTGTGCGATACCAACAACAGACATTGTGCAATACCTACAGAACTAGACTTTGAGCGTGGTGCGGGCACCGGTGCGGGCGCGGTGGTGGCGCGTGAGGAGGAGGACATGCTGAGCTGTGCCTCGGGGTGTGCAGCTTCAGGCCGGGAATGTTGAAGACTGAGGCAGCTGGAGGCACACCACCACACACCTGTCAGCATGGAGTACTCACTGGCCCGCACCTTTTTCTCCTACCCCTGCTTCTTTCCTGCTCACCTGCCCCTTCTCCTACCCCTCTCTCTCCTGTCTCTCTGTGGCAGAGTAAGAAGTGTCCTGACCAAGACCAGCTCTGCACTGCCTAGTCACTGAGCAAGGGGCACCTGCAGCTGGGTTCCCTCCCCTACAGGGTGAAAAGTTTATGCCAGTGGCCTAGCTCAGTCAGACACTATGGTCTCAGTTCACCCTCCCTTGA
Source organism: Conus betulinus (assembly GCA_016801955.1). Taxonomy (NCBI): domain Eukaryota; kingdom Metazoa; phylum Mollusca; class Gastropoda; order Neogastropoda; family Conidae; genus Conus; species Conus betulinus. The sequence goes on along the minus strand of JADBJO010000038.1, from coordinate 1,108,311 downwards.
TCAACAGGTGGCCCACATGTTCCAATTGTGTTGTTGAACAATTTAGCAATGGGAGAAAACAAGGGCAGCCTAAGAAATCCATCCATATTACATTAATAATTTAGCAAAGATTGAAAGAAAAATCTAAATTGTGTATTATCAAAAACACCTTCCACATTACATAAATATATCATTTTAATGTAAGTGTTATGACACTTTATGGTTTTTCACATTTTCACTAGGTTAGCACATATTTTCTGTCATTTTGGTAACAACGTAAAATTTACAATTTTTTCTTACCTACACTCACTCTGTTTACACCTGTGAGTCACAAAATCAAATGTTTGCTGTAAGAATACATTTATATGAAAGGTAAGTTCAGAATCATGAACATAACATCTTAAAAAAAAAAAAAACACAATTCAAGCCCAGAGCATCAATGCCATGCAGTCTGCAGCAAGACACACATGGTTCCCACCTTCTGGCAGATCATGCAGTTTAGATGGTAGATCCATAAAGTAGTCATGGCGACGAGCGTCTGCTGCTGAGATCCGCTTGGCAGGCTCCATCTGCGCGCACACACACACACACACACACACACACACACACACCGCACCACACCATACACACACACACACACACACACACACACACACACACACCACACACACCACACACACACACACACACACACACACAACACACACACACACACACACACACCACACCACACCACACCACACCACACACACACACACACACACACACACACACACATACACAGAGCAAGCTAAGCATTCCTGCTGACATATTTTCATCTGTACTATTTCACAGTTAGAGCAGTGCATTCTCATCTGAAGACAAGAGTCCCATTAAGGGACACAATCCTGCAAACTGCACTCACTCCCTGCACAAAACAACAATTATCACCCCTGATGTCAGAACAAAGACAATTCATTTGCCTGAAAACTGCCAATGCAGCAGACAACATGGAAATAACCTGAAAAAAAAATCTGATTCCCAATGCATCATTGTGAAGCCCCTTGTTGTACTGAGCATTCCTAACACTGCTAGGCCTTGTCAAGTCAGCACCCCTGTACCCTGCAATCCTAAGACTGCTAGCCTAACCTAAGTCAGCACCCCTATATACACAGGTATCATATGCACTGCAATCCGAAGACTGCTCGCCTAACCAAGCCAGCACCCCTATATACACAGGTATCATATGCACTGCAATCCTAAGACTGCTCGCCTAACCAAGTCAGCACCCCTATATACACAGGTATCATATGCACTGCAATCCTAAGACTGCTAGCCTAACCAAGTCAGCACCCCTATATACACAGGTATCATATGCACTGCAATCCTAAGACTGCTCGCCTAACCAAGCCAGCACCCCTATATACACAGGTATCATATGCACAGCAATCCTAAGACTGCTCGCCTAACCAAGCCAGCACCCCTATATATACACAGGTATCATATGCACAGCAATCCTAAGACTGCTCGCCTAACCAAGCCAGCACCCCTATATACACAGGTATCATATGCACAGCAATCCTAAGACTGCTCGCCTAACCTAAGTCAGCATCCCTATATACACAGGTGTCATATGCACAGCAATCCTAAGACGCTCGCCTAACCTAAGTCAGCACCCCTATATACACAGGTGTCATATGCACAGCAATCCTAAGACTGCTCGCCTAACCTAAGCCAGCACCCCTATATACACAGTTATCATATGCACTGCAATCCTAAGACTGCTAGCCTAACCAAGCCAGCACCCCTATATACACAGGTATCATATGCACAGCAATCCTAAGACTGCTAGCCTAACCAAGCCAGCACACCCTATATATACACAGGTATCATGCGCACATCCATCCTAAGACTGCTAAGCTTTACCGCGTCAGCACAACTATATACACATCATTACCATTATCATCACCATCAACATTGCCATTAATACTGCTGCCACTACAACCATGCTGTTTGATAATCCTCTAACCCCTCACCTTTCTCTCCTTATGTGTGTATAGCCACTACTAATGCACGACTAGTTTTGCCATATTATCACTAAAAGTGGTGTAGTAATCCTCTTTTATTATCTTAAAAATACTTTCACTGTCATTATTTTTATCACTGCTATCTTTATCATCATTATCATCATTACTATTTTCACTCACATTGTCTCCTTCCTAATGGCCTCATTTTCATTCAATTCCCATCTTGCACTGAATTTGAGAAGACAAGTGATTGCTCATTCTTCATTTTCATTGTCATGGATGTCATTCATCTTGCCTGAAGAAGACCTAAGAGGCTGAAATGCATCGTGTATTGTCTTGTAATTTGTTTGCCCATGTTATTAACGGACTAAATTAAATTCCATTCAAAAGTTGTTTCAATTTCCACCTGCAGTCAGCTCACTTTGAAACTAACTTGTGATGATAATCAACACTGCCGTCATTCAAAAACACTACACTGTTCATTTGTGTGTGTGCATGTGCATGTGTGTGTGTGTGTGTGTGTGTGTGTGTGTTCAGAGAAAAGTGGATGACAATTCAGCACACCAGCATCAGCCTAATTTCATAGCATCTTCAACCTGATTCACCTTCTGTGTTTCACCTCTTTCTCCTTGAGAGAGAGTGGCAGAAAATAGACTCGCTTCCTTTGCTGACATCTCCTGAGCATTGACACATGCACTCCACAGGTGACTTCATGATCTGTTTAACACCTGGGACAGACAGGGCAGAAAAACAGAGTCGCTTCCCTTGCTGACATCTCCTGAGCATTGACACATGCACTCCACAGGTGACTTCATGATCTGTTTAACACCTGGGACAGACAGGGCAGCAGAAAACAGAGTCGCTTCCCTTGCTGACATCTCCTAAGCATTGACACATGCACTCCACAGGTGACTTCATGATCTGTTTAACACCTGGGACAGATAGAGCGGCAGAAAACAGAGTCGCCTCCCTTGCTGACATCTCCTGAGCATTGACACACACTTACACTCATGACTTCATGATATGTTTCACCTTTCCCTGACATTGTGGGTCTGAAATGACCCACACTCATAATTTTCACCTGATAACTGGGTTTATTTTGAAGCTATCTCCACCGAATCTTCTGCCTTAGTCAACAAACCATGGCCCTACATCTACACACAAAAATTGTTTGTTCTTGTTGGTAAGCAAAGAGGTAAACAAAAAGTCCCAGTATTTTGTGGGTCTGAGCAGACCCATCCTCTCAAAAAAGAAAACCTGAGAGTCGTACGTTGTAGGTCTGGCTAGACCCATGCACTCTAAAGACAAAAAGTAAATGAAAACAGAAACGGTCCAGTATATTGTGGGACCGTAGAGACCCAAGATGTACGGCAAAAGTTTGTTCCTTCACAAAAAGCTTGGGTCTCTGGAGACCCAAGACGTATGGGGGCGCAAAATTTTAGGCGACGTACGGGAAAGGTTAATCCTGGAACAATGGCAAAGTCCAGAGAGTGCGGGTAAGACATCAGACAGTAATGGAGGAACTACTCACAAACCAAAGCAAAGAAAAGAAGAAGAGAGAATTCACTACACTTCACACTTCCTGCTACACTAATCACAATCATGGGCATCCAACATTCTACGACACTGGTCAAAAGGTATCTAAGATCTGACACAGATAACAAGCTATGGTGTGCAGGCCTGAGAGAGTCTTTTCCCCTACTCTGAGCTTATTTTGTGCAAGGAATTCCATTACTGGATTAGTAGCATGAGTTGGCTAACTTTGTATGAAATATTGAAATGTCTCTGAAAACAATTCTCTTTCCAGTTCCTATCTAAATCATGTTTAAAAACATGTTATGCAGTTACAATAGCATGAGCATATAAGAGAGAGAGAGAGAGAGAGAGAGAGAGAGAGAGAGAGAGAGAGAGAGAGAGACAGAGAGGACAGACAGACAGACAGACAGAGACATAGAGACAGAGAGAGAGAGAGACACACAAAGAGAGACAGAAAGAGAGAGACAGAAATGTTAAACAAAGAAATTTATATGGGGAAGACTGCCATAACAGGCACAGAAGACAGACAGACAGACAGATCAGGGAAAAAAGGGAAAGACAAAGACTACCTGAAGCAAACTGTGAGCCAGGTCCCCAGCATGGGGGATGAGGGACAGCTTGGGCACACAGCAATACAGCGGCTGTTTGGGGTACTGCCCAAACCTCTCTGAAAAACCACATCACATCAACTCTCTGAAAAACCACATCACTGCAATACAGCGGGCTGTTTGGGGTACTGCCCAAACCTCTCTGAAAAACCATATCAACTCTCTCTGAAAACCATATAACTTCTCTCTGAAAACCACATCACTGCGATACAGCAGCTGTCTGTCTACTCTATCTGCATTGAACATCAAGACAGCTGTAAACATTCCCATTAAGTTCAAACTTTTCCTAACAGTTCTCAAGAACAGGTTTTCACTGAATTCTCTCACTCAGTATATCCATTTGTTAATTTACAAGAACAATCAAAATGAATCACAAAGAATGCTCAAAACAGTCAGTGATTAATCAAAAAATTAAAAAAAAGTTTAGGTTAGTTGGTTTTCCTCACTTCACTTTTTTTTTGTTTTTTGTTTTTAGCTGTCTCATCTGTGTCACCTCAGTGGCACTGCACCTATGCTGTTCATTCCAACCCTCTGTCCACAGCCACAGCCTGGCCCAGCCTGTTGCAGGCCCTGGCACCAGCAATCCACAGGGAGCAGTCAAGGTCATCACGAGGCAATCCACCGGAGGCGACACCACACTGCTGCCGAGTAACTTCAGTGGTATTCAGAGTTGCCTGTTCTTTGCTTATGATTTGCTGAGTTGCAGAGCTGGCAAGAGTGAGCTCTTCCTCTGGGGGGGGGGGGGGGGGCACCACCACATCCCATCTAATGACAGCCTGCATGAAATTTTCACCCTTATGTTTGCTTTGTCTGTATCACTCTTCTTCGTCTAGCTTTCTTTTTGTTTTTTCACTTTCTGTCAGCTTTGGTCTTGTGCTTGTATTATTGTTTGCTTCTGTGTAGTCAGTGACTGTGCTACATGGTTTGACAGTCTTTTCTATACAGGAGTGTCACAGTATTGAGAAGATGTCTAGTACCAACAAATGTTTTCCTGTAGGAAACAAGACAGGTGGGCAGTGATTGTCTGTGCAGTAAAAAAAGCGCCATCAACATAGACCATGGGGAAATATGTACTGTTCAAATCCCATCATCAGTAATTGTTTGTGGCATTTGTTAAACCCTGGCTGGCTCCCACCTGGAGCTAAACGTGCTGTGAGTTCATATGGGAGGACTGGAACCACAGTCGGGTCTCAGCCACTCAAAAAATATCAATCAGACAGTGATACTCGAACGTCCAGACCAGCATTGCAAGCTCTTAGGCCTAGTCAATCCTACATGTACTCTGAATTCTCAATATGCGTATTCAGTGTTGGTGGTTTTCACTGTTCTTTGTATTCTGAATGAAAGCACAGAACACAGCCCTGCTGTGCAGCCTCTGACCAGCATGGACCTCCAGAGCATCAACGTCGCTATCCTGGCTCTCATTAACCACCACTGAAAACATCTAATTCTGAGGCCCCTTCATACCCTGTCCTTGTGGTGACCTCAAGTTTCCATTTCCTCTCCACAACCACACCTGTGGTGAGTTGGTCAAAGTTGAGGTTCACAGGGGCTGCTGTTGGACAGACATGGTGGTACACTTGTGGTGAGTTGGTCAAAGCTTTATGTTCATAGAGGCTGTCATTGGATGACATAGTGGTACACCTGTGGACAGTTGGTCAAAGCTGTGCATTCATAGGGGCTATCAATGGATGGACGTAATGGTACACCTATAGTGAGCTGGTCAAAGCTGTATGTTCATAGGAGCTGTCGCTGGATGGACATAGTGGTGCCTTCTAAGGGGGATGCTCACTCAGCCTGGCTCCACTACTTCAGCAGTTACTGCTGTCAGCGGGGCGTAATAACTGGTGTGATCTGTGTGCTTGATCAGATCCAGCATCGTCACCGAACACCACCAAAGTGACTTGGCAACAGTGCAGAGTCTCTTCTGGTGGACTGTTTCATGGCGACTCAACTGTTCCCTGAGGATTGTCGATGCTGGGACAGTGACTCTCTGGAAAGACAGGCATGAAAGTAATGTCAAATTGAGGCCTGGGAGCAGCTATGTCCCTTGATGGGTCTTAATTTGATGGAATGCCCTGTGCGTGCCTGCACCCTATGGGAACACAGCGCAGGCTTCCAAGGGTGGTGCAGGACTGCTTCAAGCTGATTTGTTGGGCATTTGAGGACAGTACTTCTCTGGGTCCCACCTGCACCTTCAGGTGTATCTTTTTCCTCTTTCATGGCAGTGATGCCATAATGAGACCCAGAGGCTGTGTGAAGGAAGCCTGGAAAGACAGGTGTGGAACGCAGGGCCTCTATGACGCCCAGAGAACATGACAAGACAGCTGAGAGACTAAGCCAGAGGAAAGTACACTGACTGGTGCTGTAGTGAGGCAGCTTGGTCACCCCTTCCCAGCTGCTCTCCGCCGGGGTCCCCAGGATCTGCACACCCATCAATGATACCACTTCATCCTCCTCCTCCTCACTGTCATTATCATCACTGTTTTTATCATCATTATTGTTATCATCATCATCATCATCATCATCATCATCATCATCGTTATCCTCCTCCTCCTCATTGTCATCATCACTGTCATCATCATCGTCACTATCATCATCATTTACAGTCCTCTGCCCATAAGTCTAAGGGCACTATCTTTTATCATCATCATTACCACCATCATCTTCATTTTAATCATACACATAATGATGATGCTTTAAAATTAATTTACCATGGAAATGCACAAGTACAACAAATCTCCATCCTCACAATCTTTATTACACTTGTCATCTTTTATCATTCACAGAAAACCACTCATGTTGTCTTCACACCATCAACTACTAGCAGGAAATGGGAGAGGGGTGGGGGGGGGGGGTTTGTGGAAAGGACAGGGGAAAGGGGGGGGGGGGGGGGGGGGGGGAAGGAGGGATGGGGGTGCGGGGAGGGAAGAGAGGGGGTAGATTTGAGAGCGAGGGTGAAGGGGGAACAGGGGAGGTGAGGATCATAAGGGAGCAGGAAAGGGAGGGAGAGTGTTGGGTTGGGGGTGTAGAAAAGCAAAAGTGAAAGTGTGAAAACACACATTACTTTCATTCCCTAATGGTGTCACAAGGAATATACTGTCAGATGCAACACATTCCTTTTCACAATATCTTTTCATGCACATTTCTTCCTCCTATTGAGAAGGGGGGATGGAGGATGCAAGCTTCATTGATTTCTTCTTTTTTCAGATTTTCTCATTGCTTATCATTTTTTTTGTTTTGAAATCCATCTTTCGGGAGAAACTGGATACATAAAATAGCATAAATATGCTAATCAAATATCTTCCAGAATGAAGATTTCTTCTCTTTCTATATTTACCCTTGGTTTTGAGGGCAGTGTTTCCAAATATGAAGAGGAGGGACACAGATGGGGCTGTGGGAGGGTAGGGGGGAGGGGGGAACTCCCTGTTTGTCTTACCTTGAAGATCTTCTCCAGCTGGTCGTAGGAGTCCTTCATCCCGGGAAAGGTTGCCTGACCTGAGATCATCTCTGTGAAGATACAGCCCACCCCCCTGGAACAATATACATACCACGAATCAGGTCTGTGAAGACACAACCGTGGAACATCAAACAGCACAGATCATCTCTGTGAAGATACAGCCCACCCCCCTGGAACAATACATACATGAATCATGTCTGTGAAGACACAACCGTGGAACATCAAACAGCACAGATCATGTCTGTGAAGATATAGCCCACCTACCCTCAGGGAGTATCACTTAATACATGCTAGCTGCATAATTCCATGACTGTGCGGCCAAGGCATAAGAAGAAAATAAATAAAACTTAAAATTCTCTGTGGCTGTGTGTGTGTGTGTGTGTGTGTGTGTGTGTGTGTGTGTGTGTGTGTGTGTGTGTGTGTGTGTGTGTGTGTGTGTGTGTGTGTGTGTGTGTGTGTGTGTGTGTGACATACTGTGTGTGTGCGTGTGTGTCCACAAAGGCTTGCATAAGTGATCGATGTTGTTTGTTGACATACTCTTTTTCACAAAAAAATACAAATCGAATGATCAGGAAGTTAGGTACAGTTCTTCATACACACACACACACACACACATAGGACACACAAACACACATGCACACACATAGGACGGACACACACACACACACACACACACACACACACACACACACACACACACACACACTGACCACATGTCCAGG
>JADBJO010000038.1:1085000-1095000 GCA_016801955.1 Conus betulinus | reverse complement strand
AGTCTGTTGCAGTGTGGTCAGGGCAGACTCGGAGATGAGCCAGGCTGAAAGGTGGTGCTTGCTCTGTTTTTCCGAAGCTGTCATTTTTGCTGCTGTGCTTCCACTCGCCTCGTTTCAAAGTCTTTCACCCAGATTTGATCATGGTGCACCAAGTTAAGCGATCTTGTGCAGCTGCATCCCAAGAGGCAGGGGTGATGCTACAGGACTTCAGTGTGGCCTTCAGTGTTAGATCAATGACACAGGAAAACTGCAAAATGAAGGCTCTCTGTTCCAATGGAATGAAGAGGACTAAGTCAGTCATAGTTTTACTCTGTGCTAATGGATGAAGAAGACTAAGTCAGTAACAGTTTTACTGTGCTAACAGAGGTAGGCACAAGGGAAAGCGGATGCAGGGTTGGCAGCGATGACCAATTTCTGTGATAACCAAAGACTTTCTGATGTTTGGCATGAAAGTACAAAATTTGCCTCTTGTGACTTTCCTTTCCCATATTTCCTTGTAAAGGAAGGGAGCTTCAGGTAAGTTTTGAGGCTGACACACAGCTGGAGAATGCCAGTGTAGTGCTGACAGCAGCAGGAAAGTTCTGCATCTGTCTCTTTCCTGTTGGACATTGCACCGCGTTGGCCGGCCTCCTCCGTCCAGTTTCACTGTGGAACTATCTGGGTCATGATTTACTGTTGTATTATCTGGAATGTCATTGAATCCCTCCTGGCATGATTCACGGTGGTATCACTTGAAATTTCATGGGATTGTCCCTGTCATGATTCACCGTGCGATATGATTTGAAATTTCATGGGATCCTCCTGTCATGATTCACTATGGTACCATTTGAAATCTGGAATCATTCTGGCATGATCTTTCTATGTCCTTTGAAATTTCATGATCCTTTCTGCAAGATACTCATTTGAAATTTCATGCGATCCCTTCTGTCATGATTCACTGTCGTATCTTCTGAAATTTTATGGGATCCCTCCCATCATGATTTATTCCGGTATCATTTGAAATTTTATGGGATCCTTCCCATCATGATTCACTGTGGTATCAGTTGAAATTTATGGGATACCTCCAATTATGATTCACTGTGGTATCATTTGAAATTTCTGGGATCCTTCCTATCATAATTCATTGTGGTACCATTAGAAATTTTATGGAATATTCTGCCATTATTCACTGTGGGTATCATTTGAAATTTCATGGGATCCTTTTCATCATGATTTACTGTTTTACCTTAATGTTAAAAGAATGAAGACATCGTCAGACAAATCTGTTTTACCTTAACGTTAAATGGATGAAGACCGCCTGGATGCCTTTCCAAGTACTGGCTCAGATCTGTATGCTGAAATCAAACATAAAAAAAAAAAACCCCAGGAATTTCTCCGACATCATTCAGCAAAGGGTAGAGGAACACATGATCTTCTGGTGACTCTAGCAACAATACTTCTTTCAACAAAAATTCTTTCAAACATGATTAATCAGAACAGTTTGGCACAAATTCACGCCTTCTTTCCATTTTTTTTTTCTTTTGATATTTCAGGCCTGTTGTCCCTGCTGTCATTCTTTCTCATCAAGATATTGAAGAAGCAAACATGAATTTTTTTTTTTTTTTTTTCTAATCTTGAAATAATGAAAGAGAATAAGATTTTCTTTAAAAAAAAAATACAATAAACTGCAAAAGAAATGGCAATTTCTCAAAATAGAAATTACAAAAAAAAAGAAGAAAAAAGTAGCACACATAGCTGGACACAATTTCCACACATGAAAGTTGACAGGAGTTGTCACTCTTTGGTCTAAGCTAACTATGACAACACCATGGTTAAACTCCACAGCTCAAGATCTTTTTCTCTAATGTTTTTTTTTTCTTTTGATATTTTCTTTTACAGCCTGCAGTTTATGGAATCAAACTTATACAAAATAGATTTCTTTTCCCTGTCTTGAGGATCTTTCTGGTTCTGTTTATGTACTCAGAGAAAGACCTACACATTTCTTTCTATTCCTCTGTGTTCTGCAGCTTCAGTTCTATGAAAATCAAACAAAAATACAGAATGTGTTTTTCCCTGTCTGTTCTGCCAGGTTCTAAAGTCCTAGTTAATGGAGGAACAGCCTGTGGCCTGTAGTATCTTTGAGAATGTTCTGAAGATTTGCAATAAAAAAAAAAAACGGAAATCCTCAATGTTTTGGATGTAGACTGTCTTCAGGACTGATGACATCAAATGAAAGAGGAATTTATCTTTTCACGTACATGTTTTTATATGTCATTATATGTCATCAGTCCCGAAGATGGTCTAAGACAGAAACACTGATGATTTCTGTTCTGTTTTTTTTTTTTTTTTTTTCTTCTATTGCTAATCTTCAGAAGATCTCAAAAGACAGTTCTTATTTGTGAATATAGGAGCATTCAGCAGTGAAGCAGACAGGCATGAGTGTAAACCACTCACGGGGCTGGATGTTCACACCATCAACACTCTTCTGTCCACCCAGTAGTCAATCCGTACCTACTTCAATTCAGTGAAGGTTCAGGCAGCAGAGGGAGAGTAATGGGCCCTGTCTTCCATAACGCTGTGCATTTAACGGTTCACTACCCCATGACCATGAGGCTATGGGAGTTTGAACTTTGACCCTTTTGTCCACACCCTTTGACCCTTTTGTCCACTCTATGGAATTAAGACCATGAGGCCATGGGAGTTTGACCTTGACCCTTTAGTCCAGTCTGTGAAATCATGGACATGAGGCTATGGGAGTTTGACCTTCGACCCTTCCTTCCAGTTTATGGAATCCAACTGACAGAACTCGGCACTGTTTGAGGAAGAATACTGTCCACATATTCAAAGAAAACTAAGGGCAGTATACTGACCACATCTTCAAAGACAACTAAGGGCCATATACTGACCACATCTTCAAAGACAACTGAGGGCAGTATACTGTCTATACATTCAAAGACAACTGAAGGCAGTCTACTGTCCACATATTCAGAGACAAGTCAAGGCAGTATACTGACCACATATTCAGAGACAAGTGAAGGCAGTATATACTGACCACATATTCAGAGACAAGTGAAGGCAGTATACTGACCACATATTCAGAGACAACTTGAAGGCAATATACTGACCACATATTCAGAGACAACATAAGGCAGTTCTAAGACCACATATTCAAGACAAGTGAAGGCAGTCTACTGACCACATATTCAAAGACAGCTGAGGGCAGCATACTGACCACATATTCAAAGACAAAGGTGAAGGCAGCATACTGACCACATATTCAAAGACAAAGGTGAAGACAGTCTACTGACCACATATTCAAAGACAAAGGTGAGCGTTTCTTTGGTGTGGATGATGTCATGCAGGGTCACGATGTTGGCATGACGAAGGCCCTTTAGCAAGGAAGCTGGAACACAGGAAACACAGACACACTGCACTCCACTGCCATAATGACACTGCTTTAAGCTGTTTATCTACAAAAATCATATTCATTATTCATCCATGTATCAAATCATTTTGTTCATGCAGGAATAAAATAATCATAATGCGGATGTTATTCATCTAGGAATCAAGGAATCAAATCATGTTCATTGAGGAATCAAATCATGTTGTTCATCAGGGAATAAAGGAATCGTCTCATGTTAGAATCAAATCATGTTGTTCATCCAGGAATCAAGGAATGATTTCATGCTGTTCATCCAGAAATCAAGTTGTTTATCCAGGAATCAATTCTCAATCCATGTCATACCACCTTTTGATTTACATGTATCATGTGATGTGTTCACCTTGATCATATTACATCACTGACTTTTTTTTTTTTTTTTTTTTTTTTTTTCGCTGTGCCAACCTCTGCACCACCTCAGAGGCAGTGCACCCACGCCGTTCATTCTGACACCCCGTCCACAGCCCAGTCGGCCCTGCCGCAGCCCCGGCTCTGGCAATCCACAGGGAGCAGTCAATGTCAAGTCATCGAGAGGCAACCCACCGGAGGAGACACTGCACTGTTGCCAAGTCACTTCGGTGGTGTTCAGTGGCGCCCATTTCTGACCTCACATATGCAGGACACCACCTACTAAGCCCCCTACTGATGACAATAATTGCGTAGTCACAGAGCTGGCGTGAGTGAGCTCTCCTCCCTCCGGAGGGTGCCACCACGTCCGTCCAACGACAGCCCCCATGGACTCGCCGATACCGGTGACCCCAACAGAACCAAACCAAGGCCACAGACGTAGAGAGGACATCGAAACTGAGGTCACCATGAGAGCAGGGCATGAAGGGCCACAGAATTTGAGACATTCTTTTTTTTAATGCTGATCGATGAGAATGAGGATGATTAAGATGATGCTACTGATTTCCATTTCGGTCTGAGACTACATGACAGGGCTGTACTCTATACGCTTCCTTTCATAATATATCCCGGCATCAACCAGGCCCGAGAGATACAGTAGGCACCTGCAGTGTTGGTCAGGAAATTTGAGCAACACTCTCAGAAACTCATTCATTAAGTGGATGAAACTCGACTGTGTGGTCCCAGTCTTCCCAACTGAGTCCGCAGCAAACTCAACTCTGGGTAGGAGCCAGTCGGGGCAGAAAAACCCACATGACTCTGATGGGATTCAAACCCATGACCTCCCAGCCGGCAGTCTGTGACGCTAACCACTTCGCCACGGCGGCTGGTAATACATCACTGACTTTATCATATTGTTCATCAATATGCCACATATCACACTCTACATCAGGGTGTAGCTAATCACACTACTCATCAGTATATGTCATATCACATTGTTCGTTGGTTATGTTGCTTATCCCCACATTTATCAGTAAGGTAATGTTGCTTATAGCCCAGCCAATCTCAGAATCAAGTCAATCACAGTCATTAAAAAAAAAAAAAAAAAAAACTACCAAAAAACCTCATTCACACAACCCTTTAAAATCTACCTTCTGAAAACACACTGGAAACTTTGTTAAAAATCTTTCTTCCGTAAAATCTTTGATCAGATGAAAAATGTTAATCTGCTTCAGAAATTCAAAGATCACATCAGGTCGGACATCTCTTAGCAAGGTTTTCATTGAGTCTACGGTAAAGTGTTTTATCTCACATCATGCAAGTCCTGCAAGTCCCAACAATCTAAAAGAATATGTTTCATTGTGAGAGGCACATGACATGCACTGCACCATGCAGCTTCTTCACCTTTGAAAAAATATGAATGGGTGTAAAAGGAGTCGCCTGTATGCAGACGGCTTCTTTACGGCTCCCTCGGGAACATGGTAAAACTCTTGCAGGTTTGGATGGATTTTAAATAGTTTGTTATCCGTCTGCAAGTTCCATTTCTCTTGCCAGAGGTCTTTGAAATAAGCCTGGGTTTGGGGTTTCAGATCAGTGTGAGGGCTAAACAATCTGCTCAATTCTTCCTTTGTGCCACTCTTGGCAAGTTCATCAACCACTTCATTGCCTCGAATGCCCACACAGCTAGGAACCCAAACAAAAAAACTATATCATATCCAACTGATTTCAGAGAGGTGTACAGTTTAAATAACTTCAGCAGTTGAGGTTGCTTCAGGTTATGGCCAGCAATGGCCTCCAAAGCAGAAAGGGAATCCGACAAAATGAGGAAATCTTTATGTTTTGATTTAGAGACCATTTCAAGAGCGAGCGAGGACAAAGAAATTCAATTATCACCCCACATCCATCCCACCCTTGGGATTTTGTATTCTTCCCAATTTTAACAATGCAGATAGAGACCTTGGAGCAGTGTGTGATTTATACAAGTTTCCTGATGACCCACCACGGACTTTCTTTACTCCACACACCCAGTTTTAATTTAACCTCGCACTGTAAAGATTCCACTAGCTCCTTGGCGTACAAGTCCTTTTTCGCTGACTTTTGTGTTCAAAGTTTCCTTCCTTCAGAAGAATTTTCACCGACCATTCCACATCTGAGGAGGGGGTTGCCTCTGCTGTGTATTGTGCAACAGGGCCTTCTTAGAGATGTTCTAAAGGCATTCCCACTGACATTGTTTGTCAATATGTATCAAACTACATTGTCCATCAGAAAGTAGCACATTATATCGCTTATCTATAGTGTAGTGTAGTGCGGTGTATGCAGTGTAGTGCAGTGCAGTGTATAGTGTAGTGTAGTGTAGTGTAGTGTAGTGCAGTGCAGTGTAGTGTAGTGTAGTGTAGTGTAGTGTAGTGTAGTGTAGTGTAGTAGTGTAGTAGTGCTGTGCGGATGCAGTGTAGTGTAGTCTGTGCTGTGCGGTGCAGTGTAGTGTTGTGCAGTATAATGTGTGTAGTATAGTGTAACGTAGAGTAGAGAGAGTAGATGTGATATTGCTTATCTATAGTGTAGTGTTGTGTTGTTTAGTGTAGTGTGGCATGGTGCGTTGTGGTGTGGTGTGGTATGGCGCAGTGCAGTATATTGTATTGTAGTGTAGTGTAGTGTGGTGAAGTGTAGTGTGGTGTACTGTAGCTTAGTTTAGAGTGATGTGTACACACAAAATGTGGTGTGGCATAGTGTAGCGTAGAGTTGCACAGAGTGCTATATCCTGTCCTGTCCTGCTGTACTGTATCATGTGGCACCCTTAATTCTACAGTCCTGCAGTGCACTGTGGGATGCGGCTCTGTGATGTGCTGAGCCAGACTCCACTGCATCTTCACCTTCTCGTATGGCGGTGAACGGCGCCCCTTCTTCCTCCTGCTGCAGCCGGATTTCCTTGAGAGCCACCACCTGATTGGTCAGACTGCAACACAGGTCATCCATCATCCAATGGATTCATTCACCAAGACAAGATCACAGCCTACCAATGAGGGTTCACATGAAAGTATGTCTGTTGTGAAAGAGAAAAACCTCCCCCCCCACCCCCCTAAAAAAAGCTTCTCACACTTTTGTCCCTGAATATTTCCAAAATGTCCTAATGATTTTCCTGAGCTGGGACATGTGTCTTAAGATTTTGAATTTTCAGATGAAACACTGTATTGATTGTTGTTTCATGTATGGTCTATGTACATTGCCATGTACTGTCTAGTGTACAGTCTATGTATGACTGTCTGGTGTACAGTGTACATTGCAATGACTGTCTGGTGTACATATGTACATTGCAATGACTGATGTCTGGTGTGCAGTCTATGTACATTGCAATGACTGTTGTCTGGTGTACAGTCTATGTACATTGCAATGACTGTTGTCTGGTGTACAGTCTATGTACATTGCAATGACTGTTGTCTGGTGTACAGTCTATGTACATTGCAATGACTGTTGTCTGGTATATAGTCTATGTACATTGCAATGATTGTTGTCTGATGTATGGGCTATATACACTGTAACGATCACTATCTGATGAATGGTCTATGTATACTGTACTGTTTTGTGGTATATAATCTATGTCTACTGTAATGACCATTGTCTGATTAAGTCTATGTACATTTTGATAAATACATTGTAATGACTATTGTCTGATGTATGGTCTATGTACATTGTAATGACTACTGTCTGATGTATGGTATATGTGTATTATAATGACTATTGTCTGATGTATGTATTGTATTGACTACTGTCTCACATATGTGTGTGTTGCAATGACTACTGTCTGATGCATGATGTGTATTGCAATAACAACTGTCTGATGTATAGTGTATGTGTATTGTCATAACTACTGTCTGATGCACAGTCTATGTACATTGCAATGACTACTGTCCAATGCACTATGTACATCGTGACGACTACTGTCTGATGCAGTCTATGTACAACGTAATGACTACTGTCTGATGCACAGTCTATGTACATCATAATGACTACTGTCTGATGCACTGTCTATGTGCAATGTAATGACTACTGTCTGATGCACTGTCTATGTACAACGTAATGACTACTGTCTGATGCACAGTCTATGTACATCGTAATGACTACTGTCTGATGCACAGTCTATGTACATCGTAATGACTACTGTCTGATGCACTGTCTATGTACATCGTAATGACTACTGTCTGATGCACTGTCTATGTACATCGTAATGACTACTGTCTGATGCACTGTCTATGTACATCGTAATGACTACTGTCTGGTGCACTGTCTATGTACATCGTAATAACTACTGTCTGATGCACTGTCTATGTACATCGTAATGACTACTGTCTGATGCACTGTGTATGTACAACGAAATGACTACTGTCTAATGAATGGTCTATGTAAACTGTGATGATCACAACCTGAAATATGGTATGGGTGGCTTCTATATATGCTGTCAAGGCCCAGTCCTCTCCTCTCCTCCCCCCCCTCCACCTTCACACACCTTATATCAGAGAATGGTAGCCACCACAGGGTCACAGACAGAACTATGCCACAAGGACAAAAGACATCAGCAGGGATAGGGTTAACATCTGTCGACGACTGCACTCCCCCCTGCAATCAATAACTCTGGGACTGTATGCTGCAGAGGGGTGGAGGAGGTCGAAAAGGAGAAGGAGGTGGAGCAGGATGCCGGTGAGTGTAAAGGAGGAGCGGAAAGGGTGGGGGAGAAGACAGTGATCGTTCCTCTGTGTAACCTTGACATTTAGAGAATGTCAGGGAATCATGTCGACCAGAGTTCCCAGTGTCAAGTCTGATCGTACACCACCCTATGCCTTCAGACACAGGAAGAAAATGTCACCACATTTTTTGTTCTGGTTCTAGGTCACAGCTCTTTGGCCAGATGACCAAACTGGGACAACCTATGAATGCAGAACTCACTGTGCCTAAACAGAGAACACCACACACACAGTTCCCTCTTCACACACACACACACAGAGTTGTGTGTTAGTTGTTAAATGTTTCATTGTTTTCATTATACTGTGCATTTTTGGATTTCTTTGTATGTATTCCTTCGTGTTTCCTTTTTCTTCATTATTGTAATTGAAATATTTGGTGGGGGGGGGAGCGGCGGAATAGATCAGTGGTAGAGCGCCGGACTCCTAATCTTGGGGTTGCGGGTTCAAATCTCCACCGTGCTGTTTCGGTACGTGGGGATTTTTCCCTCAGAGTTAACATTGGTTCTGACTCCATTTCCCATACAGTCCTTTGAATGAGACTATAAACCGAGGTTCCGTGTGTGAACACATGCATAACATCTTACACACACGTAAAATCCCATCACCAACTTTCGGGTGAGAAGGCCAGTTTGGCCGTTGGTATGGACGACACGTTACACATAGCATGCACCTTCCCTGTACAGGGGTGTCCGCAGGAGTATCAGCCTGCGTACGCAGAAGAAAAGAAGAAGAGAAATATTTTTTTCTCTTTGTGAGTGCAGGATGAAAAAAAAAGCTGTAAACGTATTCTCTAACCCTAAATAAAGATAATTTTGACTACAAACACACACACACACACACACACACACACACACACACACACACACACACTCCTCACAAACACACACACATGCTGACAGGGGGATTGAACCACATGTCCCAGCCAAGGAACCAGTTACCAACATGAACTGTTCCAGTCTGGATCCAACGGGCCAAAGCCATGGAGTTCTGCCTAACGTACTGGACGACAAGGTGAAAACCTTTGCCCTCAACATCAACTTCAAGGTCACTTTTTTGACCAGGCAGCAAAACTGCTCCCAATCAGGACCTACAGGATAGAAAAAACATCTTGTGCCGAATCAGAGAAAAATAAGTGATTGATCATTCCTGTTTTCATTGTCCTGGATGTTGTTTACCTTGCTTGAAGAACACCAATGAGGTCGAAACACGTCATGTTTTTGTCTTGTAATTTGTTTGACCATGTTAACAAGCAGTGTTACTTTAAATTCCCTTTAAAATTTGTTTCAATTTCCTTTCCCCAAAGATGAAGTATGGCTGCCTTAATGGTGGGATGAAAAACAGTCATACACACAAAACTCCACTGCCTGTATATACAGACAATGTCTGCAGGAGTATCAGTTTGTACAAAGAAAGAAAGAAAGAAAGAAAGAAAAAAAAGAAAGAAAGAAAGAAAAAGTTTCAATTTTCACCTGACTTTGAAACAAAAAAAAAAAAAAAAAAA